>OX451736.1:1683586585-1684186585 GCA_948472305.1 Vicia faba | reverse complement strand
GATTCAAGAGGTTTTCCGAAGTGCAGGGTTTGTGCATCCTGAGGTTGATGCTATCATAGATGATGATTCCGAGGAGGATTTGCCCGTGTTTGTGACGCCTGGATTGGCTTGTCAAAACTGGATAGCTGTTGATGTTCCTGTGGTTATGCACATTTCCGAATTACTTCATGACTTAACCATCGAAAACAATGATCCTATGCCCTCTCCCAACTTTGAATTCCCTGTGTTCAGAGCCGAAGAAGAGGATGATGAAGAGGTTCCTGTTGAGATTTCCCGTTTGCTTGAGCAGGATGAGAAGGTTATTCAACCATTTGAAGAACCTGTAGAGTTGGTCAACTTGGGTGATGAAGAGGATAGAAAGGAAGTCAAAGTCGGAGCTTTGCTTATCTCGGAAATTAAGGAGAAAATGTTGGAGCTTCTCAGAGAGTATTTTGATGTATTTGCTTGGTCCTACCAAGATATGCCAGGGTTGGACAATGACATTGTGGAGCATCGTTTACCGTTGAGACCCGAGTGTCCACCGATCAAGCAGAAGTTGAGACGGACTCGTCCTGACATGGCTGACAAGATTAAAGAGGAGGTTCAGAAGCAGATCAATGCAGGTTTCCTTGTTACATCGGTCTATCCTCAATGGTTAGCCAATATAGTGCCTGTTGCAAAGAAAGATGGTAAAGTTCGGATGTGTGTGGACTATAGAGATCTGAATAGAGCTAGTCCGAAGGATGACTTCCCATTACCTCATATTGACGTATTGGTCGACAGTACCGCCAAGTTCAAAGTCTTTTCTTTCATGGATGGTTTCTCTGGTTACAATCAAATCAAGATGGCGCCGGAAGATATGGAGAAGACCGCTTTCATTACACCGTGGGGAACTTTCTGTTATCGGGTTATGCCGTTTGGTTTGAGGAATGCTGGCGCAACATACCAAAGGGCCATGACTGCTTTGTTCCATGACATGATGCATAAGGAGATCGAAGTGTATGTGGATGACATGATTGCCAAATCGCAGACTGAGGAGGATCACTTGGAACATTTGTTGAAGTTATTCCAGCGTTTGAGAAAGTACAAACTCCGTCTGAATCCCAACAAGTGCACTTTTGGTGTTCGTTCTGGAAGACTTTTGGGTTTCATTGTCAGTCAGAAAGGTATTGAAGTAGATCCTGATAAAGTCAAAGCTATTCGGAAAATGCCCGCACCCAAGACGGAAAAACAAGTAAGAGGATTCCTTGGGAGACTGAACTACATTTCTAGATTTATATCTCATATGACTGCTACCTGGGGGCCGATTTTCAAGCTTCTCCAGAAGAACCAAGGATGTGTGTGGACAGAAGATTGTCAGAGAGCTTTTGATAGCATCAAAGAATATTTGCTTGAACCTCCCATTTTGATTCCTCCAGTGGAAGGAAGACCTTTGATTATGTACCTGACTATATTGGAAGATTCCATGGGATGTGTGCTTGGTCAACAAGATGAGACTGGAAGAAAGGAACATGCTGTATATTATTTGAGTAAGAAATTCACAGACTGTGAGTCTCGGTACTCATTGCTTGAGAAAACCTGTTGTGCTTTAGCTTGGGCTGCTCGCCGTCTACGCCAGTATATGATTAATCACACTACTTGGTTGATCTCCAAAATGGACCCGATCAAGTATATCTTTGAGAAGCCCGCCTTATCCGGAAGGATAGCCCGTTGGCAGATGTTGTTATCTGAATATGACATTGAGTATCACACTCAGAAAGCGATCAAAGGGAGTATTTTAGCCGATCATTTGGCTCACCAACCAATTGAAGATTATCAATCCATCAAGTTCGATTTCCCGGATGAAGATGTTATGTACTTGAAAGCTAAAGATTGTGAAGAGCCGTTACCTGAAGAAGGACCTGATCCTGAATCCCGTTGGGGTTTGATATTTGACGGAGCTGTGAATTCCTATGGAAATGGAATTGGGGCAATCATCGTTACTCCCCGAGGTACTCATATCCCGTTCACGGCAAGACTGAAGTTTGACTGTACGAACAACATGGCTGAATATGAGGCATGTATTATGGGTCTCGAAGAAGCAGTAGATCTAAGGATTAAAATTCTTGATATTTACGGAGATTCGGCACTGGTGATTAATCAAATCAAAGGAGAATGGGAGACTCGTCATCCTGGTTTGATCCCTTACAGAGACTATGCTAGAAGGTTGTTAACTTTCTTCAACAAGGTGGAATTACATCATATCCCTAGAGATGAGAATCAAATGGCTGATGCTTTAGCTACTTTGTCTTCAATGTTTCAAGTGAATGATTGGAACGACGTGCCTACAATCCGAGTTATGCGCCTCGACAGACCTGCTCATGTGTTTTCAGTGGAAGAGGTCACCGACGATAAACCGTGGTTCTATGACATTAAACGTGTTCTTCAAACTCAAGAGTACCCGCCTGGGGCATCCAATAAAGATAGGAAGACGTTGAGAAGATTAGCAAGCAGTTTCTTTCTCAATGAAGAAGTTTTGTATAAGAGGAATTATGACATGGTCTTGCTCAGATGTGTAGACAGACGTGAAGCAGACATGCTGATGCAAGAGGTACACGAAGGATCCTTCGGCACTCATGCCAATGGACATGCAATGGCTAGAAAGATGTTGAGAGCTGGTTACTATTGGATGACCATGGAATCCGACTGCTGCAAATATGTGAAGAAGTGTCATAAATGCCAGATTTATGCGGACAAGATGCACGTGCCGCCGACCCTCCTCGATGTTATATCTTCACCTTGGCCTTTCTCTATGTGGGGCATTGATATGATTGGGATGATTGAACCCAAAGCTTCAAATGGTCATCGTTTCATCTTGGTAGCGATTGATTATTTTACTAAATGGGTGGAAGCCGCATCTTATGCTAATGTAACCAGACAGGTGGTAGTCCGATTTATCAAGAATCAGATCATTTGTCGATACGGTATCCCGAGCAAGATCATCACTGATAATGGTTCGAATTTGAATAACAAGATGATGAAGGAGCTTTGTGAAGAGTTCAAGATCGAACATCATAATTCCTCTCCTTACAGACCGAAGATGAATGGGGCTGTTGAAGCTGCTAACAAGAATATCAAGAAGATTGTCCAGAAGATGGTGATAACTTATAAAGATTGGCATGAAATGCTTCCGTTTGCTCTGCATGGGTACCGTACTTCAGTTCGAACTTCAACGGGCGTGACCCCATTTTCCCTAGTTTACGGTATGGAAGCAGTACTCCCCGTGGAGGTTGAGATTCCGTCTTTGAGAGTGTTGATGGAAGCTAAACTTTCTGAGGCTGAATGGTGTCAAAGTAGATATGATCAGTTGAATTTAATCGAAGAAAAGAGATTGACAGCTTTGTGTCATGGTCAGTTGTACCGCGCGAGTTCAGAGAAGGTGACCTTGTACTCAAGAAAATATTATCTTTCCAACCTGATTTTAGGGGCAAGTGGGCTCCGAATTATGAAGGACCGTATGTTGTTAAGAAAGTTTTCTCTGGGGGTGCCATGATTCTCACCAATATGGACGGTGAAGAACTCCCACGTCCCTTGAATGCCGATGCAGTCAAGAAGTATTTCGCTTAGGCAAATTTCTGGTCAAAACAGTCTCGGCATTTGAACACATTCTGGAATTCAAAGTTTTTAGGGAAAATAGCGATCATTGTTTTTGTATGACCTTTTATTTCATGTATTATTTCCCCAAGCTTTTGTAAACCGTTGGAGTCGCATTGTTAGCGAACTACCTCTTATCAATGGAATTTGAGCATTTACCTTTTGTGGGCAAAATTTTAATTTTACGGAAATATTTGAAACAAAGTATTTAAAGTATTCTTATTTTTAAATGTGTCGCGAATCATGAAAGGAATATTAACAGTCGTTCCGAGGATGGTCAAGCCATGAAATGCGAAGCAGTACAGTAGTTCATCCTTGCATGATGAGCATGTTTTATTTCAAAATCGCCATGAGGTGTTGGTTGTGTAAACTTGTGTTTCTAGTGGTGCTAAGTTTGGTGACCCCCCAGCTGTTCCAGTTGAGCATTGTTTTGGCTATCTCTATCTGGGCGATTTCTGAAGTTTAGTACGTTTTGTCTCATACCGTGGTCTATTGGTGTTAGAAGATTGGATTTGGATGCTTTTCTCCTCAGAAGACTTGGACCTTGTAGCGTGATACCCTCCGACGTTGCTTTGTGTTTCCAGTTCCGTTTATCTTCCGTCTTTTCAAGATTGGCCGAGTATCTATTTTGCTGTGACGTCTTGTTATCTCTATCTTATTCCGTCTGTCTGTTTTGTCAGCATAACATTCATTTACTCATTTACACTCATATCAGCATGCATATCCACATTTGCCGTTGATCTTGAGTCGTACTTTGTTTATTCGAACAACATACATATGTTCTTTCCAGGTAGAAAAGTCAGCTTAGGCAGAAAATGTGCTTCCTTTCTAAATTCCCCAACTGAGCTAATCCTCGTGGATGGTTTTTGATTCAGCTTACCTTGTCCATTTCTAGATAGGATGAATCCCACAATCGAGTTACTTTCCCATTGGGTGGACTTTTGATTGACTATTTTTCTCTCTTGTTTATCCCTGGATGAAGTTGTTGTCTCTTGCATAGGCTATCTCATGATTTTCCCTAGTGAAGTCGCGACCTAGACGGTTGGTGCATTTATTTTGCACGTTTAAGTATACGATCTCCTCGGGAAGGATTGATTCATGGTTCTCTTTGACGAAAATTTTATTCTTTGCCAATATCATCTAGTTTCCTTCTGAGTTATTATTAGAAGACGACAAGCGGCAGCTCTTCATGAGCAACTTGTACGTTATAGACACAGTTGGAAAACGACAAGCGGCAGCTCTTCACGAGCAACTTGTACGTTTATCTTTTTGAAAGCGCCGAGCAGCAGTTCTTCATGAGCTACTAGTGCGTCATTTACTTTTTGAAAGCGCCGAGCAGCAGTTCTTCATGAGCTACTAGTGCGTCATTTACTTTTTGAAAGCGCCGAGCAGCAGTTCTTCATGAGCTACTAGTGCGTCATTTTATCTTTTCGAAAGCGACAAGAAGCAAACTCTTCATGAGTTACCAAGACGTTATTACTTTTCTGGAATACAACAAGCGGCAGCTTCTTTATTTGAGCAGCTTGTATATTATCGGTATTTTCTTTGGACGACAGCAAGCGGCAGCCTCTTTATTTGAGCAGTTTGTATGTTATCGGTATTTTCTTTGGACAACAACAAGCGGCAGCTTCTTTATTTGAGAAGCTTGTATGTTATCGGTATTTTCTCTGGACAACAACAAATGGAAGTTTTCTTTATTTGAACAACCTTCGTATCTACAGTCTTATTACCTCAGCATTAATGAGTATATCTCTGAAAATCTAGCAAAGAAGTCTGTTACGAATCTATACCTCCAGAAGTCGGTAATCAGTTATCAGCAATTTGATACTCTCTGTCTACCATCGACCTTGAGTTGCGAACTCACTGTTTTGGATCAATGGTCTATTATGGCCTATGCAAGATGCTCTCTTTGTTAGGGTTAGAGGTTGTATTCCCTCGATTTTATTCGCTGTCGGGAGTCTGTTGTTTGAAGTCGATAGCTTGTTTCCCCAGTAATGTATAATCCATGCCACTGTGTTTTGTTGGTGTTCGATTCCCCCAACATTGTCTCGTTTCACAATATCTTTCTCTGTGAGTTCGATCGCTGCATTCATATCAAACATGACGACGGCATCTTAGGACAAAATTTGCGTAGTTATGTATTTAAGTACCTTCAATCTCGTCGAAACGAAGATTTCAATCTTCATATCTCCGGATAGAAGAAACTTAAATAGGGGCAGCTGTTGTACCCCAAATTTTGACCTAAGATATCGTCTCCTACCTGCATTATTACATTACAAGTGTTTTGATCCATCGATTTTAAAATTCATAACTTTTTTCAGGCCAAGAGCTATTTATGCTGAATATTAAATCATTTAATCGATTCGTGCTAAAATGATGTTTATTAATTATTTATTATCTTAAATTCAAATAATTGAAATTCGTTTTCGATTATTATGTAGTTTAAAGATGTATAGATAATAAAATAAACATTAGAGAAGAGGCGCATTAATTGTGCGGACAATATTTATTTATTACTCACTATCTTAAATTTAAATAACTGGAATTTATTCTTAGTTATTACATAATTTAAAGGTTTATGAATAATATAATAAATATTCGGAAAAGTACATTGGTCAATAACGATTATTTAATCATTTGTCATTCTAAGTTAAATAATTGAAACCCTATTTTAATTATTATAATTTAGAAAGTTATGGATGATGAATTAAATAATTGAGGCTATTAATTGATCAATGATAATTATTTATTTATCTGTTTATTATTCTGAATGTAGGTAGTTGAAATTCGTTTTCAATTATTATACGATTAAAGAAGTGTCAACGATAAAATAAATAATTAAAGAGAAAGAAGAACTTAATTGGCGAATAGTGGATTTTTATTCATTTTTTCTAATTGTACAATTATTATGTAAATGTTGTATCTATTACAACAAAATTACAATAATAAATTTACAAAGCTAAAATGAAATAAAAACTAATCTAATATTCCTAATTCTAAAAACTTCCGATCCAATGCGTTTGCGTTTGCGTCTGCTCACTTAATGTTACCTGCAAATTAAAAGAGATTAGAATTCGAATAAATAATTAAAAAGCGAAACTATTTAAGGTTCATCATTAAAAGCAATGGCCGGAATCAGTTACTCCTTTTTGCAAATCACGGGATTTCTCCCGGTTCACAAAAAAGAAAGGAATTTTAAATGAATGCACAAGTTTATTTTTGTCCAAAATTGCATGTTTTAAAATTAATTGCATTTTTCAAAATCCCAAATGCATATTTCAAAAACATACAGCATACAAAGCCCCTGCATGAACTACATATGCAAGCATGCTAACGTAAACCAATGCCCACACAGCAGAAAACAAAACAAGCTATTGCATTAGAGGGAAACATGCAGTTTAACTACATATGCAAGCAATATGGACATTCCATTTTCATCATTTTCTGGCCATTTGCAGTTTCAGAAAAGTACAGCCTATCACATTTTTGTCAAAGCTATACTGAGAGAAAAAGAGAGGGAGAAGTGTGGGTTTTACAGGCTTGGCATAGGCAGGAAAAGGATATACAAGACAAACTGTAAAATATAGCCAGTAGAGATAAAAACATAAAAGAAGAATAGAAACAAATTGGAGGGACAGTCTAGTGCAGAATGCCCAGGAAGAGGGAAAGCATATTTCAAAAACTTCCAGCCTGTAACGAAAACAAGAGAGGGAAGCTGTTATAACAATAACAAAAGGAAATCAATATGAGATCAGATAGGGAAGCCTTCAAAAACTTAGGGAGAAAAATAGTTATAAAAAAAAAACACACAAAGCTAGCAGACCTGCATAATTTCACCAATACTGTCAAAAACGATTTCAACCATATGGCCTAAACTTTGCAAAAACTGATTGAGCCATTCAAGCCAACATCATCATCCTATTATCAAAGAGATATCAAAAATAATCTCACACAAAGAACCAGTTCAAAGCACACCATCAATATGGCCTAGCAAAGACGTATGCCCCTGTTTCCATCAACCTGTCCAACCAACACGAAATCACCATACACATAACCATGTCAAACTATTACTCAAGCCTGAGCATCATCAATTCAAAAACCTGAAACGATCCAAATCAGAACCAACTCCTAAGGCAACAGGCTAGGCCTCAGTGTTACCATCCTTGGCCATTCAGAAGTATACAACTCAAAGCCTCAAAGAAAATTATCACAGGCCAATGCACATTGTACAGCGTCACGGTTAAGAAGAAGAAGGAAAACAAAATACAGTACGAAGGCAAACGAAGGAGAAGAAGCAATCACAGTACAGTGACAAGAAGAAGAAGAAGAAAAATCGCGTAATACCGGTCACCAGGGTGAGCTCGTGTTTCTCCTCTCCTCGCCGTCTAGCCTCCTTCGCTCCCGGCCTCCTCCTCCGTCTCCACCTAGGTAACGGTCCCTTTTCCTTTTTATTTCTTTGGAACCTTAATCAAACATTAACAATCAAACATAAGAATCACAATAAAGATCAAACAGAATAGAAATCGTGGAATCAGAATCAACATGCAAAAAACGGAACCAAGTGTTAACAAATCGATAGCGTTTACCGAATCCGTAGCCGTCCCTTTTCTCGTTCAGCTGGAGGGAAGAGGAGCTGGAGTGGGTGGCCATGGCAAGGAGAGACAGCAAGTTCAGAGGCAAGTGTGAAGAAGAAGATGCGAAGAAGAAGATCAAAGAGAAGAAGAGACGCGCCGTTTCTGCTTAGCCAAACCCTAATCCCATTATGTTAAAACAAATTAACCCTAACACTTTGTCAAACTGATGGGCCTCATCCCATTTCTTCTCCTTAAAGCCCACGACCTGCTTTTTTGCACCCCCCTCTCGTTTATGAATTCTTGCGTTGGGCCTTCAGCTCCCTAGCCCATTTATTTGTTGCTTGTTTTATTTTGATACATTTTCTTTTTCACCTTTTGTTATTTTTCTCTAATCTTTTTTGTTAGAATTATTATTTATGTTAATTAATTGATAATTATAAAAAAAAACAAACAAAGATATGTCTAACTAGGTTTTTATTAATTAGTTGACCTCTTAGTTTAATTTTGGATTTAATTTAAGAATTTTATTTTTATTTCTTTAAGGTAAATTGTTAATTTTTAACTTAATTTGGAATTCCCTTATTTTTTAAATAAGTATTATTTACATACATAAAAAAACATATAATTTAAGGTTGTAGACATTTTATTAATTAATTAATTTTTCTCTTACATCGGTATCAATCAAAAATCCTAAAACATATAAAAAAATAGAAAAAACTAAAAAATATTTTATTAACTCATTTTCTTGTCTTATTAATATTAATATCAAAATATATCAAAAACTTAATAACTTAAAACTAAAAAAAAAAAACATTACGTCCTCGTTAAATAATTCTCTCGTTTTTTATCCTTATCAAAATGCGTAAAAAATTTAAAATACTTTCTTCCCGTTAACATTAAACCAAAAAAAACATAAAAAACGCATTATTCGCATCATTTATTCCATCATTTAGATTATCGTTATTTAATCGTTATTCGCATATTTTGTCCGTGTATTTATTTGTTTATTCGGTTTATGCTTAAATCCAAAGGAAAAAACAGTAAATTTGTTGACTTCATGTCCTCAAGTCTAACTGCGCGAATTTTCGCATTTCATTAAAACTTAGGATAATTTTTCCTCAAATATTCACCCTTTTCAAAATTTATGCCCTTTAAGCAAAAACTTCGACATTAGGTCGTCGCAACTTCAAAAAACCGCCCGTATCCTGTTTCGGACAAAACGATTTATTTTCAATCAAGCAATCAATTTTAAATAAAACAGATATTTCAAAAGGTTCCTATAGAGTACTATAGATACATTGGGTGCTAATACCTTCCCACTGTATAACCAACCTCCGAACCATAGATCTCTTTTCAAAAACGCCTTGTATTTTCATTACTTTCAAAAGTATTGTTTACATTGCATATTTAGGGTTTTATTTCGCTCTTTTCCCTTTTCCCTTGGAAACAATAAAGCGCGGTGGCGACTCTTGCTTTTTGTGAGATGAATTAATCAATAATTAGATCTCCGATTTACCCCGCTACATTTTTTATCGCTACAATGTTGTGATCACGAACGTTTATGAATAGCAACGTCTCTACTCAGTTGACACGAACAAATCACTTCCAGATACAGTGCTAGCTGCTTAGGAACGAAAACTTTGAGTGAGAGAATGAGACAAAATATACGGCTAGAAATCAAGACCGAATTTTCATCAAGTCAAATGCTTCACCACAAGGGTTCTATTTATAGAATCACTTATGTGGGCTGCAAGCTAAAATCCCAATTAAGGCCGCAAGCTAAAAGCCCAATTAAGCATACGAGTATCATACCTTATGATATATCACATATCACTTAAGCGCGTGGTACCTTACCATATTCCATATTTCACTTAAGTGCATCGTACCTTACGATGTTCTTTATTTACTCTATCTCTCATCAACCTGTCTTTATGTGTGACCCTATAGGTTTTCGTGACATTGACAATTATATTAAATTACACATTTAACATGATAAACAATGAGTGGTATCTAGCAATACATCACTACTATCCAAGTGACAAAAATGTCATGTGATATGACAAAACCTTTATGTGATAATATTTGTGTGTACAATTACCATTTTCCCCTTATGTTTATATTGAACACAAGGCATAAATCGTGTCATTCTTGTCCAGTTCAATATTGGGCTCTTAGACATTTATCCTGTTATGCAGGATGGAAAAATTACATCTAGGTCACTCATGTCCCTCAGCATGCTTTGTGAAGTACCCCTCAACTGTCTTTATGGTCATCCAGTTATGGATAATGTTTGATCAACAATAAAGTAATTAACTCCACATATAATATCCATAGTGGTTTTAGTTCGAAGGGTGGTATGCACCATTATCACCATAAGAATAACTTATGATACCTTGTATAACATTTTATGTAGTATTCGCATAGTGGGTCAATCCAGTATAAATATTACTCCTAATATTCATACATATGTCAAGACTTGATAACTCCTTATCCATGATCCATGAGGTGTGATCATCAATATATCTTCATAATAATCTCAATGTGTTGTACCCCAAAATCTTCCCTCCTATTTTCTTCAAGACATTCTTTCAAGGCTGCTCAAAACACTCAAGGGTTGACTAGTCAAGACGCACCTTCTAAACCAAAGGCATACTACTAGGGTTTTGAGTTTCTCAAAGAAATTTGGTTTGAAAATGTCACAAGTGGTTTAATTGGTTCTTCATAGGTCCTTAATAAGGTTCATGTCATGTTTCAAGCCCTACTTCACAAGTTTGCTCAGTCAATGACTCAAATGACTGAAAATCAACTGTATTGGTCAAAAAGCCAACTATGGTCAACATACAGTCAAACTTCAATATTTTTGGTCAACATCAACATTTTGAAGTGATATTCATTATTTGATCAAGGGTTGATCATGATTCCTCAAGGAAATCCGTCAAATCATCAAAAGTTAAAAATTGCCAAATTAGGGTTTCCTTAGGAGAAGTCAACTGAACTTTGACCAGGTATAACTTTCACATGCTTCATCCATTTTTCCCCAACCAAAGCCCATTTTGAAGTAAATTCAATTCTCTAAAACTTTTCTTCTATTCTCAAGTACAAAAAATGCTTCATTTGGAAGATATGATCTCATACGTTATAGGTCATTTTCGAAAGTAAACAAAAGACACTTTTTGTCAAGGAAACTTACATCAAGATAATGTCTTCAAAAGAAAAAATGATAAACATAGAGATTTTAGAGGACATCTTGGGATTTCTAAAACATCATATATTATCTTCAAAATATGAAAATTGAGCAAGTTATGAGTTGCACAAGTTGGGGAATTTTGAAGAAATTTATGAAGGACAAATTGAGCAAAATTGCATTTTTGAACCTATGAGCCTAGTTTTTGATGTTCAAACATGTCCATAACATCTTAGAGAACCTCTAAGTCCATTTTTTAATGACCTTGATTTTTATTTTTTTGATTTATATTTATCTTGATTTTATTTAATTTAAAATCAAATAAATTAAATAAAAATACAATAAAACATGGGATAATACATTTGGGCTTAACTTGACGCACCATGGAACCCAATATTTAGTGCAAAGACCAACAAAAATTGTCTAGGTTCATGAGAAAATGGAATTGGCAAGAATCATTCAAATATGGCAAACTTTCAATATGTTGGATTTTTGTCTCATGGCCTTGAAATATTTGATTTCTTGCCATACTTGCTCCTCCCTTCTCTATATATAAAGCACTAGAAGGCAAGCCAAAAAGGACACAAAAAATTATTGCATAAGAAAGATCTCTCAAATTCTATAAAAAAATTCAAAAGTTACAAAACTCATAAACCTGAGTTTCAGCTTCTCCCATTCAAAACCAGTGACTCCTTCATCCTCCTGAGATCTCCAGGAGGCGATTCATACCATTATCCAACCCCCACGTGTCTCAGATAATCCTCACAACCATCCCACAGTTTTTTGGTAAAATTTTGATTCCAAACTCTCTTATCATGTAACTTAAACCAGTTTTATGTATTCATTCATGTTATTATTGATGTTGTGAGTAAATTTGACGTTTTACATGTAAGCATGAAGGAAAAAATAACATGATGCCATGGTTAGGGCGTGGAATGTAGGATGCTTCAGAATTCCTGATTCAGGAGTTGTTAACCCAAACTAATGGCACCACTGAGATTGCAGGATCCAATATACTGGATCTAGAGTTTTGCTTTTTTTGTTTGATTGATTTTGCAGGTTTTGAAGAAAAACCCCCATCGAAGATGATGGTGTTTTCCATCCTCCATGGTGGTTTGAAAAACACAGAGGAAGTCAACGCATGCGTGGCAGAACGAAATGTCATGACAGGTCCATTATTTATTTTTATTATTTTTTGCTTAATTTACATTTTCTTTTTTTAATTAACTAATTTCATAAAAAAATCATAAAATCAAAAAATCACAAAAAATAATTAGACTTAGATTTTCATTAATTAAATTAATTTCAATTAATTATTTTTAATCATTTTATTTTTTTATTAATTAATTAATTAAAATTAGGGTTCCATAAATTTAATTGAAATATTTCCCTAAAACAAAAAATAACAAAAACATTTTCTTTTTACCACTTAAGATATCTTAGGTTCTCTTTACATATTTCTCTTTTCTTCCCCGCACGTTTATCTATTTCTATTCACATTATTTTCACAATTATGTAATTGTACATGGGATGTAATAGACTTTAACTAGGACCTTTTTACTTTGTCTTTCCTCCATTTTTTGGTTTGTAATTCCCCCCTATCCTGAAGCATTGTAATAGCGTAGTTTCAAGTTTCCTCATTTTTATTTTTCGTACCTATATTAACTGCTAGATGTATGCTTATAGGCTTGCATGGAAAGAATTAAAAACAAACGTTAGCAAACCTAAAATTCAAGACAAATAATTGAAACACAACACACTCGCACACGCGCACCTCTAAGGTACCTCCACTTTGTTGCCTTCGGAAAAACAGTCATGTCGCTCAAACGCGAGACACTTTAGCAAAGACCCTCAGTTAAAAAGATCGTAGTCCCTCGACGATCCTTCGATGCTGCCTTTGTTATACGATCTAGTCCCTTACGATAAAATTTCTAAAGTGCCCTACGAGTTGCCTTTATGATTGTACGGTGACTCGCGTCTGTCCCTCAAAACATCCAACGACAGAGCTACCTACTGACTAATAGTAGGATAGCACTGTCTAAAGGAAAAGAGGAAAAGAACAAAGACCATTCGAGTAGGCAGACAACTTGTAGTTTCTTGCTCACAAAATAAAACCATTTCTCACATATACACTCTCTTTTTTCTAAATATTTTCAAAGACAAAAAACACTTTGTATGCGTTCTCAACGATACGAGAAACATTACAAAGTTTATCGCACTAAGGCGTCTTTTCAAAAATATTTTCAAATACACTTACACTAAAAATCATTTTCAAAGTGAGCTAGCAACTAAGAGCCCGTAGATAACTACAGATGGAAAGGGTGCTAACACCTTCCCTTTCCATAACCTACCCCCTTACTCAGAAAAATTCTCGAAAGATATTTCCTGTTCTTTTCACCCTTTCCTTTGTTGGATAAAAGAAAAGTCGATGGCGACTCTTGCTAACCGCAATATTTGCGATAAAATGAAAAACCGGTAAATTTCAGTTCTACCACCGTATTACATAATGCTTTAATGTTATCCCTCTTTGCAATAAAGCTCGACTACGGATATTTCAAGAATAATGTTCTTATGTTTAATGGGATCTCATGATTAAGTCACACTTAATATTTCATTAAACAAACAAACTATTCTAGGGACTCTATTATTTTGGAAAAGCAAACGTAATAAAGAAATGTCTTTTATTATTAATAAATAATTCAATACAAGTACCCACAATATTGGCCTTTAGGGCTTACACCAACATCTTGGGTGAAGATAGTAAAGCAGTAATCAAAGGGTATGTCGACTTTGATTACTCAGGTTGTATGGATTTCCGAAAATCTATTTCTGGATATGTTTTCACTATGTTTGGCACATTAATCAGTTTGAAAGAGACACTTCAAAAGGTTGTTGCTTTAGCAACTACTGAAGAAGAATATATTTCCCTCACTGAAGTTATTAAAGAAGCATTGTGGCTTGAAGGTTTTTCTAAGGAGATGGAACTTCAAGGTTGAGTTACCACTATTAAATATGATAGTCAAAGTGCAATACACATGTCGAAGAACTCAAACTATCATGAGCGAACCAAACACTTCGATGTAAGGCAACATTTCGTCAGAGGGGTAATCGAGCGTGGAGAAGCCCAAGTGCTGATGGTTTCGACAGATCATAATGTTGCTGATATGATCACCAAGACATTGCCTAGTTGCAAGTTTTTCCACTGTATGAAGTTGATAAAGCTGCATGAAGAAAGCTAATTTGTTCTCTGATATTAGAGTTTGTTCCAAAGTGGAGATTTGTGAGATATTGGATCTAAATCTATTTGATCGAAGAGTAGCTTCTGGTTCGACATGATTTATGCATGCTGTCAAAGTATGTTCACATGCTGGTGTCCTAGACCTGCATACTGTAGTTGAAGTGCGTTCTAGTATATGGGTGTCGAAATAATATGGGTGTTAGTATTTCGAATTGGGCTTGTTTGTTATGTTCAATTGTTTAAGTTAGCTTGTACCCTAAGTTAGCTTGTAATCGGTATTTGGGAAAAAGTTCAATAATTTAATATGTTAGGTTTATTATAAATAGCATACTAGTCTCTCATTATTGCATACTGCAAATCCTAATTTAGGGTGAAAGGTTATTTGTTATTCTTGTGTACTTGTAATCTTGATTTAAGAGAAAGTAAAGAATAACAGTTAATAACCAATTCTTGTTGTTCTTCGTGTTTTTCCATTTTTTTTATCTTTGTGGATTTCTTGCCTTGAAGAACCATATTATACTTTGTTTCAAAGGTATTGTACTTTACAACATATTTCAATCATCATTCCAAAAAACATTCCAAGGATCCACAAATTCCAACACACCGACAACCAAATACAACTAACTTTCTCGGCCTTGACTTTCTTAGACTTGCAAAAGAAAACGCCCAAGACTAGAAGCTACTTCTAAAACAAAAATTCTGAATCTCCAAAAAACCAATCCATTCCGACACTTCCCTCCGCACCAACAAAGATATACGGCAAAATAAAATGGAATGGTCCAACGGTTCCACAATTGAAGAGCAGAAAACACAAGATAAACACTAGAAGTAGATAAAATACCTCTATAACATAAAAGATTCTTCGTCTGTAATTTGTTGATGAAACACCTCCAACTGACCGCTTTAATTTTGAAGGGTACCTCCATACTCCAATCCAAGGCCAAGCATTATGGAATTCATTTGGAGGACCAAAAGGGATGAGAAAGCTACTGATCAAAGCGTAGTACGGTCTCATAGAGTAACCACCTGCACAATTTGGATACCAAACTGGCAGGTCCCTAACCGCAGGATCATGAGTAAAAGACTCCAAACAATTACGTAAAAACTGGGCCCTGAATACAACCATAATAATCGATGAAACCAGAATACCAAAATCACCCCAACGCCATACCCTGTCAATCCAAACCTCCATACCCGCAACCGAAATCTCTTGCAAAAGAGAAACTGAAAACAGATCCGAAAACAGCTTTTTCAAGCTGCAATCACCATGCCAAGTAGTATGCGAAAAAGAAGAAATAAAATTGTTACCGATTAAAATCCTGCAATTATTAGAAAAAAGTATCCAACCTCTTGTAACAAGGGACAACAGGTCCATCCACCAAACTGATATAAAAATTCTTCTTACAATTTCCCTGAAAGTGCATCATTAAATTTATATCCCGATATCATCGAACATGTCACAATCTAGTTTATACAGAATTTGTACGTTTTTCTTTGGTCATGCAATTTGTATGTTTTAAGATATAATAAATGACAAATTCTTTGGTACCTTTACTTTTAAATTGAGTATAGGTATCCTTAGTATTAACTCATTTAAAAATTTTATTTTTTAAAAATAAAATAATATTAAAAAATGACGTGAGTAATATATTTTATCATTAAGAAAACTTGATATTTGGTTATAAACTTCGCCATTCGTTCAACTTCATATATATATTTTATTTCCATTCACTTCATACCTGACACCACCAACACATCATATCTATCACATGGCTCTTTCGTATGTAATTCTCTCTCAACGTATCATCTAGGATTGAAGGTCTATAAAATATTTTCCATATATACAAAATTAATCAATAGCATATAACAGAAAATGTATGATTATATAAAGATTATTTCTTGGCTTGAATAAGAGAGTTAAATATGATAATTTAATCACGTTAAACCAAACTTAGCTAGTAGCAATCAGCAATGTTTCCCTTATCCAACTTTAAAAGGTGAAATTTCAGCCAAATAAAAAGAAGAACAATGCTTTCATGAACATGGCTGAAATTCAATACAATATAAAGCACTACAAGCTAGAAAAAAAAATTAAAAACAAAACATGAAACTTATATATGAATGGTCATAGTAAAATTCCTTGAAAAGTACTATATAATAGGGTAAGCAGCAAAACTAGCGATGTTACAGTGACCCGAAAATTCACCACTTTCTCTTATTATTCTCATGTATCCATTCTCACCCCATTCTTTACCCCATGAATTTTTAATCAACCAATATTTCAACCCTTGTTCACTTATCCCATAACCAACTATAGTAACCCCATGGTTGATTGAGGTTCCACATGTTCCTGAATAAATCCCTTCTTCGTAATGACGAAATTCTTCACCGACAGATATAGCAACCGATACTGGTTGTTGTGCCACAGCTTGTAGCAATTGTTGTTCATCATTTGCAGTTACATATGTAAAACTATTTATGTGAGCTCCTGCTCGTATCAGTTTCTTTCGGCTTGAAGGGCAAATAAAATTTAATTTGCAACTTTGAGTTTTTTCTTTGTAAGGATAATCAGATTCTGTGAGAATACCTGTCGATTTTATTATAGATTGGAAGGCCTCATCAAAACTACCACCGACACAACCTTCGCTTTGATCACTGCAATCAACTAGTTGTTGTTCTGACAATGAGACTAAATATCCAGTTTTGATTTTAAAAATACCTTCTACGGCTGCAACAGCTGAAAAAGCCCAACAAGATCCTGCAACACAAACATTATTAAAATCGCTAGAGGAATGTTCGATGGAGATAATTATTGCTACTAAAAAAAAGTTAAAAGGTTATTATATCTACCACAATGTCTTTGACTCTTAACATCAGTGACGGCTCCTTGTTGTCTCCAATCAAAGTTTATTGGAACATCATCGTTCTTGCTTGAACGTGTAGCAACTAACCCTAATGAAGAGGAAGAAATTTGGTTGGGAACTTCGAGTCCAGTGTATGAAGCAAGAAACTCTTCACTAGTTAAATCAGAATATAAATTTAAGCCAAGCTTGTAACTCTGATTACCGGCATTGTTAAAATTCTCCGTGTATTCCAAGTTATCTTTGAATATCTGTAAGCGTCTTGCCATCTCAAAAGTTTTTGTATATTTGCGTTCATATTTCATCATCCATTGCTGGTGTGCTTTAACAACAAATGATTCATACAGTATTCTAGACATGGTTGGATATGCTTCATACAACATTCTAGACATGGTTGGATATGCACATGTCCACAAGATGATGATGCTAAGAAAAATAAGATGCTTCATTGTTTTTAGTGGCTAGATTTGGAAGAGATTATTTTGAGAAAAATAATTTGAAAAAATTAACTTAGATACAACTATTTATAGGAGTTTGAATCCCACTTAATTAAAAGAAAATTTTATTCTTTGAGTATATTATGGGGACACTAAATTTTTAGTTTTAGTTGAATGATGTCATTTTAATAGAAAATCAATATAATTTGTGAGGATTGATTCCTAATTATTTCCCGTGATATGATTAGATTCGTGTAAAAATTTTCTCATACATTGCTATTAATCTCATAAAATATTTCTATAAATAGGTGTTAAAATTATATATACAAGATAGGAAAATTTGTATCGAGAGCTAAAACAAATCTAAAACCAAATTTTCTTTTAAATTTTAAATCAACTTCTCAATTATGAGAGGATCTCTCCCGATTCAATTGGATTTTAACCGTCTCATTCTAAACACATAAATTTGCTGTCACAAAAGGAGATATTTGGTTTTGATTGATTTTAACATGATAAGTTCTAATAAAATTAATTAATTAATTAATTTTATTATTACATGATTTTAAGCCATTTGTTTTAGTTTAAAAAAAATAATATTTATATTATTATATATTTTTGTTTAAAACTTTATAATTTTTTTAAAAACAAAACTTAAATGAACAACTGGTTTAAATAGATTTTTTTTTAAATGTTATTTAGTTATTACATCTTTTTAATATGATTTGTTTTAAATATTAAAATTTCAAAAAATCACCTAAATTTAAAACTATTTTGAACAATCTTTTATAAAACTATTTTATAGATATATTAAAGACGGTATTAGTCTCACTTTTGAAGCCATTAAGAAAGCTTTTGGGGGAAACCTGGTCATGATAGGTAGATATAACTAAAGTTTTTGACTCGCTTGACTAATTGTTCTTGATGCATGTTTTGCAAAGGTTTGGCTTTAATGACAAGTTTTGGAGCTGAAGATTTAATGAAAACCAAATTTGTTGTTGTTGCTTGGAAAAAGGTTTGGAAGCCTTTTGACGAAGAGGGCTTTAGTTTAAAATCCCTTAGGGTATTCAATGAGGCATCAATTTGAAGCTTTTTTGGGAGGCTATGAACTCCAATGAGCCTTGGGCCATCTTGTTAAGAGGCATAGTCTTGAGAAATGGCATCCCCATCACACATCACGTGTCCTCCTCAATCTGGAGCAGTATAAAAAATGAATGGACCACTTCTATGGCTAATACATCAAGGGTTCTTAGTGATAGTAATAACACTTCTTTTTGACTAGAAGCTTGGTGTGGGCCGCCCCAGATCAATTATATCCCTAGCACCAAATTTAAGACAAATAGTTTGAAAGTTCTAAATCTTATCAAATATGTTTTTTCTTTCAACCCGGGTACGAGCTCCTATCAGCAAACGAACATTACTAAGGCATTGCAAGTGTATATTTGTGACCTCCTCCACGGGAATACTTCCATCGAATTATCCTGGATTGCGGATAAAGTTCACCAGTCGGGGCTTTTGGTACTGATATTTGTAACAACCCATTATCCCATAACAATAATTATATCAACATATATGAAATATATCAGAGTCTAAATATGGGATGTCACATAATTCAACATTTCATAAAGTCTCAAATCAGTTTATTACTTCATTTATTAATAATAATTAATTCCGCAGCAGAAAAGTCAAATTAATTCACTTCTATGGCATAATGCCTCGACAATAATAAAACTCCACCAACATATGGTTCATCATGAGTATAAAAATATTATACGTAACAAATAAAACAATACAAAGATATAACAAGTCCTCAAATTCCTTGTTACGTATCAGAGCGAATCCTAAGACTCGATCATGAACACTCTCTTCAAGCACTACTCGGGTACCTGATTATCTGCACTTCCGAGAAGCATAGACACCACAACACAAAAGGGGTGAGAATTACGTTCAATAAATATACGGTGAATATTCACATGCTAAGAAGTAGTAATTCACACAAATTCACACATCCCATAATACTTTGCAACGCAATACATCATTCATATCATATAACATCAATTCATTAATAATAAAAGGCAATGAGACCAACATCAACTCAATTCATGTGGTACCATCATGGCATAAGCCTCCAACACAATGCCAATTGGACAACAAAAGGGCATAAGCCCTCAACATAATACCATTGTAGGCCAACAACAGGGTATAAGCCATAACCAATAAATGAATGCATGCACTGTTAGAATTATGAAATTCACAAGGCATAAACCCACTAATTTTGCCAATAAGACCACCAACATCATTAACAACATAGTAATCAACACCACATCATAACATAATCGTAAGCAAAACAACATCATAATAAACAAATCATCATTTCAATTCAACACAGGGAACATATTTCTATTCTAACTTAGGTCTTAGAAATATACTCCTTATCCTTCATTTTACTCCATCAAACTAAATTACATAACATTAGCTATCCAACATTTCGAACGGTACCTCAATCCGAGCTCTAGAACTAAAGTTATGATCATTTTAAGAAAGTCCAAAACAACAAACCAAATTTGCCATCCGTCGCCCAGTGACACACCTTCTTCGCCTGGCGATGCTACTTCCGCGTCTCCCTTCGCCCGGTGATGCTAGGAGCGACACACTCCAGAACTAGCTTCCAATATGCCTTTCCCCACCCCTACCTTCACCTGGTGAAGCTTCGTCGCCCGTCGACGCAATCCCCCTCGCCCGATGATCAATTGCGAACAGGGTTTTCCTATTGCAATTTCTGCCTAAAAACCAGTCCAATTTCCCTCGTTTTGGGCACTTTTAACCTTCAAAGTTTGGTCGAAAGTAGTATTTTTACAAATAATAACCTATAGACTTCATCTAACTTCATTAAACTATTAACCTATAACACATCTAAATCCTCATTATTGATCATCTTCCTAAACCTATAATTTTTAAATTTGGGGTTTTCATGTGGTAACTTCACAATAGCAACAATACTTAGCAACAATTACAACATCAACAACACAAGATTCACAATTTCCTATTAAATCATATACAACCAACATCAATCAACCAAAAAAAGAGAATCATACATCAATTATACAAAAACCTAAAGAGGTAAAGGAACTCTCACTACCCTCTCAAGTTATAATCACCATTTAGAGAACTCATTCACCTCCCTTACCTTAGTTTGAAGCTTTGATCCTTCAAAAGTTGTGGAATCCTTCTTTCCCTAGTTCTTCCCTTCTCTTCTCTTCTCTCTTTCTACGATCGTTCTTTTTGTTCTCAATTCCTTATTTTTCTAATAATAATCTCTAGACCCCTAATACTTAATTCCAACTATGTCCTTGCTCATTTAAATAATTATTTAATTATTAATGTTATAAAATACTATTTTATCTTTAATAATAGCAATAATAGTAATCATAATAATAATAATAATACTAGTATTCTCTACCCACTTCTATGTTTCTACACTTTTAGTCACACTACATACCTTAATTTCTTATAGTTTCTAAAGCCTCTAATTCCCGCAATTTGAATCACAAAATATCATAAAACTCACAAACGCATAAAATACACCACATCATTGAATTATTTTAAATAAAATAATTCTAACTAAATCGGGGTGTTACAATCTTCATCAAAAAGGCCCCCTCCATATAGACATATAGATTGTTCCCTATCAAAAAGTGAACCTCAGTCCAATACGTAAGGAATAACTCAATGCATCTTCCTTTCATTCCATCTCTGAAAGAACAAAATGCAGCATTAGCCTCAAGATGAGTGGGAATGACCAAGAAGAATCGGTTTTCAAAAACACTGTAGCTCCACGAGAAATCCAAATCCGTGCATGATAGTATCCAAATGTATTAACCTATCGCTATGCCAATGGGAAACATGATTGCGACAATATTTAAAGAGATCAAAGAAAGGGTTCACCGATGACTTTCCATTCATATACTCACACCATTATTATTGGAACTTCACGAGCTCCGAACTTAGAGGATGAAGTTGTGAAGGAGCCACTACAAGGTGCTTCAAAAATTATACCCTAAAGGAAATAAAGGGAGACTAAGACCCAAGACAGAGAAAGTACACTCATAGAAAGGGATGGTACAACTCCATATTATATGCATATTCTCTCATCTTCAGCGGACTCGTGACTCTCTAGTGGGAAGGTGAACCCACTTCACTGAAGGCGTCACCAAGACCATCCAATTTAGAGAGAGCAGAAAATGTTTGGTCACATATGATGATTGGTCTTTAAATTGTTGATTGAAATATAATATATATATATATATATATATATATATATATATATATATATATATATATATATATATATATATATATGACATAAGCTGATTGATCACATAAATGTCTTATGTGTAGGGTATATAAATATGAAAGATTTGAAAAAAGACATTATTGAAGTAATTACATACCGTATTATCAAAAAAGAAGGAATTATAGTTCAATATATCATGGAGATAATGTAATTTTGAATAGATATAGATTATCATTTATCTCCATATATGTAATTTTGAATTTGTATTGGAGAGATTATGAAATTTATGCAAATTTATTAGTTCACTTGTGGTTATTATTGATCACAATACAATATTGATCTATGATTATGAGAATTGTAGAATTTATGATTAAAGTTCACCTAAGCCAGCGCTTCTAACATAAAGTGTTGTCTCATGTGCACTTAAAAGCCAACGCTTTTAACATAAAGAGTTGTCTAAGTGCACTTAAATCATAGCTTTTAATAAAAAGAGATGCTTGAAGTTCACTTAAGCCAGCGCTTTTAATAAGGGGTGTTGCCTAAAGTGTAATTAAGCCCGCACTTTTAGCAGGAAGCGCGGTCTAAAGGGAACTTAAGTTAGCGCTTTTAACAAAAAACACTGAATAAAGTGCAATTAAGCCAGTGCTTTTACATTAAGAAACCCTTTTAACCTTCAACTCTTTTAACCCTTTTTTTACTGTACTACTACGTTTAAGAAAATAAAAGAAACCTTTAATTTTTTACCTTCTGTTATAAACTTAATCAATATAACATAGAGATGAATGAGAGATGAAGAACAATATAAAGATGAAGGAGAGAAAGAGAAGAAAGGAAGGTATATTTTAGTATATTCTTCAAGTCCACTTAGCATTACAACATGAACCATATTTATAGTACATGATCAATAAACAATCATTAACTTAAGGGATACACAAAGGTTAGGAATTTAACTGATACGTGTTAAGGAATATAGAAAGTGGGGTAAATTAACATCCATATCTATTTACTATTTTTCATAACACTCCCCCTTGGATGTTCATTGAGGATATGCCTCGCTAAAACTTTACTAAAAAAACCCAACGGGAAAAAATCCAGTGAAGGAAAAAGAGTATAATATCCTTTGAATGTGAACTTCCTCATTAAAAACCTTACTAGGGAAACCTAGTGAGACAAAATCTTGGTGAACGGAAAAATAGTGCAGAGCATATTTATTTCTCCCCCTCAAGCACACATTTATTTGTGAGATGATATTCTTTGTAGTAGTTGCTTAAAATGTCTTTTTCGAAGTGACTTCATGTAGTGCTAATAGTTATGCAGGATTTTATGAATTTTTTGTCATGAGTTGTTTCGTAGATCTCCATAAAATGGTTGTACCATCACATGTAAACAAATAACATGTTTCTGATCTACCATTGGGAGGATCTGACAAGTAACCTACATCTTTAAGATAGCGAAGTATATGTTTGACTTTTTTCCAATATCTTCCTGCATGTGAATAATTGTATCTTGCTAATAGATTAATCGCAAATGATATATCAAGATATATATAATTAGCAAGTCGAATTAGTGCTCAAATTGCACTGAGATATGGTACTTTAGGACCAATCAATTTTTCATCCTTTTTTTGAGGCCTGAAAGGATCTTTCTCTACATCTAATGATCTAACAACCATTGGAGTCGACAATGGATGAGATTTGTCCATATAGATGTGTTTCAAGAATTTTATATATAACCTTCCTGATGTACAAATATTCCATTGTCCATATTCTCAATTTGTAAGCCTAGACATAATTTTTTTTCCTAGGTCCTTCATCTCAAACTCCTTCTTTAAGTAATTTATAGCTTTTAGAAGCTCTTCAGGAGTTACAATAATATTTATGTCATCCGCATAGACAACGATTATTGCAAATTCTTTTTGACATCATTTTATGAAAATACAAGGACAAATCGAGTTATGTGTATATCCATCCTTTAGTAAATATTCACTGGGGTGATTATACCACATGCGTCCAGATTGTTTAGCATCTGGACTTAAGTAGATACTTCTGTCTTCAGATCTTCTGACTGGTTTCTTTAGACTTCATATCAGATCATTCCTTCAAAGTCTTCTAGAGTGTCATGCCACTATTCATCAGAACTTGTGTAGCGGAGAAGGAGAATTAATTATCATATAATGTCTTGGCCATGCCATTCATCAGAAGAATAACCTGTTTGTTAAATACTCAAAAATAACAAACATTAAAGTATTAAAAAATTTTCATACAAACATACTCATTTGTTATCATTAAAACTCAGAGATAATATTGCAGAACCAAATCTTGTTCTAACAAAATGTATGTTAAGAGGTGTGTATTTAATGACCATGTCATCAACTTGTTTTGGTTGGTATGGTTCTTCCCCTTTAGATTTTAGATATCCCATACCTTTTCTACCGTTTCTACAAACTTCATAGATCATTGAGGCCATCTTGATTTTATCTATGTTTCTAGCTAGAATATTTTGAAAGTTGTGATCATATTCTTTTATGATGTTATCGGAACTAGTTGAAGCTTCTGAAATAGATTCTTTCTTTTATCTCAGAGTTTTTTGTTTTTAGTTTCCTAGTTTCTCCAGTTTCATATACAAGACCATGTTTCAGGTTTTTGTATTTGATTTGAAGTTGCTGATATCTTTCAAGACTTTCAGACAAACTATCTTCTAATTGAGATCTAGAGAATTTTGAGAATACCTCTTAGTCTGATTCAGATTCTAATGTATTTGTGTCTTTTGATACGTTGGCCAATAAATCTATATTGGCTCTTTCATCTTTTGATTATGAATTTGCTTCAGAAGACTCTGAGTCTTTCCATGTCGCCATAAGACTTTTCTTCTTTTCTTTGACAAACTTCTTTTTCGGCTTTTCTATCTGAAGTTAGGGGCAATCGCTTTTGTAGTGGCCTGGCTCTTTGCATTCATAACAGATGACGTCTTTATTGCTAGACTTTCTATATCCAGAGGATGATTCAGAGTGATTACTTGATCTTCTAGGGTTTCTGAATTTCCTTTGTTTGTGCTTCCATAGCTGATGGACTCTTCTGGAGAGAAGAAATAACTTCTTCTGATGATGATCCACCAGAGCTTTCTTATTTTTCCTGAAAAGCTTTAGTTTCATATTTTTTATTAGATTTAAGGGCAAGAGAATTACCTTTCTTCCCGGGCTTATCTTCTTCTAGTACTATCTCATGAGTTCTCAGAGAGCTGATTAGTTCCTCTAGTGATATAGTGTTCAAATATTTGGATAACTTTAAAGATGTGACCATAGGTCTCCACTTCTCGGGTAAGCTTCTGAAATTTTATTTACATGATCTTCTGTGGAGTATCCTTTGTCCATAACTTTCAAACCAGCAACCAGAATTTGAAACCTTAAGAATATTGTCTCAATAGTTTCATCTTCTTCCATTTTGAAGGCTTCGTACTTTTGAATAAGTGAAAGAGCTTTGGTATCTTTGACTTGTGTGTTTCCTTCATGCATCACTTTTAGAGATTCAATCATGTTCTGAGCCATTTCTCTGTTAGTGATTTTCTCATACTCAGTATATGAGATACCACTCAAAAGGATTATTCTGGCTTTGTGATGTTTTCTGAACTCTTTCTTTTGTTCTTTTGTGATCTTCTTTCTATCGATCTTCTAACCTTTTGCATTGACTGTGTGAATGTAGCCACCAGTTACCATGTCTAGAGATCAATGTCATAAGCTAGAAAGAAACTCTTGATTTTGTCTTTCGAGTAATCAATGTTTTCTCCATCAAAGATTAGAGGTCTGCCACTAATTTTTTCCTTCTCATCATGGTTATCGTTGTTGTTGATTTGACTTGATTCCACCATAATGTTTTTCTTTCTAAGGATCTTTTTCTGACACGGTTAAGTGTTAGCAACCTGAACCAGGCGCTCTGATGCCAATTGAACTTTAACTAGATCAAGCACTTACCACTTAACTAAAAACAATTGCTGATAACGAAGGCGCAACTTTATTTTCATGTAGTATGAGATTTTCAGGGGTTGCGCGTAGCCCATACTAAGTGTTATGGGTGGGATGTTAAGCCCTTCGAATCCCTAAAGTTGACGCTAGATTAAATAATCCAACAATCTCCCCCTAGTTTCAGGCGGGGGGATTCAGATCCATGACCGTGCTTTGATACCACTTTAATTGGATCAAGCGCTTACCACTGCACTAAAAGAAATTACTGATAGTGAATGGGCTACTTTATTTCCATGTAGTATGAGCTTTTAAAGGGTTGCGCCTAGCCCATACTAAGCGCCATGGGTGGGATGTTATGCCCTTCGAATCCCTAAGGTTGACGCATGATTAAATAATCCAACACCCACTATGGATGGCAATAGGCAGAGTTTGGGCATGGTACTGTAATACCTGTCCTCATACCCGCTGTTTGAAAAAATGGACGTACCCGAACCCAAACCCGCATGGACACCAATATTCATACCCGTACGCGTACCCTATGGGTACCTCAGTACCCGTACTCGTGCCTGTTTACTCGCGTTAGTAGTAAAAATAAATAAATAAATTACAAAATATAAATAATTTAAGTTTCTTTAACAATATTAAAAAAATTAAGGATGTTATTGTTGAGTTAAGAAATAAATAAACATTTTTATTAAAATGTGTAACAGTTTAATATCGATGTATTTTTTTAAAAATTGAAAAATGTGCATTTTTATAATTAATATAAATGAAATTATATAAATATGTAATGCGGGTATGGGGTGAGGTGGGTAGTAAGGTACCTATGCTCGCACGCATACCCGCTTATTTTAATGTGTAATTGTTCGTGCCCGTACCCGTACCCATTTTGCGGGTTTTTATTCTACCTGTTTGGACATTTTTTCGGGTAACCATAGGGTATGGGCCAAATTTCCATCCCTAGACCCCACCCTAAAAACCCTAAATTCCTTGTTTTCCTATTTTATTTGATTTATTTTTCGTTTTCCTATTTTGGAAAAAAATCACAAAAAAATTTTAGACACTTAATTTAATTTTATTTGATTTTTAGTTGAAATTTTTATATTTTTATAACAGAGTAAAATTCAGAAATACATATCTGAAACCACTTTTTTCATAAAAAATAAGGTTTATTCGGATATGAAAATGCGACTGCACCTATTCTTGACAAATAAGGTGAGTTCAGATATGCACATACGAACTCTGGGGGTATTTTTGATTTTTTGCCAGGGACCTGCAAGAAAACACACAGGTGGAAAAATAAATTCTCATGAATTCCATCAAACACAAGCCCATACAATAGAAGAAGTAAATGACAGCATGTCAGCCCAAAGAATAGGAACAACAGGTGGAATGAATAAATTTATCCAAGATGATAGCTACCTGAATACGTCATAATTAGAGATCAGATTAAAGGGAAAAGAAGGAATTCAACACAAAATCACGATGTAGGGACCGAAGTCAGCAAGATATGGAGTAGAAGAGTCAGCCCATGTATATAAGGATAAAAGAAAAAGGATGACTTGTATTTTAAAAGAAAGTAGTTAGAAAAGGAAATAAAGAAGCGGTAAGTTGGATGTGCAGTCACTATTGAGCAGGAATTGGATGAACTCCAAAAAAAGTCTAAGTTCCTCGACTCTTGCTACTCAGACTGCTGAGTTGAAAGCTTCTCTGGCTGAGGGAAAGAAACGTTGGAAGAAGGCTTCCAAAGATGCGAAAAAGGAATATCATGAATTCAAAGCGGGAAGGAAATCTCTTGAGCTGAAGAAGAATGATAGGGCTAAAGCTCTAAAAGGCCTTGAGAATGTCTTGGCTGCCACACAGAAGAAATTTAAGGAGTCCTTTTAGTGGGATTTTCAAACTATGTATCGAGTCTAGGATTAGATACTGGAGCGGGCACGAGGATTTTATCCTAGCATTTTTGTCACTGTTGATCAAATGGATCCTGTTGTACCCCAATTTTTCCCCCTAAGATCCCTTCATCATACCATATTGATTCAATCACAACAAGATCACATTAGGGCTTTTGGTCCTCCTCCTTACCTTTAGCTTTGATCTTTGAGGAATCACCAAGCACCTTGAATTGTTTTCTTTTGTGGGCATGGATATTTTTTCTTATTTTTCCTTTTAATTAATAAAATACAATGTTGGTTTGTCTTGCTTGTTACTAATGTAGGTAAAGGCAATGAGGCCTAGCAGGTTGATTCATGGGTTCATGAGTTTATTTCCATGCCCTGGTCAATAAAGCTTGATAAGTTCAAACCTCACCATTGTATTTGTTTTGGAAGAAATGACATGGCAAGGTTATTTTGGTTCACCACATTTCAAGGTTATCAAATTTTATTCAAAAGTACAATGGGTTGATTGAAGAAGTTGTCATGCTTGGACAAGGCTTTCTTCCCATTGGTCACAAGTGCATATTTCTCTCAATTCTAAAGATATGGAAGTGGTTTTGGTGGCTATGAGTTCTCATTTTCATCCTCAACAACTTCTATTTACAAAGCAAGGGTGTTGGTACAAGAAGTTTAATCAAAATTGTCAAAGTTCCTCAAAGCATTTTCTTGATCTAGGAACTAGGGTTTTGAACTTCAAAGAAGCATATCTTGCTCATCTTTTGGTATTTTTGAGTGATTCCAAAAACATCCTTATATTTAAAGGGTTATCAACAAATCACTTCAAAAGTTTCAAGGATTTTTCATTTGGAAGAAACTTGATGATGAAGAAAGATTACAAGTCCTCTAGATGAACCCCAAATTTCTCATGTGTGACTTCAAATGATCATAACTTGGTCAATTTTTATCACCTTGAGCCCATTATTTTTCCACAATAATCTTGAGTATATGAAATTTAAGCCTACTTTGATATGCAAAGTGATAAAATGGATGGAAGATGCCCTAAGGATACAAAAGATTATAGGTCATTTCATGATTTTTTGCCAACTTCAACAATTCATAACTCTCTCAATTTTTTTGGAGATTTTGAATGATTCAAGTTTCAAAATGTCATTCAAGAGGTGTAGTTCATGCCATCTTTTTTGGTCAAGAGTAAATTCCAAGTGGAAGACCATGTTTGGATGCAAAACATTATAGGTCACTTTTGAAGGAAAAGTTGAAATTTTTCTAAGTATGGAAAGTCAACTTCTTTTTTCCCAACTTTGACTCAATGAAACTTTCAGCTCAAGCATCCATTTGATTCCATTATTTTTCCATTGCAAAGCTTGTAACCTCATATTTCTAAAGCATCAAGAATCATGCCTTAAGACCCCTTGAGCTTGGTAACTAGGAACTGAAGTTTCTCCATAAGTCAGAATTTGAAATCTTTGTTTTGGCTTATAATCACAAGTTTTCCACGCGTTTTTGCCTCTAAACATGTTTAGTGAAGTTCCAGAATTGATTAGCACAACAAAATGCACATTTTGGATGAGTTTTGATCAAATTAAAAGTCACACTTTTCTTGTTTGCAACTTTACACGATTCCCTCCAAACTTCATCATTTCACACGCTTGGACATTCCATTTGATTCCCTATAAATAGAGGATCATCCCCCCATTCATTTCCTTAAGCTTGGATAGCCATAATCACCCTGCCAAACTTATTCCATAACTCAAAATTCTGCTACTTCGAAATCTATTCTCAAGCCTTTTTAATCCATTTTTCCATCAATTCACCTTCGTTGATCTTCCTTGAAGCTAACCATATAATTACATTCAAGAATCGTGCCCTATATTGCCCCATAGAAGTCCAGTTTCAGAGCTCTGCAACTCAACTTCAATAGGTAGATTCCTTCATCAATTCTTCAAAAATTTGATATCATTGTGATGATCTCATTTCCCTGGTTCTAGTCGCAACACTTAATTTTATCTTGAAACATGTTTTGACCATGAATTTTCAAATCCCTTTTCAAAACTTTCCGTCCAAATTGCTTGAGCTACAGTTTATATAAATTTGTTGCGAGGGTGTGGTTGTCTTCGTCTTGAAGAGACGAAGAGAATGGCATATGTCTGAGCTTATGATTTTATAGTTTGAGAGACCTTCAATTTACGTTGGCTGAAGGTTGAAGATGACCAACGTGTCATCTTCCAACCAACGAAGGCGCGCCATTTGTTTTTTTGAAAATATGATTTAATTAATGATCCTATGCTTTATTCACTAATGACCATGATATGCACATCGCACCAAATCCCTTGGATTTGATTACTAACGCGTTTTGACTCTCATCCAATGGTCCATATATTTTTGACTTTATTTTTCTTTTCTAATTTTTAAATTTAATTGTTTTAAACTTCAAAAAATCATAGAAAATTCATTTTTAGTTCAAAAAATCTGAAAAAATCATGAAAAATATTTTTGATTATTCGCTTTCTGATTTTTATTTTTTCACAATTTAATTTTTTGTTTTGGTATTTTTTACAAATTTTCACTTTGTTTGAATTGTTTTAAATGTTTAAAAATACTTTTATACATTTTTAAATTCTGAAAAAATTATGGAATGATCAAATGATATTGTGACAAATATTAGTGACCTCATTTTATTTTTGTTTATGATTTTATTATTTTTTATCATTTTTGGTTTATTTTACTTATTTCTATTAATTTTAAAAATAGTTTCTGACTTTTAAAAATTACCAAAAATTTTATAAAATCATTTTAATTCATTTCTGATTTTTCTATGCTCTTACTTTTCATTTCTTGATTAATTGAATATAGTTGATATTTTTCTCTTTTATTTCCATTTTAAAACATTTTTTAAAACCTTTTTTATGTATATATTAAATACAATATTATTTTTTGATTATTTTCTGGATGATCTTGGATTAAATTTTTGGCCATGAACTTTGTTAACATTATTGGATCCATGTTGTTGAGTCTAACTCCAAAAAAATGGATGAATGATTTTACTAATAGTTTGATTTAAATTTAATTCAAATATGGTTTGTATATTCTCTCTCATCCCTCTTCATCTCATCCCTTTCTTATTGCACTAAGTGTTATTGGAGCATGACCTTTATATCATATCTCAAAACAAATGGTGCATAAATTGATATTGACCGACCTCAAAATAGGTGCGACTTCTACATAAGTCCACTTACGATTGCTTAACATAGCGCTAAATTTTGTCCTGATTCGAATAAATGATCATTCGTGGCCCAAACCTATGTTTGCAAGCCCAAGTATGTTAATTTGATCTCTTTGATCAAATAACCTTGAGATTCATTGTGTATAGGCTTTGGTTCTACCAATCCTATAATGGATCTACAACACTTTTGGTCAACGCGGATCACTTAAACATCGTTGATCATTAAATGGTACTTTTGAGGATTCCAAATGGATGATATACTTGACAAAAAGAAAATGCAACTTGCTGTGTGGAGGCTTTGGTTCTATCAATCCTCTAATGAGTTCCAAATGCAAGTTTGAAGATGGTCATCCAACTAACCACTAATTATTAATTTGTTTTTACTTTATGCCCCTTTTATTTTTTTATGCTTTATGCACCATTTACTTTTAGCATTACATTTCATGTCATTTTTACTTTGCTCACTTGAGTTTTTATTTTCTCTTCTAAGACACCTAATAATCAACATGAACCATAAAAAACATTAATGATACTTGGACTATTTGGTTACCATCCTTGGCATTATGGAGTATTGGACTTCTTGGGCTTAGGATTAGAAATCTTGGCGTATGTTGGAGACCTTAATTGATATTCTGTCTGGAGTTCTTGAGGTTTACCTCAAGATATTGGGTTGTTTGTTTGTTTTGTGTGCAGGTTATTGTGATTACATTCTTTGTTTGTAATCTGGAATTCACCCGTATACAGCCGTTACTCTGCCCAATTTTTGTGAAGACTTAATACATTTGAAGTTTGGTTCCCTCAAGAGGTCTAGTATCCTTGTTTGCTTGATTTCAATCCAAATAATAGGAACTTCATCTTGACTTATAATGTCAAGTTTTGGCTTCTTGTTGGTTAGATGGTTCTTATCCCTAGCTTTTACCTTACGCTTTAGGATAATCCCTTCTTATCCTCCCATCTTCTTTAATTTCAAAAATCTTCTCCCTCCTTTTGAAAACTCTTATTGTTTTTTAAAACTTGAACCACTTTCATAATAAACTTGGACTTATGTCCATGCATTTTGAAAACATTTTCATAAATAAACTTCAATCAACTTAATAATAGTTTGGCATTTTTTGTGAGAAGACTAAAAGTCAACCAATCATATTTAAAATCATTTTTCCAACTTTGGCTTTTACTTTAAAAAATTTTCTCAAAAGGTTAGACTCTCGCCAATCCTTGTAGTGATGCAAACAACTATACTTCTACAATATGTAGTGAAGTGAGATATTTTCCACTTGGGTGTTGAGTTAGGAATTGTTGATTTTAAAATCCAAGCCATATCCTCCACTTTGATATGATGCAAATTCTCCTTCCTCATAATTATGGGTAGTAAGTATGTTTTCCGCACGGACAATGACGATGATGTCTTATCTCCTAAAATTAACCAACACATTTGTGTTTTAAATTTTTGAAAGAGGAATTACGTGTACCCTGATCCCCTATTGCACGGAAAGTGGTACGTAGGCACTAAAGGTTCGCAACCAGGGCGAGTGCAAAAATCATAAAAAATGTATTTCTTTTCTCACCTCCACCATCCATCTTCATATGATATTTTATAGTCAAAATATACAGATTTTTTCAAAGAGGTTCCTGCGGAGTACCGTAGATGTTTAGGGAGCTAATACCTTCCCTTTGCATAATCAACCCCCTTACCTAGAATCTTTCCCCCTCTTTTTCGGTTATTCGCTCTTTTCCCATTCCTTTGGAAACAATGAAGCGCGGTAGTGATTTTTTATTTTGATCTGTATGAGTCTAGTCAATCCAATGGCTTAGTATTAAACATTTCTGCCGCTACAGAAAAAATAGCGACTTCACTGGGGAAAGATTAACCTCTTTCTGGTTTATCCCTAAGTGGGTTGAACCTATCTTTGTTTATATTTGTATATGTGCTATTGTTTTTTATGTGTTATATGTTGTATATATGTTTGTCTGGATTTTCCTGGTTTTCAGGGTGCTTGGTGATTACTTATAAGTCCTATACCTGGACTTGGGCAAACTTTAAGATATGACGGGCGGTATAGTCATGTTAAATTTGAGGAAGTAATCCCAAAAAAGGAGGCATGAGATCCCCCCCTCAGTGGAGGCCCCTTTGATTGTAGTGTCGTTTACTGAGTAATCGGGAAGACGTACTGCTTTCGACCTAGGAGCCTGCTGAAACTGAGGACCGTAGAATACCAAACCCATCTTGGCCTTTTAGGTGTAGTGAGGAGGCTATGACGGAGTAATTCAGAAATAGTTGTCACGCGATACTACGCTCAGACGAGTTTTTCTTGAGAATATTACTAATTACCGAGTTAATCAGAAAGTTGGTAATATCCGAAGGAAGGATGTAGACTTTGGGAATCTCTAGAAACTTGTTTGGCAAGTGATAACTTTAAGACCAAAACCTTATGGGTAGTACCTTCGACCTCATGCTCGTGACGTTGAACCTGTGAACCCTATATGTGTGATCTTATGTGTGATTGTTGCGTCATGCATCCATGCACTCATAAGCATCTTTTGATGAAATCTTATTTCAAGGGACTTAAAAGTTGACCATTTGTGAATATCTCAGATACCTTTTTAACCATGGATTCTGGAAAAAGGAAGACCGGGAAGTACAGTTTCAAGGATCCCAAGATAGATGAGTTGATCAGTCTAATTCCCGAGATTGAGTGTTCTGTAGATTTTTGGAAGAAGTATGGATCCATCATTCCTCTTATGAAGCTGAAGATAAAGGAGGGAATTCTCTCGACCTTAGTCAAGTTCTATGATTCGATGTATCATTGCTTTAATTTTTATGACTATCAGTTGATGCCTACATTGGAGGAGTATTCTTATCTGTTGGATTTACCTATTACCGATCGTGCTCTTTTTACTAGTTTGGAGGGTGAACCGAAATCACATGACATTGCTGCTTTGATTCATCTAGGGAAGTCTAACGTGGAATCCCATATGACTACTAAAGGAGGGATTAGAAGATTATCAACTCAGTTCTTATTGGAGAAAGCTCGTTACTTTGCCAGGATGAAGAGTACAACCACTTATTAGGCCATCTTTTCTCTACTTGCTTACGGGTTGTTCTTATTTCCTAATGTGGACAAGTTTGTTGACGTTAATGCTATTAGGATCTTCATGATTGGAAATCCAGTTCCTACACCTGTGGCTTATCTCTCATATGCCTCAATTTGATGCTTTCTGGGATGTCAGGAAGGAACCCCGTTGGGCTCCTAAGATCGTGGCACTTACACACTCAGATATTGATTGGTATCATCGAGCTTACCAGGATATAGAGATTGTTGACAGTTGTGGTAGTTTCCCCAATGTACCTCTTCTTGGTACAAAGGGAGGAACTAACTATAACCATGTTCTTGCACGACGACAACAGTTATCCGATGAGGGATAAACCAAATAGTATTCATTTGAGTAGTTTCTTTATAAAGGAGGGAGAAGACCATAAGGAAGCTAGGGAGCAGATTGTGAAGGCCCGACGTCACATTCACAAGAAGAGTAGGAAATACTTGTGACCTAGAGGGGTTGTTTCTTTGGAGCCATATCTTCAGTGGGTCCAAACGAGAGTTATTCAATTAAAGTTGTCGTATTCCCGGGAGACCCTTATGTCTGATTTATTTGTGAAGACCACTCCTCCCTTATTGGATGATATTGAAGAGCTACAACTTGCTTTGGTCAGGATGCAGCAGGAAAAGGATGCTTGGAAGAGAAAGTGCCAAACTTTAGATATTTCCTTTAGAGAAGACTTGAAGGAGAAGGACGACTTGGTTGAGATTCTTGAGAGTCGGGCTGTAGAGACCATGGAGAGGCAAGGGGATTTATTTTCCCCTAAGCCTCAATCAGATGCTGATTACTCACTTCATGATTCAAGTGATTGGAAGGAGGTTGCCACTAGGTATGTGGAAGAAAATCAGTGGTTGAAGGCTCAGATTTCTAGGCTTTCGGGGAAGCGCCAGCGCATAGAGTGATCTTCGACAGCTTTACTTCTCAGGGATTTAGACTTTATTTTCATCTTGTACTTGGGATTGTTGAGACTTGTAACCTATTTTGAAGTTATTATAATAAAATAAATTTCAGTATTTTCAAATGCGTTATTATTTTGATATTTGTAATATGTCTATAAACTATAAATCCCTTGAAATACTAAATAACAAAATAAAATCATATGCATTACATATCATGCATCATATTGTACATATTTCTTGCATTTTTTATGCATATCCAGGTGTCTTACCAAGCTTCTTTACTTTGTTCAGCAAGCTGACTCACCACTACAACACTCGGGCTAATTTCAGAAGAAAGATGGACAACCTAGAACAAGAGAATTGCGAGCTGCACGAGGAAGTTTCTGCTTTAAAGACTGGCATGGACAATCTTACTTATCTGATGGAATCTCTGGTGACTTCTCCGAATCATCCACCGAGTGTTCAACCTCAACCAACAAGGGCTATTGCTAAAGCTCCGACTGTTCTTGTGTCTGCTACCCCAGCTGTTGTTCAGAATCACATGCCTCAAGGTTATCTATGGGGAATTCCAGAGAACTTTGCATCTGAAGGTTTCAATCTTGGTCCTCAAGATACTCCAGTTGTTCAGGCTATTGTTACTCCTATACCTCCTGTGGCGCATTTTTCTCCTGCTGCACCCCCTTCGGTGAATATGGTTCCATTTGCTAATGATGATGTGTGCCGTCCTTTTCCTCCACCAAGTGAAGACTTGGGTCTCTATCACATAATGGATGATTTTCAAGAACAGTTTGACAAGATGCAGAGGGAGATGAAGGCCCTCAGGGGAAAAGAGTTATTAGGACAAAATGTGAATGAATTATGCTTGGTCCCAAATGTTAAGATACCTGCAAAGTGTAAGGTCCCGGAGTTTGAGATGTACAAGGGAAACACTTTCCCTCATGCTCATTTGGTAATGTATGTAAGGAGAATTTCTACCCATACTGATGATCAGTGTTTGCTGATTCACTTTTTATAGGATAGTTTGACCGGTGCCACGCTGAAGTAGTATATGAGTTTGGACAGCGTCAATATCTGTACTTTTAATAACTTGGGAGAAGCATTTATCAGACAATACAAGTACAACATGGACATGGCGCCTGACCTTGATCAACTCAGGGCCATGGTTTAGAAAGATAGGGAATCATTCAAAGAATATGCACAGAGATGGCGTGAGGTAGTCGCCCAAGTATTCCTTCCATGGAAGAGAAGGAGATGACTAAGATTTTATTGAAAACTCTGGGTGCTTTCTACTATGAGAGGATGGTAGCAAGTGCGCCAAGTGACTCTACTGAAATTGTAGGCATGGGTATCTGTTTAGAAGAGGCTGTAAGAGAGGGCCGTTTAACGAAGAGTGAAGGATCTGGAGGTGCGAAGAAGCCATCTTATGGGTTTACCAAGAAGAAGGATGGGGATGCAAATGCTGTTATGCAAGAGAGGAGGGTTAATCCTCCTAGAAGACATTATCAGCGTCATCAGCAAGTCGCCTCAGTTACTCCAGTTGTTGGTGTAGCTCCAACCACCGTTTCTTATCAGAGACCATCCCAGCAGGGGAGTCAAGGGTAATATAAGATAAAGGAGAGTTATGAACATATTCCTGAGTTATATGGAGTTACTACCGGTGTTGATTCAAATGAAGTTGGTTCAGACCCGACCACCTCCCGCAGTACCATCACCATTGCCTTGGTATTACAAGGCAGACCAAACATGTGCTTTTCATCAGGGAGCACCAGAGCATAATGTTGAGAATTGTTATCCTTTGAAGATTGAGATGAAGAAATTGATAAAGTCTAGTATCTTATCTTTCAAGGATGTGGGTCCAATGTGAAAGACAATCCTCTACCCAAGCATGTAGGAGAGAATGCTATGAATATGGTGGACGGTTGTCAAGGCGACTTCCGGATTTTAGATATCCATCTAGTTAGAGGAGATTTGGTGAAAATGCATGCATACCTCTGTGAATTTAGCTACTGCATGCATAACCATTCCAGTTGTGCTATTTGTAGTACAGACATACAGAGTTGTGACAAGATAAAGGCTGATTTGCAGGAGATGATAAATGAGGGCCTCATCTACATAATCAGGCCTACGGCATAGTATGAAGAGGGGGTGAATATGGTTTCTGGATGTCCTGGAGAGTTCATAATTTTCGATGTGGAGTATATGAATGAAAACATTATGCAATTGCATGCTACTTTCTGCCACTTGGCTGGTCAGGTTGAACATCAATATGGATCTTGCCGAATTTGCTGTCGAGACTCCCGAGGATGTTCAATCATGAAGAAAGGTGTTCAGTTGTTGTTGGACAATGGAACTATCAAGGTTACGTGTCAAAGGGATGATTGCGATAAAGTTGATATGATTGAGTTTTACTTGGCTGAAGAAGAATAAGATGATGAGTATTGTTGTACCCCAAAATTTGCCCTCCCTTTTTCACAAGAAATCACAACCCTAAGGTTTCCTCTGATTTTTAAGATTGGCTCAAGAATCGATCAAACAGACTTTTCTTTGGCAGTAAATAAAGAATCAGGTTTTCTCTCGCATTTCTCAGAAGAAATTGAATCCACAAAAATTCATTTTACTGTTACATTGTTTTCACACTTTTTCAAAGTTTGCTGAAAGGTTAACTGATTGTTCTCAAAGCCTGATTATCTGGGATGAGAGCTGAGACTTTTATTTGGAATATTAAGGCATCTGCTTGTTAATGGAGTGAAAGGTTTGTCGGTTAATGGAATGCTTACTTGTTTATTATACAATACGTATTGTGATTGGAATACTGATGCAAGGTTACGAGACTGCAAAGTTTTTGATTATTTGGAATTTAAGTTATCTGGATTAGAATTGTTGAAACGCAGTTTCAATTATTTTTGATTTGAGAATCTTAAATAATAAAGTGAAGATGCAAAGGAAGAATTGAAAGATATTGACAGTAGAAAGATTTATTGATTTATCAATTGATCTCATAAAAGACTCTTTATTCATTGCAAATGATTGTTACAAAAATAGTTTATTGTTTGATTATTATATGTTTTACAACTTATAATATTTGAAGAATAAATTATTACAATGAATAAAAAATTCTAAGCCTAAGTCTCCTAAGCTCTGGTGCTCCCATGCTCAAGGTCTCCGGCTTCTACTGCTTCCTCTATCATCCAATTGGTGCTCACCTGCAAAAGACAAAGGAAAAGAAAATTAATACAGATAATTGAAAAGAATTTTCAAATGAAAAAAGAAAGAAGAAAGTCATCATTAAAATTGGCCGTCTGGAATTAGAATGCTTATTTTTCATCACACTTTATTTTTCTCTCTGCAAATCACATGAAGATTCCTCTTCTTTGTTCACAAAGAGAAAATTAAAAAAATACAAATTGAAAAATGCTAGCATACAAGGCAAACATAGGCGCACATTGCACTGCATTGAAAACCAAGCTGTCAAACTAAGAAAACAAAACATGGCAGCCAAACTAAACTGAGTTACAAAATTCAAAAGGGCAAACAGGCGCCAATACTGCCAAAGCATAGGTCAAACAAATATACAATGCAACAGCAAGCAAAGTCCCAAATTCAGCTACAAAACAAATTGCCCAAAACCGAGTTACAAGACAAATTGGATAAATGTAGCAATGCAGCATGGAAACAGAAAAATACAGCAAGCAAAAGTAAAACAGCAGGAGAAAATCCACTTGACAAGTCAAAGCTTGTCAAAAGCTGTCATCATTTTCCAGAGGCAATTTTTCAGAAATATAATAAACAAAGCAAAAATTCTTGTTTTCATGGAGAGAGAAAGAGGAAAAGATATCACCTTGGGTGAGGTTTGACAGTTTGGCAAAAAAAAGCAGGCTGTCACAAGTCAAAGAGAAAAGAGGATATAAAACAAAACAAAACTGCATAACAAGAGGAGGAAGCAGAAAACACTTTGTGAAAAAACCACAAGCTTGCTTAAATCACCCAACCTGTTAATAAAAACTACAAAGTCTCAAAAACCTGCACAAACTACAGGAAGCCTGTAAACAGATCATAAAACCCTTCAAACTGCAAACTCTCCAAACCTGCAAGTTACAAAACATATCCTCAAACCTGCATAACAAAAACAAAGCTTCCCAACCTGCTTGCCAAGCCTGCAGTTCCAAACTTCAAAAAACCACAAACTCAAACCATAAAGCTTGGCCAAACTGCAGTACCAAACTACCAAACCAGTAACTCAAAAACTTGTCAAACAAAACACCAAAAAGCTTGCCCAAACTGTAGCAAAACTATAAACAACAAACAACCAAGCTATAACAAGCTAACCAAATTGTTCACCATTTTAAACATCATCAAAACTACCACAAAACAACCAAAATCTCCCAAAAAAACAGAAAAAAATACCAACTCAGAATCATCAAACCAAAAACTGCAAACCAGTTCCAGAAGCAATCAACCAAGCCAAACAAACTAACAAAAAAATCTCAGAGACATTCTCATCATCAACCTTCAATATTCAAGAGAGAGGAAAAGAATTTAAGAAGCAACAAGAAGTAGTTTTCAGAATTTCTTCATCATCAAACATCAATAACCAAGAAAGAGGAAGAACATTTCAGAAGCAAAAAACAATTTTCAGAATTTCTTCATCATCAAACATCAATACTCAGGAGAGAGAAAGAGAGAGTTTCGGAAGCATCAACAAAATTAGTTTCAGAATGAAGTTCATCATCAACAAAATCAAGAATAACAAGTTTCATAATCAAGTTCATCATCAACAAAATCAAGCAAACAACAAGTTTCAGAAACCTTCATCATCAACATTCAAGGAGAGAGGAAAAGGATTTTCAACAATCAATAAAAAACACAGTTTTCAGAACCAATTTCATCATCAATATTCAACAAAGAGGGAAAGAATTTCAAAGGCAACAAGTTTCAGAAAGAGTTCATCATCAACATTCAAGGTGTTAAAGGGACGAAATAGATACCAGAAAAATGCTCGCTCATCATTTCTTTTCCCTTCCGCCTCCGGCCACCAGGAACGCCGCCACCAACTCCATCTCACCTTTCCTCTCCATTTTTCCCAACGTACGTTCTTTCAAACCCTTAGAGCATCTCAAAACATGCAAAGATCATAGATTAAAAAAAATCTGAACAAGACAAAGCGAATCAAACCATGAAACTGTAAAACACGAAAAAGATAACGAATCATACCGTTCGAACAGGGCCTTGGATCGTTGCAAAGAGGATAGGGAGTGAGAGGGTAGCGCTCCGGTAGCTAGGGTTTAGGGTAGAATCAGAGCATTGTGACTGAGAAAGATGAGGAGAAGATACGAGAGAGAGCGGCGCCGTTGTAACACATGAACCCTAATCAAAACAACAAACCCTAAAAATGTCAAACCCATAACCAAACGTTGTACAAATTTGTCACTGGGCCTGTCCGCCCCAACGTTTCCTTAAGCCCACAACAATATTTGGCTAGCACACCCCCATTTTATTATCCATTTTGACTTTTGTTCTTTATCCATCTTGGGCCAAACACTAAACCTTAAGCCCATTCTTTTTTTATCTCTTTTACACTAACCTTTTTATTATTTCACTAATTTGTTTTTATTTTGTTAATAATAATACTAGTAGTATTTATTTTCTTAAATTAATTTGTCTTCTTTTATTATTAACAATTGTTACACTAATAATATTTATTTTCGTAAATTAATTTTATTTTCTTCTTTTATTAATAATTGTTACATTTAATAAAAATACAAAAATAATAGAAATATTAATTTAAGTAGTTTTTCTTTCTTTAAACCTTTTATTTACATAATTCATAAAACACAAAAAATAATAATAATACTCGATCTTTCTTTTTTTAGAATAGATTTTTATTTACACATGCATTTCATAATTTATTTATTTTCCTTACTTTATAATTTGTTATAATTTATGTTGAATTGCGATAATTCGATTTGGTTGTAACACATAATATTTGGACATTGTTATCCTTGTGAGATTCATCCCCATTTGTAAATAATTGTACCCCCATCCCCAAATACTTTTGTAATAGCTTAGAATTTAATTCTCGCACTTTATGCTTTCAAATATGCCATGATTAGAGATTAGGGTTTGTATGCGAAAATCTAAAATCAATCGCTAGATGACTTAATACAAGAACCTAAATGCATGAAAATGACAAACACAATTCACACTTGCACCTCTAGGGTAACCTCACTTGTTGCTTCGGAAAATGCAATCATGTCCCTCGAATATGAGACACTCTAGCAAACGCCCCTTCGATAAACAAAGATCGTAGTCCCTCGATGACCCTCAATGTTGCCTTCGATAAAATGATCTCGTCCCTTACAAAATTACTAGAGCATCTCACAAGTTGCCTTCAATGATTGTATGCGATGACCCGCGCCTATCCCGTTTAACATCCTAACACAAGGTTGTTCACCAAATGCAATGGTGAAATAACACTGTCGAAAGGGTTAAAAACATAAGAAAGATCTTTGAATAAAATAGGGTAGACAACTCTTAGTTACTTGATCAAAAGCTTGCAAAACGTCCTTTCCATTTTCAAACACACCTCACAACACAATTTCAAAATAAACTTTCAAAACATTGAAATATCTTTTCAAAAAGACAAAACACCTTTGTATATATTCAAACAAGAATCATTATAAAGGTTGCCTAGACAAGGCCTCTTTTTCAAAGCATTTTCAAAACCACACATAAAGCACCATTTCAAACAATTGAAAAGCAAAAGCAAGTGATCTAAACAAGTAAATAAGAGCCCATGGAAAACCATGGATGAAAAGGGTGCTAGCACCTTCCCTTTTCATAATCTACCCCCTGAACCCAAGAAAACATCTCAAAGGTCTTTCCTGTGCTTTTTGACCTTTCCATTGGATAAAATAAAAAGTCGATGGCGACTCTTGCTAAACTGCACAATTGCAAACACAAACGCAAAACCTCAAGTTAGTTCTCCCACCGTATCAAAAGTATGCCTCTGCAGGTGAGTATTTCTCCTTGGATGAGGATTTATTTTCCAGAGATGACTCAATAGTGACTGATTGTATTGAAGAAGGGGTAAACGTAATTGTGCCTTATATTGGTGCACCCGCCCATTTTGAAGTTGAGTATTATAGCAATCCAGTTGTTGCCCCATTGGTGATTAGTTTCCAGGTCCCGTTCCCTACAAGTCAGATAAGGTTGTACCCTACAAATATAACACTACAATCTTAGAGGATGGTGTGGAAGTTCCCATCCAGCCGATGCCTGATGTTGGAAATATTGCTGAGACTAACAGAGTGACCCGCAGCGGTCGTGTGTTTGCACCAGTTGTTCGTGGAGATGTTAGCACAGGAAAGAAAATTGCTGACAATGTTAAACCCAAGAAAGTTATGAGTGAATCTAGTGGAGCTACGTTAGAGTAAGAAGTAGATGATATTTTGAAGGTAATCAAGATGAGAGACTACAGAATCGTATATCAGCTACTGTAGACTCCTTCAAAAATATCTATCTTGGCTTTATTGATGAAACCCTCTGCTCACAGAGAATCGTTGATGAGGGTATTGGAACAAGCTTTTGTGAAAAGTGGCATACCTGTAGACCCATTCAGCAGCATAGTGGGGAACATTACGTCATGTAATAACTTGAGTTTCTGCGACGATGAATTTCCAGATGAAGGAAGGAATCACAACTTGGCCCTCCATATCTCTATGAATTGCAAGAATGATTCACTATCCAATGTGTTGATTGATAATGGATCCGCTTGAACATTATACCTAGGAGCACGCTTATGAAGTTGAAATATCAAGGAACGCCCATGCGCCCAAGTGGCATTATTGTGAAAGCGTTTGATGAATCAAGGAAATCTATTATCAGTGAAGTGGACTTGTGTTGGCTGAAGATTTTGATGATATTGTTCGAAGTGAAGCAAGTTGGATGTTTCGATTGGAATAAAGCAAGATGTCATGTTTCGAAATGGTAGAAGCAGTGCTTCGAATGGGCATGTCAAAACTCTGAGCTTCGAGTGACAGTTATGGGGATATATTCAAAGAAGTCTCGAAATGGTAACAAGGCTGTGTCCAAGAAATGAGTTCGAAACGAAGAGTTCCAAAACATTTGAAATTCAAACGCAAGCGGGATGTTCGAAATTTAAAATATATGCGCTGGAGCATTCGAAGACGCGTGGAAGCTAGAGAGGGGCATTGCTTTGCATGTTCTGAACGTGGCAGAATCTTATAGCAAGACTGTTATGGTCGAAGTAGTATAAATAGAAGTCTTAGCGTTAGGATTTCGTGTGTCATATCTATTGTACAAAAATTCAGTAAACATTATACCACATGGCTAGGGAAACGAATGCACGAACAATGTACGTATGATAACACCAAGTGTTTATGATTCAATAAAACTCTTTATCATTTCCAGTCTTTTCCTCTATCTTCATGTCAATATCATTCAAAAGCCTTTACATTAAAATATTTTCATTCGAAGTCTTTTTACTGATGTCTTACATTTAAATGCTTTCTTTCCATTTCAAATCCTTTACATTTCAGAAACTTTTGTATATTTCATGCCTTTATCTTCATGCTTTTATCATTCGAATACCTTTTTCATTCAAAGTCATTTTACTGATTTCTTGCATTTAAACGCTTTCTTCATATTTTGAATCTTTTACATTCCAGAAACGCTTTTACATTACATGTTTTTATGCTTCGAAGTCATTTACTTGTCTTTTCTGCAGTTTTACATGCCTTTACAATTGAACTTTATTCATGCAATTTAGTTTCGCACGCATTTACTAGATCATGTCATTAGATCTTTAATAGAGTAATCGAAGTAAGGTAAACACCTACACAACATTCTAAATACCAACCATGAATATCAGTTCTATAATGAGAATTATCCAAATGACCAATACATCCTAGGATCAATCTAGTCGATCCTGCAAGTTACCAGAGAGATTAAATAACAGTCATTAAGATTATTTGATAGTTTGGAGGACTAGCGGTTGTTTACCATAAATCACTGTAAACAAATTGGCACACCCGGTGGGACCCGTCATTGGTCATTATGAAATTTAGAACAAAGTAAAATTTGTTGAGACGTAACCATTGTAAAAGTACTTTCTGAGTGATAAGTTTGTTGTTTTATGAACCTTAGAAGTGGTAGAATAATCAATAGCAACCAACCCTTACATAGAAGAAAACGTTTAAACAAGATGTCTAATCCAGACAATCAACAAGGGGAACAAAATATCCCACGTACAACAGGCACTAATATGTCCGCTTCGATGGGAACATCTAATGCAATCCCTTCGAACGCACAGTCTGTTGCATCCTCTACCAGTAGCGTAGCCACTAATGGAACAAATGGCATATCAACTAACAGTTCGATCCTAGGAAATACTGGAACCATTGGTTATCCTTGGGGATTCGTCCCACCACCAGGGACACAAACCCATTTCGCCACCCCACTAACTAGACCACCCGGTTTCGATGGTAACAGAACCAGAAATTCTGCTTATGGAATGCCAACATCTTTTATGGCAGGCTTACACAATTCCACATCGAATTCATCACCACAATTAGGGTCTGGGTCTAGGGAAAATCAATTTATGAAAAATAACCAAGGGTCAGTGGGTTATAGTGCAATGCCTATCTTAACCACAGAAAATCAGTAGGCCTTTAGGCAATTAATGGATGACAGTAACCATAATATGATAGGAGTGTTAGCACAAACTATGCAAGAAATCTTTGCCCCAATAGTACAAAATATAACTGTGACAAACAGAGAAAACGCAGATAACATGAGTCGAATAGCATATTTTTTCGCTCCCCCAGAAAGGCGTAGGCAGAATCAGGCGGGAGTTCGAGCAAACGTACCTATTATAGAACAAGTTGCTAACGACCCACACTATAGACCAGCCATAGAGGAGGTTAATTTGGGGGCAAGGGCTCAAAGGTTAGAAGCCCCAATGATTCAAGGCCCACAAAGGGAAATTATGGAACCAGGGGCAAGGGTCGAAAGGCTAGAAGTCCCAGAGTTTCGAGAAGAACAACCTAGAGGGGTTGTCATGGTGGGTCGAAATCAAGATGTTGATGCAGTCGTTCACTGAATTCGAAATGATAACATCTTGGCAAAAAATAATTTAACCACCATGATAGAGAGAATCATGGCCCAGAATGGCCTCAACACAGGAATTAGAAGGCCAAATTATGCCTCCCCTATATTAGATTACATAATGCACACCGATTTACCAAGGGGATATAAAGTCCCTAAGTTTACAAAGTTTGCTGGGGATACTAATGAATCAACAGTCGAACACATAGCCAGGTATCTAACTGAAGCAGGAGATATAGCCAATAATGAAGACCTTAGGATCAAATATTTCCCAAGTTCCCTGACTAAGAACGCTTTCACATGGTTCACTACTTTGCCTCCTGGGTCCATTGATACTTGGGCGCTGTTGGAGAGATTATTCCATGAACAGTTCTACATGGGACAATCTAAAATAAGTCTGAAGGAACTAGCCAGTGTTAAAAGGAAGTTTACTGAACCCATAGATGATTATCTAAATATATTCAGGCTCTTGAAATCTAGATGTTTTACAGTAGTTCCTGAACATGAGTTAGTCGAAATGGCTGCTGGCGGCCTGGATTACTCTATTCGAAAGAAATTAGACACTCAATACTTGAGGGATATGGCTCAATTAGCCGATAGGGTTCGACAGGTCGAAAGGTTAAAAGCCGAAAAGGCCAGAGTTTTTAAAAATAACAAGAAGGAAAGGGTCTCCTATGTTGGAACTGAGGAAACAGAAGATTATCCTTAGTTCGAATTCGAAGAGGTCGAAATCGACCTCGCTGAATTAAAACAGACACCACCTTACTCCTGCAAATTATTAGTTCCCACAAAAGGGAAAGAAATTGTTGAAAATGAGAAAAGTGACAAATTCCCAAAGAAGGTTTATACCTTCGATGTAACTAAGTGTGACGAGATCTTTGATTTACTTGTCAAAGCTGGCCAACTCATTGTGCCATCAAATGTCAAAATACCTCCTTTAGATCAAAGGAAGAAAAGAGGATTTTGCAAGTATCATAGTTTCCTAGGCCACAAAACCTCACAGTGTTTTCTTTTCAGGGACCTAATTCAGAATGCAATTAAAGATGGCAGACTGAAATTCACTGATAAAGCAAAAATGAAAGTAGATGAAGATCCTTTGGATGTCGCAGACACCAATTACTCTGAGCCTGTATGCATTGGAGAAATTAACGTGGTGGAAGCTGATCAAAATGACGCTCCAGTAGGAGAGAAAGGTGCTGAAAATGAAAGCTGGGTGTTAGTCGAAGTCAACAAGGGGGTCACTGAAGACGTCCACAAGCAACCAGAGACTTTGATCGAAGCAGCATCTTTAGCTGTTGCAAAAGAAATCCAGGCTACTGAAGGCCAAGAAAACCAAAAGCAAGAGTTGACACAAGTTACTGAAGGCCTGAGGCTAGAATTGGAGAAAGTCCAGATCACGAAGCCAACCTCCCCTCAGAAAGAAATATGGGATACTTTAGGGGAGCCCAGTGGAAAGTTTGACTACTTGGTCAAATATTCTGCCCCAGACAGTTCAAAAATCCAAATTGAAGATATAAAACCTACAGGATAGGGAGATGATGACACTAAGGGGGAGGATGTTGATGTAAACATGGTGGATATGGAGAGACCTCGCTCTGAAATGGAGGAGGTGGAGAGATACTTAGAAAAAGAAAAGTATAAAATAGAGGATAATCATGCTGGGGATGCTAGTCTTAAGGATTACCTCATGATGTGCCACAAAGGAGATACGGGAATGATACTAAGCCCTAGGTGCAGCATCCTCTACAACCAGAGAATTGCTGCAAACTTCGAGAGGGTACAAAGGGCACGAACTGGCAACAACTGGCGCCAGGATAACCAGTTATTCAAGTGTTATCCTAAAGCTGGAGAAAGTTTGTTGGAATTTTTGCTTCGCTTCTACAAAGGGGCAACCAAATGCTTGATATGCCCAAGGTGTTCCGCTGTGTATGATCAAAGCATGTCCAGAGCCTTCGAAACAATCCCTTTCGCCCCTTGCTGGAACCACCAAGATACTATTCAGATGGGTCCATGTTTTGATAGCAAATACAATCAACGAAGGCCTGATAGTCCTCATCCCAAGGGCGCTCGAAGAGTGACGTTCAAAATTCCTGCTGAAGTGCCAACAGACAAATGGCTGCAAGTCAGAAATGACAAAGGCAAAGACAAATGGAGAAACAATGAACGGAATGCATGCCATGCTATGACATATAGAAGGCAGTTCAACATAGCGAAGAGGGAAGAAGTGAGATTAGAGAACTACAAAGGAAGAAACCCCATGTCAAGATCTCAATGGCGAAGGCAACAGAGAATTCGAAAGGCTGAAAGGGAAGCTGTGGCAAATAAAGGGGCAACTTCAATAAAAAACCAAGTTGAATCTAGCACCAACAAACCCACACCAAAAAATCAAACTGAAGAAAAACCCCCAGTTAGTAGGAGGCTCTTCTCTGAAGTACAACCAAATGAACCAAAGGAATACACTCCAGGTCCAGAAGAAGACGAAGATATGCTAACGGACAATTTCGAATCAGAGGGGGAGTCTTCGTTCAATATCAATTGCAACGTGGTATCTGTGCTTCCTTGTGAGTTTGGACAGGAAACTGAAATTGACGAGTATGAGGAAGATGATACCATAGATCTGATGAAGCATAGGCTTGTGTGCTACTACGTGATGGATAACGGAGCTGTCGAGGAGCAGAATGCGTTCTTCGAGCGTCCAGAACCAGCTATGAAAAATCACCTGAAGCCATTATTCATTCGGGCAAAGGTTGGTGCCCATGGCGTAAATAATGTTTTAGTGGATGGGGGCGCTGCAGTTAACTTAATACCCCATTTCATGCTGAAAAGGTTAGAAATACGCGAAGGAGACATCAAGCCACACAACATGGTTCTATCCAATTATGAAGGGAAAATAGGTAAAACACTGGGGGTGGTTCAATTGGACTTGACGATAGGATCAAGATGTAGGCCCACCATGTTCATGGTGATCGAAGCCAAGGCCAACTACAACTTGTTGTTGGGAAGGGAGTGGATCCATGGCACAGGAGCAGTTCCTTCGTCAATGCACCAGCGATTAGTTTTATGGAGAGAAGATGGGATCGTGGAAAACATTGAAGCGGACCAGATTTACTTCATGTTAGCAGTCAACTTAGTTGACAAGAGGAATTATGACAAACATCTGGCAAAGATTGCTCCTTGTGTCCCAAATGATGAAATCAACGAAACTAGGAACGCACACTACTATATGACCCTTCGCCATGATGGCATATATTGGGATAGAAGAATAATCAGTAAAGATGAAGGAGTCGAAGGTACTATACAAAGACGGCCAGCAGGCTGGGAATTCGACAACCTTGCTCACGACTGAGTCCTCCTTTTTCGAAAGGATTTCGGCCTATATGGCTGAGAACGAATCAAAGGCGGCCTCAGAGGCTGAAATGAATAAACTGGCTGTAAAGATGAACGAAATAAATGGGGGTAGCTCGAAAGGCTCACCCTTTGAAGAACTTGAAATAGATCAAAGGCTGGACGCCATCTATGATAAAGAACCTTTAGGCTTCGAGAGGGACCCCATAGACTCAGGTGCCAAAATGTTGGCGCATGATCCACTCGAAGAAGTGAACTTAGGGGATGAGAACACGAAAAGAATAACCTACATAAGTGCAAAAATTGACCCAGGCCTCAAGCAGGAAGTGATCGAAGTCCTCAAGAAAAACAAAGATTGCTTCGCGTGGGACTATGACGAAATGCCTGGTTTAAAGAGGGAGTTGGTGGAACATAGACTTCCAATCAAGGATGGCAAGAAGCCCATCAAGCAAACTCCTAGAAGATTCTCACCAGCGGTTCTCACAAAGATCAAAACTGAGATCGAACGGTTGCTGCGCTGCAGATTCATCAGTGCTTGTTATTAAGAAAAACGGTTCTCTGAGAATCTGTATAGATTTTAGGGATTTAAATACTGCAACCCCTAAAGATGAGTACTCCATGCCTGTGGCAGAAATGTTAGTAGACTCTGCTGCAGGATTCGAATATTTAAGTATGTTAGATGGATACTCTGGGTATAATCAGATTTTTATTGCTGAAGAAGATGTTGCCAAGACATCATTTCGTTGCCCAGGAGCCTTAGGCACCTACGAATGGGTGGTGATGCCTTTTGGTTTAAAAAACGTTGGGGCAACTTATCAAAGGGCAATGAATTCGATTTTCCATGATTTCATTGAAACTTTTATGCAGGTGTATATTGATGATATAGTCATCAAATCTATATCTGCAGAAACCCATTTGCATCATTTGAGCCAATCATTCGAACGAATGAGAAAACATGGCTTAAAGATGAATCCCCTTAAATGTGCATTTTTTGTGTAGGATGGAGATTTCCTTGGCTTTGTGGTTCATAAAAAAGGAATTGAGATCAACCAAAATAAAACCAAAGCCATAATGGAGACGAAAGCACCTACGTCAAAAAGGGAGCTGCAATCTTTACTAGGGAAGATTAACTTTCTCAGAAGGTTCATTTCGAATCTTAGTGGAAGAACCCAAGCTTTCTCTCCGTTGCTTCGTTTGAAGCAAGGCCAAGCCTTCGAGTGGAACGAAGCCCATCAGGAGGCATTTGACAAGATAAAAAGATATCTCTCTCAGCCTCCCATCTTGTCTCCACCTTCATGGGGAAAGCCCATGAGATTGTACATATCTGCCTCTGAAGTTAGTATAGGTAGTATGTTAGCACAAGAAGATATCAATGGCATCGAAAGAGCCATATACTATTTAAGTAGAGTATTGAATGATGCAGAGACTAGATATAGCAATATAGAAAAGTTATGTCTCTGTTTGTACTTTTCTTGTATGAAACTCAAGTATTATATAAAGCCTGTTGATGTTTATGTTTCATCTCATTTCGATGTTGTCAAACACATGCTTTCGAAACCAATAATGCATAGCAGAGTTGGTAAATGGGCTTTAGCCTTAACAGAATATTCTTTGACTTTCATGCCTTTAAAAGCTGTGAAAGGCCAAGTGATTTCTGATTTCATTGTGGACCATTCATTGGTTGAACATACTGTCATGAGTTATGTTGAAATACAACCATGGAAATTATACTTTGATGGTTCGACCCACAGGAATGGTAGTGGTGTTGGGGTCCTTATAATTTCTCCTGAAGGAATTCCAACAAAATTCAAGTATAAATTAGATGGTCCTCGTTGCTCGAACAACGAAGCTGAGTACGAAGCGCTTATTGTTGGACTTGAAGCTTTGTTGGAATTGGGGGCATCTAGAGTCGAAATTAAAGGAGACTCAGAGTTAGTGGTCAAGCAAATAACAAAGGAGTATAAATGAATAAAGGAAAATCTGATGATATACTTCGTCATAGTTAACAGGCTACTTAGAAAATTTGAATACATGGATATTCAACATATACCAAGAATGGAAAACCAAGAAGCAAATGACTTAGCACAGTTGGCTTCAGGTTATAAAGTTTCTGCCAAAAACTTTGAGGATCTGGTTGAATTAAGAGGTAGAGTTATGGCTACTAGATTCATACCATCAGATCTAGAGAGTATAAAATTGGGTTATGCTGAGAGACAGGGATTTAAAATACTAGCCATAGACACCTTATCAGATGTAGATTGGCGAAGTCCACTTGTGAGCTATTTAACAAATCCTACTTCGAATGTTGATAGGAAGATAAAATATAGAGCATTGTCATATGTCCTCATGGGAAACGAATTGTTCAAAAAGACCCAAGAAGGCGTATTACTTAAATGTCTAGGAGAAAGTGAGGCATACTTAGCATTGTCAGAAGTCCACAATGGGGCATGTGGGGCACATCAAGCAGGTCATAAAATGAAATGGTTGTTATTTCGATATGGCATGTATTGGCCCAGCATGCTCAAAGATTGTATAGACTTTGCTAAAGGTTGTGAAGAATGTCAGAAACATGTAGGGATTCAACATGCCCCCGCAAGTGAGTTGCATTCAATCATTAAACCATGGCCCTTTAGAGGATGGGCATTGGATTTAATAGGAGAAATAAATCCTGCTTCGTCTAAAGGACAAAAATATATCTTGGTAGGAATAGATTATTTTACCAAGTGGATCGAAGCAATACCATTGATAGTTGCTGATCAAGAGGCTATTATTGAGTTCATATAGAAACAAATTATCTATAGGTTCGGATTGCCAGAGAGCATAACCACATACCAAGGTTATGTGTTTACTGGTAGAAATATGCAAGAGTTTGCTCAAGAGATGGGGTTTAAATTACTGACATCAACGCCATATTATGCTCAAGCAAATGGTCAGGTCGAAGCAGCTAATAAAGTGATAATAGGGTTAATCAAGAAACATATTGGTAAAAAGCCAAGGAACTGGCACAAAACTTTGGACCAAATACTATGGGCCTGTAGAACATCTCCTAAAGAAGCTACTAACACCACACCCTTCCAACTCACGTTTGGTCATGATGCAGTTCTGCCAGTAGAAATTCATCTACAATCAATTCGAATTCAAAGACAAAACGAAATTCCAGCTGCATTATATTGGGAGATGATGATGAATGAGTTAGTTGAATTGGACGAAGTTAGATTGCATGCATTGGAAATCCTGATGAGACAAAAGGAAAGAGTGGCCAGGACATATAACAAAAGCGTGAAGGGAAAAGCATTCACTTTTAATGACTTAGTCTGGAAAGCCATATTGCCCATGGACAAGAAAAATAAAACGTTAGGTAAATGGTCACCTCATTGGGAAGGACCTTTTCGAATAATAAAGGTATTTTCAAACAATGCATATGAAATCGAAGAGTTGATGGATGATAAACGTATCCTAAAGGTTAATGGGAAATATTTAAAGAGATATAAGCCACGCCTGCAGGAGATTCGAATAATAACAACGTAATCAAAATATCATAGGAATGCCAAAATGGTAATATGGGATTGCCAAAATGGCGTTGTTCAGATGTCACAGACAAAAAACCAAATTTCAAAACTAATTAAAACTAAGATTTAAAAATAGACATTATTCTTCAATCTGTTAAAGGTACTTCGAAAAGACTCAAGCCTTTGTTGAGTAAAACGTCTTGCTCCCTCTAAGGTAGCCACTTCTCCCTTGAGTTGTTCTGCGGTTTCCATTTCTGCAAGTCCTTTGTTGAGGAGCTCTTCGAATTGGTTGCCAGCAGTATTGGTTTCGTAGGCTAATTGTTGTTCTTGAGCCTCCTTAACCTTCTGTTGAAGTTCCTGAATTTTCCTTTCCCAGAGAAGAATGGACTCAGCTCGAGCGTCATATTCGGTTTTTGCCTGCTTTAGATGCATAGCCTGATCTTCAGCTTCTTGAGAGAGCTTCGAAGCATGCTCATAAGCAGCATCCATTGCAGTTCATTTTTCTTGAACCTTTCTGGTAGCAAATTCATCTTGGAGAAGACACCCAGTCACGTTGTCTAGCAGAGATTGAAGATCGAACAAGATAGTGCTAACTGGAAAAGAGCAGGTAGCAAGGTTGACTTTTGTAAGTAGCTCCTTCATAGTGTAGCAAGCTGTGCTATCCTGTTTGAGCACTTCGAACAAATCCACATCAAGAATTGTTCTCCTAATCCTGTTAAGAAGTACAATTCTATCATCTGTGGGCAACGGATTGCTAGTCGAACTTGTTCCAGCCCTAGCAGGTGGAATATCCCTCTGAGCTAGTTTCGCCTTCATGTACCCAATAGGGTCATTTCGTCTCAGGAGAGCAAGCTCCTCTTCAGTCATTCGGGATAGAGACGGTTGAGGGAGTTCCACGCGCAAGGGAGTCACATCCATTTCGACTTCCATGGGTTTATTGGTCGCGTCACCGTCACCTTCACTCGTTTCCTGCTCGTTGCCTTCTTCATTATCAACCAAATCCACCACTTCGATATCTTCGTTCTCACTGCTATTTGCATCTGACTCTGTCCCAGCAGTCGAACCATTGTTGGCATCTTCTTCCTCAGACTCTTCCTCTGCAGATTCTTCGTTTCCTTGATCAGAATCAGCTTTCTCTCCTTCAGTGTGAATGTCCTTTGGATCCTCTTGAAGGGTTTCAAGAGGGGACTTTTGAAGAGAAGTTCTTTGTAAAGTCTCTGCAGATTCATGAAGCGTTGCTTCATTTGTTTCTTTCAGAGGGGGAGAAGTGCTTTGGTCATCTTGCTGCTCCGAAGCCCCAGTCAAAACCGCCATGTTGGAGGACCCTTTGTTCTGTACCAGGTTACTAGAGTCCCCTTGAGGAGAAGAGTTGATGGGAGCAGCAGTTTTCGATGGAGAAGTCGATGTGGTAAGAGCTGGGTTCAAAATGTCCTGCAGAGGCAAAGAATATTAAGAGCATGCATCAAGGTAATGAATAATCATTTTGTTAAGAATTAGAGTTCGATTTACCTGTGGACTCTCAGAAGAGAGGTTGTTGTCTATACGTTCCAACATTACGTTGGAGGTCGAAGGTGGATTTTTGGATTTAGTTGAGGGAGAAGCATCTCTGGAATCGAGTCCAGAGATACTAGTTGGTGCAACACTTTTGGAAATTTCCTTCTTCTGCTTCTTCTTCGAAGCAGTTGGTGAATTCCCTCCAGCATTGGGATCCTTCCCAGCAGTGTTTGTTTTTCTTTTCTTTGGAGTGGTTGGCGGGAGTTTGTTAGTCTGAAAAGATTTAAACATGAGTTAGATACAAATCATGAAACATTAGTGTATTCGAAACATCAAGGCTAATTGATTACCTGTGGAGTTGGAGCACTGGTTATTACTGGTGGTGTTGTTGTTGTTGCAGCAGTTGTTGTTGGTTTGGATAGAGTCACATTATCAATGGTTTCGACATATGTTTGGGAGGCGCTTCCCTCTTTTGACTTTGAAACAACAGTCTTTATCCCGATGGCTGAAAATCGAAACAATTAAGGCAAAAGTTAAAAATGTAGAAAGTGAGAAGCATTTGGGATTTTCCCAAGCATTCGCACCTGCGCCTTGATCAGATTTAATCAACATGGAAGAAAGGTCATAGCGAAGATGTCCTGGGAAATCGTGGAGCCAATGTCGAGCCCATGTCACAGTCTCAGATGGCTTTGGTTTCTTCTGAAGATATTTGAACATTTCTTTGCAAGTGAACCACCAAGGGTATGGAGGAAACCAAGCCAGAGCCAGTTCTGAGGTAGGCAATCTAGGAAATTTAGGTGGATGCATTTCAAATGCCAACCTATACCTATCCTCAGGTGACAACCCTGAAGGAAGTTTTAACTTAGAAATTTTTTCTTTAAATTTTTCCTTCAAGGTCTCAGCCGCTTGATGCACAGTGGATTCCAAGTGTTTGGGATCATAAGTAGTTTCGAAATAATTTTGAAAAGCCCTAATCTCTTTGGCATGAGTTAACATACCTTTCTTGGATTGTACCTGCACATCAAACGCATCAGTTAGTTTCTGTTGAATAGAGAGAGTATCGAACATATAAGTCTGATAGAACTTTGTCCACCATTCCAGAAAACCCTTTGCTGTGAGGTGTGTAGGTTCGAAAGATATTAGTTCAAAGTGGGCGAAGCCTTGGTATTGTTCCTGTTGTAGTTTGGCTTCTCTTGCCTTGAAGGTTCACCCAGAGGTGATGGCACTTTCTGTTTGGAATAGGGGTTCAGGGATTAGTTGGCACAAGCCAAATTGTCTCCAAACGAAGTTGGGTTGATAAGCAAAAAGGAAGATTTGATTCTTAGCAGGAGTAATTCGTGAGGAGATTAATCTGGGAAGCAAAAAGGCTTTCCATACATCTTGAATTTCTTTGCTTTTGATTGCTTCTGAGAGAGCCATGGTGAACCATGATGGTCCATGAGTCCTTGAGGCAAAGGGCGCCATCGTCTCTTCGAATTTGTGTCTCTTGGAGAAGATCATTATGTATTTTGAGAAGAGAACTTTGAAGTCATCCTTATCATCGTTTGGGGTAAGTCTTCGCAGCCTAGTACCTTCGATGATTCTGTCCGTTATTTCTGGATCTTGTTCAGCAATAGTATTGACAGTTGATAGTGAGGGTTCAAACATGGCATTAAGCCATAACTGGAGTAACCAGAAGGGGCCAGCTAGCAGAATGTTTTTGGAGGTGTGGGATTTCAAACTCGAAACAACTGATCTTAGACTTTCGTAAAGATCAACAAGTAGCAGTTCGCTTAAACACACCCTCCGATTCTCATGTAAATCTCTAGCTAGAGGAATAAACCTGCTGGCTACCTGTAGGGACCTGCTGCAAAAGACATACCTTGATAACCATAAGGTGAGGAAAGCAATGTGTTCCACATCTGACACACTGTCTCCTTTAGTGTGATAGTGGCTAATGAACTTTGAAAAGCTGGCTAATTTGACTTCGAAGTCAATAATGCTCGAATGCTCTTCATTGTCAGGAATATAGGTTTCTCCTACTGGTGACAAACCAGTAATGGCTTCTATGTCAAAAAAGGTGGGTGTAATCATCCCCCCAGGGAGATGGAAGGTATTGTAAGTACTGTCCCAGAAATATAAGGACGCGAATAATAATGGGTGGCTATAAGTAAAGCCTGCTTTCGATAATTTAATCAAGTTGTAAATGCCTAATTCTTCCCATTGCTGGGATTTCTTGGCTTCTACTTTAGTAAACCAGTTGTGGTAGGCTGTGTCAGAGGTGGGGCAGGATCGAAATGGTTTGAAGTTACTCTTCACATAATCTAGCACAAAAGGGTCCTTTGGGGGAATGATTGGAGTTTCCACGGTGGTCGAATCAGAAGACTCCCCCGTCTTAGGGGTATCCATTTTATTAAACAAAGGTTTAAAATTATAACAAACAGGGAAAAATTTTCTGGTGTCTTTTAAGATTTCAAAGACTGTAAGAGGGGCCATTAGAGCAAGCCTCTTGCCAGCGGCGTTAGTGGGAATTAGTACCTGAGATGTTTAGAGCATTTCCTTCTCTTTGGAGATCATCTGGGGAATAAGCACAGACTGACCTTGATAGGTGCCAACCTTGCTTTCCATTATGGTTCCTGTGTTCTTTCCTTTCTTTTTGGAAGCTTTTTTCAGTTGGGATGACGTTGAAGAAGACATTGTTTGAAGAGTATTGGAAGTTTTAGGGTTTCGGTGAGAAGAGAGGAAGAAAAGATTCAGAATGTGGGAAGAAAAAATAAAAGACTAAGTTGATGAGTTTTTATAGTGTGGAAGTTTAAACATCCACTGAGTAAGATTGGGATACGTGGGAGTCGTGGGTTGGATTGAGAAGGAGGTGGCGTAAAAGTTAATATTGGTAATAGGCGTGATTAAATAATAATCATTGTTTTGTAACTGCACCATGCTGTGAAATGGTTCAAGGAGGTTAAGGAATATGAAAAGCGTCATGATTGACGTGACTGGAGTCATATGCAATAAATGTTACGATGATTCAAAGGTCGCATCAAAATCTTGCGTATATGTTTAAAATAAGTATTTCTCAAAGGAATCGAAATACATATTTTAAAGGGGAATTTTGTTGGCTGAAGATTTTGATGATATTGTTCGAAGCGAAGCAAGTTGGATGTTTCGATTGGAATAAAGCAAGATGTCATGTTTCGAAATGGTAGAAGCAGTGCTTCGAATGGGCATGTCAAAACTCTGAGCTTCGAGTGACAGTTATGGGGATATATTCAAAGAAGTCTCGAAATGGTAACAAGGTTGTGTCCAAGAAATGAGTTCGAAACGAAGAGTGCCAAAACATTTGAAATTCAAACGCAAGCGGGATGTTCGAAATTTAAAATATATGCGCTGGCGCATTCGAAGACGCATGGAAGCTAGAGAGGGGCATTGCTTTGCATGTTCTGAACGTGGCAGAATCTTATAGCAAGACCGTTATGGTCGAAGTAGTATAAATAGAAGTCTTAGCGTTAGGATTTCTTGTGTCATATCTATTGTACAAAAATTCAGTAAACATTCAAAATACCACATGGCTAGGGAAACGAATGCACGAACAATGTACGTATGATAACACCAAGTGTTTATGATTCAATAAAAATCTTTATCATTTCCAGTATTTTCCTCTATCTTCATGTCAATATCATTCAAAAGCCTTTACATTAAAATATTTTCATTCGAAGTCTTTTTACTGATGTCTTACATTTAAATGCTTTCTTTCCATTTCAAATCCTTTACATTTCAGAAACTTTTGTATATTTCATGCCTTTATCTTCATGCTTTTATCATTCGAATACCTTTTTCATTCAAAGTCATTTTACTGATTTCTTGCATTTAAACGCTTTCTTCATATTTCGAATCTTTTACATTCCAGAAACGCTTTTACATTACATGTTTTTATGCTTCGAAGTCATTTACTTGTCTTTTCTGCAGTTTTACATGCCTTTACAATTGAACTTTATTCATGCAATTTAGTTTCGCACGCATTTACTTGATCATGTCATTAGATCTTTAATAGAGTAATCGAAGTAAGTTAAACACCTACACAACATTCTAAATACCAACCATGAATATCAGTTCTATAATGAGAATTATCCAAATGACTAATACATCCTAGGATCAATCTAGTTGATCCTGCAAGTTACCAGAGAGATTAAATAACAGTCATTAAGATTATTTGATAGTTTGGAGGACTAGCGGTTGTTTACCAGAAATCACTGTAAATAACTTGCCTATTCATATAGGTCCACATTTGTTTTAGATTACTTTCCAGGTCATGGACATTGTACCCGCTTATAGTTGTTTGCTAGGAAGGCCATGGATACATGAGGCAGGGGCCGTCACTTCAACTTTACACCAGAAACTGAAGTTTGTACGTGAAGGAAAAGTGGTAATTATAAATGGAGAACAGACACTATTGATATCACATTTGTCCTCTTTCAGCATTGTGGAAGCGGATGAAGTTGCTGTTGGAACCCAGTTCCAAGCTTTATCGATTGACAACATAAGAGGAAATGAGAATTCTATGGTTTCACTTGAAGATGCGCAACAAGTTGTGCGTAAGGGTCATAGTGAAGTTTGGGGACATATTGTGGATCCACCTGTAAACAAGAATAGAGTCGCATTGAGGTTCTCTTTGAAAGATGACAAAGGTAAGAGAATGAAGTCAAAGTCTGTTGTAGGCCAGTATCAAGACACCTTCCGTAGCAGAGGTTATCTTAATCCAGCTGTTTCTGGGATTAATTCCATTATGGAAGATGAAGCAGAGCCGAAAATGTTGAATTATGTAACGAACGGAGATATGGTTTAGAACTGGATCACCATTGATGTTCCCTCTTGCATACATGTTTCAAAGTAATTTTTTTTGTTAATCATTTTGAAAAGCTCTCACTCTGCCCAAGGTGGAAGTATTAATGATGTATGGCTTATCTGTTTGCTGTGACTTTTAAAATCAATAATAAAAGTTATCTTTGTTTCCCAAATTGAGTATTTATTTTCCGCTTTTTATTGGAAAATGATAATTAAAAAAAACCTTTCAAAATAAATAATAACTGAAATACAATCTGCATGATCACTTGTTATATGTATCAGTTTCTAAAAGAAATCATAAATCATATGTGTAGATTAATTAAAAAACCCATTGAATACAATGACCCTGCACCCTCTCCCAACTTTGAATATCCTGTGTATGGGGACGAAGAAGAAGACTATGATGAGGTTCCAGAAGAGGTCTCACGGTTGCTTAAGCACGAGGAGAGTGCCATTCAGCCATATAAAGAGCCATTGGAAGTATTCAATTTGGGTTCATAAGAAGATCCTAAAGAAGTCAAGATTGGATCATTGCTGCATCCTGATATGAAGAGCAGGTTTATTGAGCTGTTGAAAGAGTATGTGGATATTTTCGCTTGGTATTATCAAGATATGCCTGGTCTAGATACAGATATTGTAGAGCACCATTTTCCGTTGAAGCCAGAGTGTCTTCCAATCAAACAGAAGTTGATAAGAACTCACCCAAATATGGCAGTAAAGATCAAAGAGGAAGTTCTTAAGCAGATTAATGTCAGTTTTCTTGTGACGCCAGCGTATCCTCAATGGATCGCTAATATTGTACCAGTACCAAAGAATACTGTTATCTGAATATGACATCGAATACTGCACTCAAAAATCCATTAAAAGCAGCGTGTTGGTAGATTATCTTGCTCATCAACCAGTTGATGATTATCAGTCTGTGAAGTATGATTTCCTCGATGAGGATGTGATGTTTCTGAAAGTGAAAGATTGTGATGAACCATTGCCTGAGGAAGGTCCTGATCCTGAATCTCGTTGGAGTATGATATTTGATGGAGCTGTGAATGCTTATGGTGAAGGAATTGGTGTTGTGATTGTCACTCCACATGGATCACACTTCCCTTTTACTGCAAGGTTGACATTTGATTATACTAATAATATGGCAGAATATGAGGCTTGCATCATGGGTCTCGAGGAAGCTATTGATCTCAGAATTAAAATTCTAGATGTGTATGGTGATTCAGCTTTGGTAATAAACCAGATTAAAGGAGAATGGGATACTCGTCACCCCAACTTGATCCCTTACAAAGATTATGCTAGAAGTTTGTTACCCTTCTTTAATAAAGTTGAATTCCATCACATTCCTAGAGATGAAAATCAAATGGCGGATGCTCTCGAAACTATGGCTTCTATGTATCAAGTGAGTGCTTGGAATAATATACCTCGAATTATAGTTCGGCGACTGGATAGGCCCGCTTATGTGTTTACAACAGAGGAGGTAGCAGATGAGAAACCTTGGTATTATAATATCAAGCATTTTCTTCAGACTCGGGAATACCCGATTGGTGCTTCAAATAAAGATAGAAAGATATTGAGAAGATTGTCTGGCAGTTTCTTCCTCAGCGAAAATGTGTTGTACAAGAGAAATTATGATATGGTCTTGCTCAGATGCATGGAGAGACACGAAGCAAACATGTTGATGCATGAGATTCATGGAGGCTCATTTGGCACTCATGCCAATGGACATTCGATGGCTATGAAAATTCTAAGGGCAGGTTACTATTGGTTGACAATGGAATCTGATTATTACAAATTTGCAAAGAAGTGTCATAAATGCCAGATTTATACGGATAAGGTTCATGTGCCTCCGACACTTCTCAATGTGATCTCTTACCCATGGCCTTTCTCTATATGGGGTATTGACATGATTGAGATGATAAAGCCCAAGGCTTCGAATGGACATCATTTTATGTTGGTAGCAGTTGATTACTTCACCAAGTGGGTGGGGGCTGCGTGATATGCTAATGTTACTAAGCAGGTGGTTGTGCGCTTCAAAGACTTTTGTCAGCATTACTTTCAGCAAACTGTAGAAATTTCATCACTCCATGTTCGTACTCGTCATTTAATCGATTAACTCTCATCCAACTACGATCCATAACTATGTTCACACGGAGGAAGGTCTGACGAACGGTGTGCCCGCGGCTGCGCTACTTCACGGAGATTCCGAGATTGCAAGTTGCGCTGCTTCGCAGAGAAAGAAAAATATAATCAAATTTCAATGGCAAGGTGATAACTCTATTAAGATTTCAAAACTTGAAACTCAAGTCTAGAAAACTTTTTATTGAGAAAAAAGGTGCTACTTATCAAGTTGATGGAAATATTGAGGAGTGCAACATACAACATTCATATGCAATATGTAAGGGTGATTTTGAACTATTTCAAACATCATCAAATTGTCAAGTTATATTTTTAAAATCATTATGTCAAGTTTTGTGATATTTGTAGTTAGAATCAAGGCAGTAGGATTTGACTGTAAATTATTATTATAATACTAAAAGGACGCAACATATAAATATTGTGATGTTGAAATAATTTATTTTGGTCCTTTCTTTTTTCATTACAGTAGAAACCCGGTTCCCCTATAGGTACAAACCAGAATTCAAAAATAACACGCAGGAACCGGTTCCCCTATAGGTACAACCCGGTTCGTGGTACAAATTCCAGGGAAGTGATTTTTGAACAAGTTTGGAACCCGGTTCCCTGTTAGGTAGGAACCGGTTCCTGCAAGTTTATTTTCAAAAACTCCTTTTGAAACAGATCTCAAACATAGTATTATTTCAAATAAGTGAAGAATGTGACTTACAGTTGAAACGGCGAGCGAGGAGGGGCGTGAATCGGCCGGTGAAAAGTCGTGAACAGCGTGAACAGAGTGAACGACGTGAAACGGAGGCAAGGAGACGTAATCAAATTTCAACAAACCGCGTCATCTATGTTCATCAAACAAATCTGCAAATTCACAATAAAAATCATCATCAATGGCGGTCGAAAACGATGAAACACGAACGAACAAAACCACCGCGGTCGAAGACGACGACCAGAAACGGTGGAAACACGAACGGAAACCACCGCGGTCGAAGAGGACGATCGGAAATGGAGGTCGAAGAGGAAGACCAGAAACACGAACAGAATATTACCGAATTGGAATCGGGCGGGCATAAGGAAGTCGCGGTGACAATCGGAATCGGGCGGGGTTGAGGAAGACGGAATCGGAATCGGTAACGACCAGAATCGGAAACACGAACAAGGGAAAATTGAGTTGTAATTTTTCTACTGTTTGGGAAATGTTTGGGAAATAAGGGTTTGGCACCTATTACATCGGTGCATTGTAATACCCGATGTAAGGGTTGGATGGCTATTACATCGGTGCATTGTAATACCCGATGTAAGGGTTAGCAAGTTTTTTTTTTTTTACAACCCAGAATTCAAAAATAACACGCAGGAACCGGTTCCCCTATAGGTACAACCCGGTTCCTGGTACAAATTCCAAGGAAGTGATTTTTGAACAAGTTTGGAACCCGGTTCCCTGTTAGGTAGGAACCGGTTCCTGAAAGTTTATTTTCCCTGTTAGGGTTGGATGGCTATTACATCGGTGCATTGTAATACTCGATGTGAGGGTTGGCAAGATTTTTTTTTTACAATGCACCTATTACATCGGTGCATTGTAATACCCGATGTAAGGGTTGGAAAGCTTTTTTTCTGACTTTTTTTTTACAATGCACCTATTACATCGGTGCATTGTAATACCCGATGTAATAAGTTGAAAAAAAATTAATTTATTCTTTAATTTATTTTTTATATTAATATCTGTTATGAAGATATTACATCGGTTTTTAGTCAACCGATGTAATATGTTGCATGTTTTTTATTAATATTTCTACTACCTTGTTTCTTATTTACAAAAATGCCACCGTATTTTTTTCTGAAAACTTTTTACATCGGTGGATGCGTTTGCCCGATGTAATAGGTAGCGAAATATATATTTTTTCATATTTTTTATATCATTGCAAATAAATACCTGATGTAAAAAGTTTGTTAATTGTATTTTTTACATCATATATTTTGATACCCGATGTAAAAACCTTTTCTCAAATGTCTTTTTTTTAGTAGTGGCTAAGGCCCATTTAGATCTGGCCTTGTTGACTTTCCTTGATCCAGCGTGCATGTGTTGACTTGGTCTTTGGTGGTCCATCAATTCTGGCCATCAGATTTGGCCTTGGGCCATCTGGCTATTGGACAGATGAGGGCGCATGGTATGCCATATGCTTGGATGTGCACTTGATTACCTAAAGAACAAAATTAACAAAGAAAGTGGGGGACCTGGGACTCGAACCCAGGTCCTGAACGTGATTGCCAGCTCGCCATGCCACTACGCCGTTTTACTTCATTTGTTAATATATTACATGACAATTATAATATATCAAAAAAGAAATTATTGGTCAGAAAATAAAAATGCGCGCAAAAACATTTGAATGGGCCAATCAGAGCATGCCAGCTCTTCGTCCCTGTCCTTCCACTACTATATTTTTACCTGCGGATTTGGATCCGTAGCTAAATGCGCAAGATTTCTCTAAAATCTTCCCTAGGCCTCAAATCAATTCCAAAATCATGGCTGAATTCTCCTTGGCTCCCTGATCAACACTATGCCCTTCTTGAGTCCTGATTTTTCCGGAAAAAGAAAACCCCAAAATACAAACGAAGAACCCTAGCTATGGGGGTTCCTCATTTAGGCCAGAAAAATGCAATTGGATATTGCCAAACGTTAGCAAATGTTATGAGGAGTATAAATATGCCAATGATTTATTCAAATGATGAAAGGATGATGAATCACGAATTCAAGAACCAAGGTGATTATCGTGATACTTACAGTGCTTTTGAAGGCCTGAGGACGCGTGCTTTTGATCCAGGAAGGTTGTGTGATCAGCCAGGAATCGATTGGAATTGGTCTCTGCTTCTGAAAATGCCTCTAAGTATGATTTTGATTTCACACTTTTTAGTGAATTTTGCAACTTTTGTATTGCCTGTTCTTGCAGCCTCTAACCTCATTTTCGTTTCCTTTGGCCTCCTTATGTATTATGGAATGTGTTAGGGTAACAATTATGGCTTGAATCTTCTCACATCAATGCCTTGGGATTTGATTTGATTCACCCTTTAAACCTTTCCAAATTTTCCAAATCTCCATCTTTTTGCACATGATATGGTGTGATCCGAATTTGATGATGATCATGATGATAATTAAGACCCGGAACAACCAAAAAGATCTTAGGTAATCAAAGTTTGGATTTTATATGATTTAATTTGATTTAAAATGAATAAATTCAATAAAAAAATCAAATTAAATAATAAAAATAGAATATGGGCTCATGGATAAAGCTAGGACACTAGGGAAACTATGCAAGCTCAAATCAAGTGGAAAAGAATGGGCCCATTTGACAAAATTTGATGTTTTGGGGATAGTTGACTTTTGGCAATTTTGCAAAAATGTTCAACTTAAACAATGCATAACTTCTTCAATTTTGAACTTTTGGAAGTGTTCTTAGACTTTTTAGAAAGCTTGAGATGTCCTCTAACCAACCCTTTTGGTATCATATCATTTTTATATTCCATGCTCAAGTTATAAGCTTTCGAAAAAAAGTGTTTTTGTTGACTTTCAAAAATGACCTATAATGTCCAAATTTATAACTTCTTGTGAGTGCATTTTTTGATCTTGGGGTATGAAGATGGATTGTATGGAATTTCATCCTATTAAAAATGAGATTTGTATGGGTCATTTCTCATAAATTATGAGAAAGTTCTGCTTGGTCAAAGTTGAGTTTACTTTTCCTACAAAACCCTAATTTAGCAACTTTTGAGTCTTGATGAATTTTGAGCAATCCTTGATGAATCATGATCAACCATTGATCAAATGATGAAATATCCTTCAAAATGAGAATGTTGACAAAAAATATTGAAGTTTGATTGTATGTAGGTCACAGTTGACTTTTGCCCTAGCACAATCGATTTTTGGACCCTTTGAGCAATTGATTGAGCAAACTTCTTCTGCAAGGCTTGAAATTTGACATGGATGATCTTGAGAGTATATTAGGATATTGGGGAGAACTTGAGGTCATTTGGATTCAATGATCTTGATGCAACACAAACCCCTAATTTGGGGTTGACTGCCTTAGGAGATGACTTGTCTGACCCACTTTTGAGCAACCTTGAGCCACTTGGAGATTTTTTCTTGCAATGTCTTGGGAAATATGAGAGGGAAAATTTTGGGGTACAACACTGACTGAATACGACATTCAATACACTACCCAAAAAGAAATAAAGGGCAGTGTACTAGCCGATCACCTTGCTCATCAGGCTGTGGATGACTACCAGTCCGTGAAATTCGAGTTCCCAGATGAAGATATCATGTTGGTAAACAATTTTGAAGAACTCAGACCATATGACAGACCTGAAAAAGGATCCCGATGGTCCTTGGTTTTTGACGGAGCTTCCAACGCACTCGGCAATGGCATAGGTGCTGTGATCATATCCCTTGAAGGATGTCATATCCCGTCACTACATGACTTTGTTTCAACTGTACCAATAATATGGCGGAATATGAAACGTGTATTATGGGTCTCAAAGCTGCCATAGATTTGGGAATCAAGTCCTTAAGTGTATTTAGAGATTCAACCTTAGTCATTAGTCAGATCAAAGGAGAATGGGACACGAAGCACCCTAATCTCATCCCCTACAAAGAACATGTGTTGACATTAATCCCACATTTTGAGGAAATTACCTTTGAGCATTTTCCATGAGAGGAAAATCAACTAGCGGGCACGCTAGCCACTATGTCATCCATGTTAAAAATCAAGTGGGGTAACGAGGCTCCCCAGGTCACCATTGAGCGGATGAATGAACCAGCTTACTGTCGCGAGATAGATACTAAAGAAGTAGTGGACAAGCCTTGGTTCCATGAAGTTAAGAGGTATCTCGAGGCCCAAGAGTATCCGTAGGGAGCTTCAGTCAATGATAAGAAGTTCTTGAGAAGATTATCTGCTAAGTTCTTCCTCATTAATGGCATTCTTTACAAGTGCAACCACGACTCTACTTTGCTTTGTTGCATAGACAAGAGTGAGGCAGATAAGATCATGGTTGATCTACATGAAGGAACTTTTGGCACCCATTCTAGTGGGCACACGATGGCTAAAAAGATCCTATGGGCGGGGTACTACTGGTCTACCATGGAAGCAGATTACCATCAGCATTCACGAACTTGTCACAAGTGTCAGATTTATGTTGACAAAGTACATGTGCCTCCAGTTCCTCTAAATGTGTTGACTGTTCCATGGCCATTCGTGATGTGGGGAATCAACATGATTGGAGAAGTCAAACCTACAGCTTCTAATGGACACCGCTTCATCTTGGTTGCCATTGACTACTTCACGAAGTTGGTTGAGGCAACGTCTTTCGCTTCCGTTACCAAGAATGTTGTGGCCGATTCATCAAACAAAATCTTATATGTCGGTACGGTATCTCGGAGAGACTCATTACGGATAATGGTACCAATCTCAACAATACTATGATCACTGCATTATGCGCACAATTCAAGATCCAGAATCATAACTCTTCCCCTTACCGGCCAAAGATGAATGTGTTGTCAAAGCTGCAAATAAAAACATTAAGAAGATCACACAAAAAATGATAGTGACCTACAAGGACTGGCATAAGATGTTACCATTTTCTCTCCATGGTTACCGTACCATGGTGCACACGTCAACAGGGGCAACTCTTTTCTCTTTGGTATACGGTATGGAAGCCATACTACCAATTGAAGTCCAAATACCTTCTCTGAGAATTATAAAAGATGTAGGGCTGAATGAAGATGAATGGATTGAAAATCGACTTGACGAAATGAATTTGATTGATGAGAAGAGGCTTACGGCTGTCTGTCATGGTCATATGTACCAAAAATGTATGATCAAAACTTTTAACAAGAAGGTCAGACGTCAGGTATATCGGGTTGGTAACTTGGTAATCAAGCATATCATATTTCCATAAGGTGATCCCAGGGGAAAATGGGCTCCTACATACGAAGGACCATTTGTGATCAAAAGCATATACTCTGGTGGAGCAGTGATCTTAACCACTATGGATGGCGATGACCTTCGACACCCTGTGAATGCGGACATCGTCAAAATATATTACGCATGAATAAAGACCCGCTAGGTTCACTGGCCTATGCAAAAATTAGGGATAAAATACAACAAAAAAAATTGTACACCCGGTAAGCTGAAAACCTGAAAGGGAGGCTTGGGAAAAAAAGGGTATCCCGGTGGACTGAAAACCCGAAAAGGCGGTCCAGGAAAAAGTTAGGGAATTAAAGCGTATGACTATGTCCCGTTGAATCACCTTGCAGACAACCTCCAGTATTGACTGACAAACTCAAACATTTCTAATCAATCCAATCAGCTTTGGACAAAGCAGCAAGTGGATGAGACCCTCAGAGACATGAAGGCTACAGCAGAATGGGAACCCCATGGGATTATTTCACATAACTATATTTTCTTTGTATCAATTTTCATTTTCTACGACAACACTCCCTTACTGGGATGTTTGTCTCGTTGTACAAAAAATACTTATTCAAGTTAATACAAAGATATTCCTTTGAAAGTGCAAAACTATCTGTTTATCTTTTATTTATGTGTTTTGTTTGCAAAAACGTCCAATGATTATTTTTGAACATATGCATTTGAACGTGACAACTGTTTACAAATGAGAAAAAAAAGAGGAAGAGAAAATAGAAAGACAATCACTAATGGCTTTAAGAAATAGGATAATATCTTTAGACCATTCCATAAAATCCCCCGCAGGTACTTTTTCTAGCAAGAGCGGTAAACAGGACATCCCACTACAGGATCTCTAACGTATCTCCAATATGCAGCCTAAAAGTATCAAGTGCTCTCACATCCCCGATGGAACAAAACTTCCAGTTACCGCTCCAAAGATTCCCCAGTGAAAGTCGCTCAGTTTCTCAGGATTCCCCAGTAGGATTTCACGAGGTCCACAAGAAATGCACGACGCTTCCTTTCCACAATAGAGTTTATATATATAATAAATGGAAACTCATCTATCAAAACTTCAACTTCAAAATATGAAGACTTACACTCCTCATTCCCCGCAGTACTTAGGCATTTATTTTCCCCGACTCCAGCAACACTGCGACATAATGATTAATGTGTCCATACATTACATCCATACGTCATAACATTGACAAGACATATGCATACAATGTGATCTTAATTATTTTGAGAAACAACATTATACCATGCATTTCATACATCATGGCATCGCATGAAACTAACCTTTCACCTTTTCAGGAAAAGATCAATCAACAGAAAATTATCGTCAAATTTTCAACAAGTCAATTATAGATCAATTCCCGAGAAAGGACTGGTCGACCATCTACATAACATATATTTCCTTCAGACCCCTGTTGGTTCAGTCAAAATCTCTCAACGGTTTATTCTGATTCTTTCCCACAGACGCTTTCTTGGTTCAGACGTCTTCTCTGGTTCAGATAAATCTCTCAACGATTTATTCTGATTCTTCTCCAGACCCCTGTTGGTTCAGTATAAATATCTCAACGGTTTATTCTAATTCTTTCCCGCAGACGCTTTCTTGGTTCAGACGTCTTCTCTGTTTCAAATAAATCTCTCAACAATTTATTATGATTCTTCTCCAGACCCCTGTTGGTTCAGTCTAAATCTATCAACGGTTTATTCTGATTCTTTCCCACAGACGCTTTCTTGGTTCGGATGTCTTCTCTGGTTCAGATAAATCTCTCAAAGATTTATTCTGATACTTCTCCAGATCCATACCGCTTTAGTTTAACTCTCTCAACGGTTTATTCTGATTCTTTCCCGCGGATGTTTTCTCTGGTTCAGATAAATCTCTCAATGATTTGTTCTGATTCTTCTCCAGATCCCTGCCGGTTCAGTTTAAATCTCTCAACGGTTTATTCTGATTCTTTCCCGCAGACGTCTTCTCTGGTTCAGATAGATCTCTCAACGATTTATTTTGATTCTTATCCAAATCCCTGCTGGTTCAGATAAATCTCTCAATGATTTATTTTGATTCTTTCCTAGTAGGAACTTCCTCTGGTTCAGATAAATCGCTCAAAGATCTACTTTGATTCTCTCTAGTTAAAGAATATTCAAGACCTCTTTTGGTTCAGTTTAAATCTCTCAATAGTTTATCCTGATACTTTCCAAATGAACATTTCTGATTTAGATAAATCTCTCAATGATTTATGTTGATTCTTATCCAGATTCTTGTCGGTTCAGTTTAGATCTCTCAACGGTTTATTCTGATGCTTTCTCGCAGACGTCTTCTCTGGTTCAGATGAATGTCTCAACAATTTATTATATTTCTTCTCCAAATTCCTGCTGGTTCAGATAAATCTCTCAATGATTTATTCTGATTCTTTCCTAGCAGGAACTTTCTCTGGTTCAGATAAATCGCTCAAAAGTTCTATTCTGATTCTCTCCAGTTAAAGAATATTCAAGACCTCTTTTGGTTCAGTTTAAACCTCTCAAGGGTTTATCCTGAAATTTTCCAAATGAACATTTATGGTTCAGATAAATCGCTCCAAGATTTATTCTAATTCTTCCCAGTCAAACAACATACAACACTTATGGTAGTTTCAGATAAATCGCTCCAATGATTTGTTCTGATTCTTTTCTAGTTGAAATCAAGTTCAGATTTAATCCATTTTCTGTCAACAGTCACCTTTGGATGGCATCTACAAGCCCATCTTAGTAAAATCTCCATCATTCCTCCAAATGGCATCTACAAGCCCATTCATAATTTATCTTCGAGTGCAAATTTCTGGGCACTCTAGTGTTCAATCATCTTCCACCTTCAAGTCACGAATGGAGGACCCACCAATCTAACTCTTTAGGTTTAAGAAGATTGAACATGGGCAGATGTTGTACCCCAAAATTTTCCCTCTCATTTATCAAGTATTTTCTCACAAGATCTCCTTTGGTTCAAGACTACAATAGGGTTGATCAGCTCAAGTCACTTCCTTAAGCATTGATGACTGAAATTAGGGTTTGAGATTGCACAAGTATAATTGAACTTTTAATGCCTCATATGACTTTCATGTATCATTATGGACCCTCAAAATTCCTCATATCAATTTTCAAGTCTTGGATCACATTTTTGCTCAGTCAATCTATCAATTGACCTAAAAATCAATTGTATTCAGGAAAAAGTCAACTATGGCCAATTTAAAGTCAAACATCATAATTTTTTTATCCATATCAACATTGTGAACTTCTATATGTCATTTGATCAAGTTTGGACCAAAATTCCTCAAGAAATTTGATCAGATCATCAAAAGGGCAAAATGGTCTAAATTAGGGTTTTGACTAAGAAAGGGCAATTTCTGATTTTTGGCCTAGCAAATGGTTAATTGGTTTGAGACATAATCTAAAGGTTTCAAATGCATCATTTTGACCTAATGGTATGACTCAAAACTTCCTTCAAGAACAATTGATTGATAGTTAATTTTCAGTCAACTAATCAAAAGTCAACTGTACACTAAAAAGTCAAACTTTGACTTTTTGGTCAAAATCAAGTGTCAAAAATCACAATTCATCAAAACATGTCAAAATGAAACTTGTTCATCAATAAATCAAAAAGTCAAGATTTCATTTTTAAAAGTCAAAGTTTCCAAACTTAGAAATTTTTCTAAGTGTTGGAAACTTCATATTTTTTCACAACTTTGAGCCAATTTTTCACCATGATGCAAGATGATTCAAAGGAAACTTTCAACATGAAAGTTATAGATATAAATGAGATCTAAAGCATTGATGAACACAACTCCTCCTAGAAGTTTATGGATTAGAAGTTATTAATCCATGAAATCATGTTCATGAAACTAAATCACTTAGTGAAATTTTGAGCATTTTGACCTAACTTCTGGGCCAAGTTTCACATAGTTCCATTTGAATTTTGCAAAAGTGATTCAAATAGGGATTTTAGAGCACATTACAAGCTTTCTAAAATTTACAAGAACTCTTTGAGATCATTTGTGATCAAGGAGAATCGAAGGCCAGAAGTTAGGGTTTCAAGTTGTTTTACAAGGCAGAATTTTGTGATGGACATGAACCAAATCCATAGCCATGCTTCATAATCCCACTTTTCAGGCCCTCTAACTTATGTATCTATCCTTAATCATAAGATTACACAAAATTTATGAATATTATCCATTAAATCCAAGCTTTGTCTAAGTTAACTTGCCATTTTTGGAAGAAAGGCGAGACTTCCATTTTGGAAAAGTATGCTTTTGCAAATAACCCTTCTTGAGCCTCTCAATGGATCCTTCTGCACACACAATATCTACAAGTCAGAAATAAGCTTGTTTAACGTTCAACCACTCTACAATAGCATGGTACAAGCTTTGGGAAGATGTTTGTCATGTTTGCTTCAAAAGCAAGTAAAGGTTTTACAACATGTAAATTCAAATTATGACTTGTTGTAGAACACAAAACCTATTGCCTATAAATACATACACTATTTGAAAGATAAGACACACATGTAGAAGCCCTTAAACTCACTCAAACCCTCACAAACTCTGATTGCACCCAAAACTCCATTTTTGTGCAGAAACTGACCTTACACCCCCATCTCTCAAATTACTTGTGCGTCTCCTCTCCAAATCATTCCAAAAGTTCCTAAACATCATCCACAACTCATCCTAATACCTCTTATAGTTCTGTAACTCCATTTCCACCATTGTCCAAACTCAAAAATAGAGCACCGCGAGTGGAATTCTCTAGACCATTTCAGCCACTCTCCAACCAAGCTAATCATTGCATTGTCTTCCTGGGACCTCAAGGAAGCTAACCTGATCTTGCAGCACCTTGAAAGCTGCTCCAACTCAAAACATGATACCCTCTTACAAGGTGAGTTTTCTGATTTTTGAACTCCTCAGATATGCATTGATAAGCTTTCATTTTCAAAGATAAAATGTAGATACCATTTCCACGAAGCTGTACATATCCATAGTTTTCATTTATATGGTATGAGCTTAGAGAATTTTGAAGTTTAAGTTTCTGAAATTTTTAGGTTTTAAATTAGGGCCAGAAAAATTCTCACTCATCTTGGATTTATATCTTTATTTATTTATATGGTTGGATTCGTGGGAAGAAATGCCACAACATTCATGTTTGTACTTTCCATTTTTGTTGAGAGATGAACAAGTTACAGGTTGTCTGACTGGGCATGAGGTTGAAGATGAAGTTCAGGCCGTGAACTTGATTTGTAATATATATTTATGGTTTGATATAAGTAAATGGATGTATAGCCACCCCACTGGTAAGGCAGCACGCTGGTAACCAAGAGGGTGTGGGTTCAACACCCAGTGCACTGCCTTTTGATCATTTTTTTCCCACATTTTTACTCTTTTTTGGTTTTTGTTTGCAGCGCCTAGGCCCCAAACATTGGGCCTTTTTTTTGCTAACTTTTTCCCCTGATTATGTTTCATACCCCCTTGTCCCATTTTATTTCTTTATTTTATTTTCATTTTATTTTTATTTTATTTTCATATTTTCTTGCTATTATTTTTATTACTAATATTAGTTTTTTTTAATTATTAATAAAAAATCTAAAAATATTTATTTTATTATTTTTGCACTCATATTTTATTTTTCTTTATAAAAATTAAAAAGAACACAAACAATTTTCTTAACAACTCAATTTCTTTCTTTTATTAATATTTAGATAATTAGATTCAATTATTATATTATATTATTTTCTTGTAAATTAAAATTAATTTAGAATTTAGGTTTATTTTAGTTCATTAATTTTTATGTATTTTTATATTATTCTTAAAACCTTTTCATAAAAAACCCTAAAAAAAATCCTTTTTTAGTTAATTTCTTTTTTTAATTAGTTTTAGTTAATTTTATTTGATTTTCATTAATTATTTTCTTAATTAGGTTTAGGTTAAAATCCTTTCATAAATATCCAAACAAAACTCATTTCTTTTTCTATTTTTTTATTCATGCATTTAATTTTAAATTTTGTACAATATTCAATATGGTTGTAATAGTTAATTACATTTAATTTTCTTGCAAAATTCCCATTTGTAAATTTGTACACCCCCTCCCCTAGTGATGTAATAGCTTAGTATTTTTATTTTCCGCAATTAATGCTTTATATATAAATGCTAGTAAATTAGGGTTTGTATGGAAAGATTAAAATCAACAAATTAGAACACCCTAATTCAAAGACAAAACAATGCATGTAAACTAATACACTTGCACACTTACACCCTTAGGGTAAATCCACTTTGTTGCCTTATGAAAATGGCCATATTATGCATGTGGGGTATCTTAGCAAAAGCAATCAAAAAATACAAGATTATAGTCTCTCGATGCACTACCAAAGTTGCCTTTCAAAAATGATCTTAGTCCTTTAAAGAAAATGTTAAGATATCTTACAACATTGCTAATCATGGCTATACGATGACCCGCGCCTGTTCCTTAACATCCAAAGATAAGCTTACTTATCAATCCATGGTAAAATAGCAATGTCAAAGGAAAGAGGAAATAAACAAGAAAGACTTTTGAGTAGGTAGAATGTTCCTAGTTACTTGCTCATTTTCAAACCAAAACATCCTTGTTATTTTCAAAACAAACACCAACACTTTCAAAACATCTTTCGAACTTGAAATATTTTCAAAAGATCAACACTTTGTATACGTTCTTACGAACGAGAACCATTACAATGTTTTCCCAAAAGATGGCTCCTTTTCAAAACACTTTCAAAAACCACACAAAGCACATTTTCAAACAAAAGCAAGTGATCTAGCAAGCAACTAAGAGTCCGTAGATAAACTACGGATGAAGAGGGTGTTAATACGTTCCATTTTCATAATCTACCCCCCAAACTAAAGAAAACAATCTCAAAGGTCTTTCCTGTTCTTTTCAGCCTTTCCTTTTGGATAAAAGAAAAGTCGGTGGCGACTCTTTCTATCCGCACAATTGTGATCAAACGCAAAAAAACCAAGTCAGTTCTCCCACCATGTTACAACCTCCGTTCACTGACGATGAACTACCAACATTCACTAAAGGTAGCAAAAAGATAACAATCATCGACGTTCACATTTGAAGACCTACTGACTTTCACTGAAGGTAGAAAGAGAATATATCAAAGCATTGCCATTCACTGCCGATGAACTACCAACGTTCACTGAGGGTAGCAAAAATATAACAATCACCAACTTTCACTGAAGGTTGCCTACCAACTTTTATTGAAGGTAGAGAGAAAATATATCATAGCATCGCCGTTCACTGGCGATGAACTACCAACATTCACTGAGGGTAGAAAAAAGATAACAATCATCGATGTTCACTTCCTAAGACCTACCGACTTTCACTAAAGGTAGAAAGAGAATATATCATAGCACCGCCGTTCACTGACGATGAACTACCAACGTTCACTGAAGGTAGAAAAAAGATAACAAGTTTTCCCAAAATTCTTGCATTTAACCTAGAACGAGTCCTAACTTCTTCTTTAACCAAATCATTCTGCTTGGAAAGGATAATATATAAGTTGTCTCAAATAAAGAGACTACCACTTGCAAAGATTTCACAATAAACTGTCTTTGTGATATTGAGAGCCTTGCCATCCACTTGAGTAATTTGACAATGGACTGCAAACTATCCACTCATAGAGAAGATAGCAAAAAAAGTTACGTCGACTCTCACAGGGAAGTACAAGTTGCTCAAATAAAGAGACTTGCTACTCGTTGTTATAGGAAGGATTGTAAAAATGACTTTTTGGGGAGAACAATATGGCTTCCTGGGGAAAGAGATATGACTACCTGGGGAAATGCCACTATATTCCTGCTGAGGAGTTAAAATCTTCTCGTGCAAAATAAATCCACATTCTCAAATCAATGCTCGAAGCTTGCAGAAATCCAAAGTAATAATATTACCGAGGATCAAAAATTCAAACCAGAAATAAACTGGAATGAGACAGTCGTCTGAAACACTTCTTTTGAAAAATAAACTCAAGAGGGAAACCCAAATCATCCAGACAAAGAGATGTACAAGAAGGCTAAAGCAAAATTCTTCCACTAGGGATAACTCAGTGGGGAAATTTAAAGAATATATACGTTCTGCTTAAGGCTCATACTCTATTGGAGAGAGGACAACATAACTTTGCAAAATAGGGTAATATGTCAACAAAATGTGAATGAGCGATGATTTGCCAATTTTAGCTATGCATGATGTATGTATGAATGTATGAGTGTTATCACGCATATGCTGATAAAACAGATATATAATACCGGGAGTAAACATGCCAAACCAACTCGGGCACAGTCAACACTCGGCTAAATTACATCCAAGATGAACAATCCATGAAAAAGTAAGTTCCAATTGAGGAAACAAGCCTACAGCCTAGTTTAACTTCACTAGGGAGAAACATAATATAGTGACGAAACAATACAGATACAGGGATACAATATCCTTTTCCAGGCTTTACCAGGGAATAACACTTAGACTTCAATTGGGAATCAAATATTTTCAAAAGTGACGCCTCTACCGGGGATTTGAAAAATCAATTTCAAGTAGAGCAGATGGACATCAAATCATCAAAACATTTACTGGAGGATTCGCGCCAACTTCATTGGGGGGGGGGGGTCTACACCACATTCACAAAGGTAAAACCAATATATGTTCTTCACTGAGGAACACAGAGGCCCGTATTCTTCGAGAGTAATTATTGTACCAACTTCTCTGGGAAGAAATAACTTCTATTAAACAAACGAAACCTTCACTAGAGAAATCTTGGATTGAATCTTCATATCATGTAAACTCAGAAAAGAGAAGAAATGGACCAAAACTTGATCAGGGGGTACTAGAGTTACAAACCCTATACGACGAACCATCTTGAGAAAAACTTCTCCGGGAAACAAAACTACTTAAATGCAACCGGAGTTCGTCCATTTTTGGGATCACCACTTTTGTTTTTCTCTTGCGTCACAAGTTTTAAAGTAAAAGAAAATTGTAAGTTCTTTTTGAAAATCAATTTTGTTATTTAATCTTTTCACTTTGAAAGTTATTATCAATAATAAATGGAGTCTTTGCAAGCTAAATAAAATAAGAAATATAGAGACTTAGGTAAAAGCTCAAATTTCATTAATAGAATAGTAGTCTGCGAATGGTGAGACTCCATGGATAATTACAAAGTTCAGAAAATGGTAATATATAATGGAAAAAATATATTGAGATACAATGACCACTATCCCCTCTAACAACTTTTGAAATCCTGAGCTGCCACTTTTGTTGAAGTATGATGAGGATCCGAGGAGATTGTTGCTTCAATGATCAAGTCTTGTCTGATGTAGTTACTTGCCAAGAAAGTCCCTAACTTTTGCTTAAGCTGCCCTTGCGGGTTTTCAACTTAGCGGGAAATTTATTCTGTTTAGGTCTCTAATTTTTGCCTAGATCGCCCTTTCGGGTTTTCGGCCTACCGAGACGCTCTTTTTTTCCTAAGCCTCCCTTTTGGGTTTTCAACTTAGGGAGTTGTTATTTTATTTCTTTAGGCGAAGTATTTCTTGACTGCATCAGCATTCATGGGACGTGGGAACTCCTCGCCATCCATAGTTTCAAGAATTAATGCACCGCCAGAGAAGGCTTTCTTGACAACATATGGGCCTTCAAAATTGGAAGTCCACTTGCCCCTAGAATCAGTGTTAAAAGACATGATCTTCCTGAGCACGAGGTCGCCTTCTCTGAATTCACGAGGTTTGACCTTCTTATCAAAATCTTTCTTCATTCTCTTTTGATATAATTGGCCATGACACAAAGTCGTCATCTCTTTTCTTCAATCAAATTCAATTTGTCAAACCGGTTATGGACCCATTCAGCCTCTAACAACTTGGTTTCCATTATCACACACAAAGAGGGAACCTCAACCTTGATTACGAGCACAACTTCCATTCCATACACAAGGGAGAACGAGGTTGCTCCTGTTGAAGTGCGGACAGATGTTTGATATCCATGCAAAGCAAAAGGGAGCATTTCATGCCAATCCATATAAGTAACAATTATTTTCAGGATAATCTTCTTGATATTCTTATTAGCAGCTTCAACAACCCCATTCATCTTCAGCCTGTACGGAGATGAATTGTGATGGACAATCTTGAATTCCTCACAAAGTTTTGTCATCATCTTGTTGTTCAGATTCGAGCCATTGTCAGTGATAATTCTGCTCAGTACACCATACCGATATATGTTCGTTGTGCAAATAACGAACCAAAACATAGTAAGAAAGAAATCATGGATCATCTAATTTGTGTGGGGATTTGTCAAAGTTATACAAAATGGATATGGCACGGTGAAGTAGTAGCAAAGTCAAACGTGTCTCAAATAGATGATGTTAGTGTAGAAATGGATGATCGTCTAGAAGACATGTTGCGTGATATTGGACAAGATTCGTTTAAGAGGGCACATGCGTATGATACTTTATGCAATGACAAAGATAAACCATTGTACACGGGATGCAAAAAATTTACACGTCTGCCAGCCGTGTTAAAATTATTTAATCTGAAGGCAAAGAATGGGTGGACTGACAAAAGTTTTACCGAGTTGCTTGAATTGTTGACTGAAATGCTTCGAGAAGGTAATGTAATGCCAAGTCGTTATTACGAGGCGAAGAAAATATTATGTCCGATGGATTTGGAGTATGAAAAGATACATGCATGCCCTAATGATTGCATATTATACAGAAAAGAGTATGAAAAGTATAATCATTGTCCAAAATGCAAGGCTTCACGCTACAAAAAGAAAGATGGTGAATCAATTGATGATGAGGTGGTCAAAAAGGGTCCTCCTGCGAAAGTCGTATGGTACCTACCAATAATTTCAAGGTTCAAGAGATTATTCGCCAATGCAGATGATGCAAAGAACTTGGAGTGGATATGATATTAATAAAACCTCTTTTTATACAAAGTCAAAGGATGACTGTAGTACCACGCAAAATAGTTGGGTAATGATTGTGGCCGAGTCCATGCACTTCTCTAGTGCTAAAGATAAAAACCCGGTTATGGAATCTACGCCGTACTTTGGGGTGATTGAAGAGATTTGGGAAGTTAATTATGTTGTGTTTAAAGTTCCTGTATTTAAATGCAAATGGATTGATATCAACAATGGTGTCAGAATCGATGAATTTGGAGTTACACTGGTTGATGTTAGCAAGTTAGCTTATGTGAACGAACCATTCATCATGGCATCTCAAGCAAAACAAGTGTTTTATGTCACAGATCCTTCTAATAAAAAGTGGTAAGTGGTCTTACAAGGAAAGGTCCATGATAGTGATGAAAATCATGATGAGAATCTTGATATTTCTGAAACTCATCCTTTCTCAACAAATGTGACTACATTCATTGAAGAAAATGAAGGGGATGATGTGCATGCTATTCGCATAGACCATGAAGAAGGGATATGGGAGGACTAGTAAGATTTTTTGTATAAGTTAATTCTGTAAGTCTAAGACATAGTTTTTCTTATTGTTAAAAATGTGGGATATGTATATGATTATGAATGCATATTTGTGAACATCTATATTCAAGTTTAAGAATTATTTATACCTTTTGGCATTTGTTGTTTCAGATACATGGGTGATTCAAACGACAATCCTTCTTCATCTAGTAACCCCAATAAAAGAAGAGTTAGAGGTCCCACTTTAATGACACAAATTGACAAATTTCATCAAACATGTGAAAAGATAAAGGTCAAGTTTAATGCAAGAACCTATGAATGTATTGGTGTTGGTAAAAATGCTACATATTTCAAGAGTTATATAGCATCTCTTGCTCGACAGTATTGTAGTATTGTGAAAAATGATTGGAAAGAAGTAGATGAAGGCGTAAAAGATGCTATTTGGACTGATATTCAGGTATTTTAAATACAATAGTTTATTATATTTTACAATCATATTATAATTAACAACATATGACATATACTATATTTGTAGGCTCATTTTACTATTCCAGAATGTAAAGATCCAAAGAAGGATAGGTTGAAGAAAGAATGGATTAAATATGCGGGAGAGCGTTGGAGAGGTTTTAAGACACAACTCACAGATAGATATATTCATCATCCCATAGAAAATGATCCTCCTCCATATGTCAAGTATAACTTTATTACGGAAGACGCATGGAAAGAGTTTCTCAAGATTCGAGATACTCCTGAATTTAAGGTTAGTAGGAGTTATATTTTTTTCTGTGCATAATTTTTTTATTATATTTAGTGATTAATTACTTGTTTAAGTTTATAATAGGAAAAAAGTCAGAAGGGTAAGGATAATATGGCCAAGAATGTATACCCACACGTATTGTCTCGTGGAGGGTATCGCTTACTTGAGGAGAAAATTATGAAAGAAAAGTCATCATCGAGAGATAATTCCACATTAGATGATAATGATAGTCCATCTCCACCATCACGCCATGAGTTATGGAAGAGAGCACGACAAAATAAAGGAGGAGAATACACATCAAAATCTACACAAGAGGTTGCTGAAAAAATTGTAAGTAAACAACGAAAAAATATTCAAGTATCATTATATTTGTGATTGATTAATTGATGTTTTTGCATTTTGTAGGATTCTCTAGTTCAAGAAGTTGAAAAAGGTGCAATTGTTCCGGATGGACGTAACGATATCTTATCATTAGCCATTGGAACATATGAGCATGGAGGTCGTGCTCGTGGTGTTGGAAAACACCATAAACAAAGCACTTACTTTGGAAGATCACGTCAACATATCGACGTAAATGAACAACTTGTAATATTGGAAACAAAACTTAGAGCTGAACTTGAAGAAAAGTTAGTTGAAGAGCGTAAGATGTTTCAACAATCATTAATGGAGACACTTAAGTCCATGGGTTTATCACAAAGCACAAGTGATAATAAATGCATTGAAAAATTGGAAATTATCGATGGAAGCGGAAAAGGAAGTTGTTCAGCTACAAAGGGAAGCACAAAAGAGAGCACAAAAGACGTGGAAGTTGATGTTGTTCAGAGATTGTTACTCATGGTTTTGAAAATGGATGATAACCATTTGGCAATACAATTAAGTCATTGTGCGAGTGTCTCTAATTTCTATGTTTCAGCTAAATGTATCAGAGAGTTATTGGTGGGTTTAGGTCATTGGCTTGACGTGTCTATTCTGCAAATTTGGTGCACGTAAGTACATTTTATTGTTTTATTAAAGTCAATTTATATTAATATGTCATATCTCTCATCACTTTGATTGTAATGTTTATTTAAAATTATTCATGTATATTCATCGTGTTTGTCTTGAGAATTCCATTTCAGAATTATATAGATTTTATGGACCCTGCTCGGTGTATTTATAATGATAGTGTAGCGAAATCTCAAGAAGATGTTAAAAATTACGTACTACAAAAGTTACGTGATGAAAACAGAGTGTGCAACTTACTACCATTAGTTCATGGGTAAGTATTTATATATAATTGTGTTTTATATTATTTAATTTTGATAACATATATATTTTATGTGACTTTTCTGTTTCCACACACACGTACATGAGACATTGGCAATTAATAGTCATGTGTCCAAGAGACAATTTAGTTGTCGTATTTTGTTCACTTCATCGAGAAATTGACCATCACACGAAGAAAATTATTACAAAGTAAGTTTATCTTTCATGTGACTTTCATTGACAACTAATAGTTATGTCATTTTTCATCGGCGAGTAAATTTAGCTATGTGATGTTTATCTTTCTGTATTAGTTCTTATGGGATTCATCAAATGGCAAATGGAAATAGAAAAAAGACTACATGGCTTCATCCCAATGTAAGTGCCATGTAAATTGTAATTATATAGTTAAATTTATGATAAGTATTCACTAATTATGTCATTCAATTGTAGACAAGGCAACATCATAACTCTAATGATTGTGGATACTATGTGATGAAAAATATGTTGGATATTGTCTCTGCTAATATAACCGAGAATTGGATGCAGGTACTAAAAATAACTTTACTTTGTTATTTAATTTTTATTTTTCGACTTAATATGAATTTTTAAAAATTAACTCTATATTGTTATATTTATGTATTATAGGTATTTGATGACCCAACAGAATTAACACAAGATGATTTGTATGATTTGCGACTTTGTTGGGCAAAATGTTTCTTTGAGTTACATGAAAATTAAGTTTATCTTGGTGTTTTATAGAATTGTATAAGTTGTGGTTTTTGCACAATACATATGGTTTTTGCACATTTGTTGAGTTTCTTGATTTTTTTGCTGATGTTAATTGTTATTATTTATTGTCAGGCAATGTGATTTTGGTGTTGTCTACCAAAGATTTTATATTGGTAATTTAAATTTGGAAACATATAAATAGTTGAATATTTTTGTATATTTTGTGAATAATATGTAATTGTAAGTTTTGAAAAAAGACTTATAAATAGTTGAATATTGTTGTATATTTTGTGAAGAATTTGTAATTGTAAGTTTGTTTGTTGTAATACAATACAAGTTTGCAATACAATTGTTCAATTTGTAAGTTTGTTGTAAAAAATATGAAAACATCGACCTAGATGTGATATATGTGATGTTGGAAAGCTATGAAATCTATATAGCGACATAAATATAGTCTGTGTGATATTGGAAAAATATGAAAAAATGGGTACAAATTATATTTGTACAGGGAAACATCCAGAAAATAAATAATCTATTCCAAAAAAATTTCATACATTTTACATCGGTTATTAGTAAAAACTGATGTAAAAACTTTCAAAAAGGGACTTTTTACATCGGTTGGGGATAATAACCGATGTAAAAAGTCGCGTCACTTGGGACTTTTTACATCGGGTATTACTTCCAACCGATGTAAAAAACTGGATCAATTTTTTAAAAAAATGTGCATAATAACTGTTTCTTACATCGGTTCATATATTATAACCGATGTAAAAAATGGACTTTTTACATCGGGTATTACTTCCAACCGATGTAAAAAACTGGATCAATTTTTTAAAAAATGTGCATAATAATAGGTTATTACATCGGTTCTGATATTATAACCGATGTAAAAAAGGGACTTTTTACATCGGTCCCAGAACCGATGTAAAAAGTCCCTGATTTACTATATCACCTGAATTTACATCGGACCCAAAACCGATGTAAAAAGTCAATTTCACCCGATGTAAAAAGTCATTTATGCACTAGTGAGCATTGCTATATGCACCACAAAATTTAGGCCCAAACCTCTTTTCTCTCTTATTTATTTATTTTAGTTTTTTTTAATTAGAATAACTTTAACTCTTTTGTAAACAATTAAAATTTAATTAGAATTAATTTAGGTTTTAATTACTAACATTAATTTTTATTTCTTTCTTAAAATACCAAAAAAATCCAAAAATAATGTATTTTTATTAATTAATTTAATTAATTTAATTTAGTAATTAATTAAGGTTTAATTTCATTTTCTTTCTTAAAATAAAAAACAACAAAAAATCTTTTCTTTAACAAAAAGGGTCAAAACCCTAAATTTGTGCTCGATTTAATTTCCCGCACGCGATTCATTTTCTTTTATCCTATTATGTATCTGATTCCGGTTTGTAATAGTTAATAGGACTTTTATTATTTTTTATCGCTTTATTTATTTTTTCAACGGTTTGTCTTTGGCGATGTAAATACCCGACGCCTTGTAATTTAAATTCCGCAATTTATTTTCTACAAAATATAACTGTTAGATGTTTGATAATAGGGATGCATGACAAGACTGAATGCTTAAACTAAAATCAAATTAGATCACCATTAACATGTACAAAGACAAAAAAATAACTGAAAACAACACACTCGCACATGCGCACTCTTAGGGTACACCCCACTTGGTTGCCTTCTTACGCGGTCATTGAGAATAGGTCACTTTAGAGGTCGTCCTCTTGTCTAAAGATCATACTCGCCTCGAAACGGTTGCCTCATATATGATTGCCTCAAAACAAATGATCTAAGACATTAGGGTTACCGCTAAGGCGTCCTAACATTGCTTTGGTGATCGTAAGTCCCTAATTCGAATTGACCCTTAAAACTCCAACGACGATGCTACCTACTCATCAATAGTGGAATAGCATTGTCTAAAGGAAGATAGCATAGAAAGATTCCTTTTTCGAGTAGGTTTATGGTTCTTAGATACTTGCTCTTTCAAAAAACAAAATCTTTTTCACACTTACACTTTTCGAATAAAGTTTTCAAAAACACTTCATACGCTCTTGAGGACAGAAGCAAGAGTTAAATCGAAGTTTTCAAAAAAAAAATTTTCAAACCCACAAGCACAAAGAAAGCAATATTTTGAAAACAATATGAGCAAGTACCTAAGAGCCTGTGGATAACCACGAATAGAAAGGGTGCTAACACCTTCCCTTTCTATAATCTACCCCCCGAACCCGAGAAATATCTCGAAAAAGAAATTTTCTTTTCTTTTTTCCTTTCCTTGTTGGATAAAATAAAAGTCGGCGGCGACTCTTGCTTACCGCGACATTTTGCAAAAACAAACGCAAAACGCAAACCAACATTCTAAAAAACAATCAGTTCTTCCCACCGTATCACAGAACTGGCGACTCTGCTGGGGACGCTTAATAAGTGGGGTGTACCTTAGGAATAGTTCATAATATTTTCAATTGCTTGACTTGTATGCTTTATATTTGTGGGCTTGTATCGGAGTTACTATAGATCCTAACCCAGATCTGGGGGATACCCTTTAGGTAAGTAGCAATAAACTGTGAGGGAATTGTACGGCGTAGACCGATACGGTTGAAGCAGTAACTACATTGGTGTGGCGCTTTAGTATGTACCGATATCCCTTGTGGCACAACGAGGAGAATATGGGTCTGCTAAGGGGTCATTAAGAACCAACTGACCTTAGAACCTTTAAATTAACCAACTTGGCCATAGAACAGTAGCAGTATGCTACACTCATTGAGACTAAACTCTCGCGATGATTCCGGCCGCAAGAAAAGGTTGCTAAACTGGAATTATGACCAATTGAGAGTAGTCAGTGATATTGAGATCCTCTAGAACCCAGTTACTATTTTTAGGACAGCCTTAAACCAACTGAACTGAAAGAGGGTAGTACCTAGACTCCTTGCCAGCCTGAAATCTAAGGGCTCTCTGTGTGACTTGTGTTCCTTTACCATGTTTGCTATTTATGGATACTTATGGTGTGTTTTCTATCATGACATCATGACATTGCATGCATCTTGCATTGGACTAACCTATTTCAAAGACACGAGGGATTCATCTTTGTTCTGTTTTGTAGGTCATGGAACCCATGCGTAGAAACACCATCCGGATCAACTTTGTCCAAGTTCCCACTCTGCTTAAAGAATTGGTTGAAAAGATGCCAGATACTGCCTCCTTCATCAGAAGACATGGGCATCTTCTTGGTTTGGTCACTTCCAAATTGGACGAACAGATGATGTGTGTCCTAGTCCAGTTCTTTGACCCACTGTACCATTGTTTTACTTTTCAGGACTACCAGTTGGTCCCCACCTTGGAAGAGTTCTCTGATCTTCTTGGTATCTCTATTCTAGAGCAAACCATGTTCATAGGTTGGGAGAAGATCCTTAGGCCAGAAGATATTGCTTCAGCCCTTCATATGATAAAGGTTGAGGTAATGGCTAATTGGGAAACTCGTAGTGGAGCAAAGGGCTTTTTGACTAAGTTCTTGGTTGGTAAGGCTAATCATTTCTGGGATAATCTAGACTTCCAGGCATTCGAAGATATTCTGGCTCTTCTGATATGTGGCTTAGTATTTTTTCCTAACTTTGACTCCTTTGTTGATGTGAATATGGTAAAAATATTCATCTCTGGTAATCTTGTACCCATTCTCTTAGGTGACATTCTTCATCAGCTTTATGCCCGTAATGCTCGGAAGTGGGGAGCTTTGATGTGTTGTGCTCCATTGTTGGCGAGGTGGTTTATTTCTCACCTCCCCAAATCAGTTCTAAAGAACAAAGAAGGCATGGGCTGGGCTTACATGGTTATGTCTCTCTCTCTCACAATGACATCATTTGGACTATTAATGGTATGGACGAGGTAGCCATTATTGATCGCTGTGGGGAATACCCCAATGTTCCACTGATAGAAACCAATAGAGGAATCACTTATAATTCGTGCTTGGCCTTACGTCAGTTTGGGCGAGCTAGGAGAGAAGGACCTCATGAGTTACTGATGCCTAGTGTTTTCTTTGATTTCCAAGGGGATAGTGACGAGCAACGCCGCAAATTTATAAGAACTTGGGATAGAGTTCACAGGTCTGATCCACACGAGCTGGGTGCGAAGACTTCTCTACCAATGGATCCATATCTTTGATGGGTTCGTATCTGTGCCCAAAAGCTGGGAATGCCCTATGAAGCCATCTTGCCTATCATTGTTGAAGTTGCTGATGAGGAAGGGGTTCCTCCTACCATTCTCCACCCTTACATGCCTACTGACATTGGGGCATTGAAGAGATCCTGGATGCAGCTAAGGGAGGAGTGGGATACTTATAGAGAAAAGTATCACGAACAAGAGCAGAAGATTCAGAAGTTGACAAGACAGCTGGAGAATGAGCAGATCATCAACGATTATGTCAGCACTAAAGGCAAACGACCATGGGAGCGCTAATGTCCTCTGATTATTTCGAGTTTTTATTTATTTTTCAGTATTTCCTTTCTTGTAACGCCTCAAAGGCATCTGTTGAACAATTGATTTCAAGTTTATATAATAAAAGTGTGTTTCATTTCTTGTTTACGAATTTGAATCTCTCGACGTCCTTGAAATCATATCATACGCATTTCATTCCATGCACCTCATAACAGGTACCCTTATAGGTTTTTCTCATCTTCTTCGGTGTTTATTTCAGCATCATGTCTTATGAACCATCAACTGAACAAGCAATCAAGGCTCTACAGGCTCAAAATGCCCAGTTCCAAGAGTTGTTCATGAATTTGGCTAGGGGTCAGCAAGATCTGGAGGCCCTTATCTTGAAAGAGAAGAAGAAGAAGAAGAAGAAGAAGACGGTCCTATTTAACATGGGCCACAGGTTTGCAAACAGGATACGAGATGAAGTTGATTTGACCCCCTCATCTGGAGGGAAAGATAGTCAGGAAGAAAGGAGGGCTCCTAGCCCTGTTGTTTCAGACAACGAGACGGACTTCGACGAAGACTAGTATCCTCCGGCTGAGGATATATATAAACAACTGGAAGACCGGTTGAGTGCGATGGAAGTTCAGAAGGTGCCTGGTCTGGACTTTGGAGATCTGGGTATGTCATCTGGGGTGGTAATTCCCGACAAGTTCAAAGCAACAGCCTTTGCTAAGTATGACAAAGTTTCTTGTTCGAAACTGCACCTCCGTTCGTATGTTCGGAAGATTCAGCCATACACCGTTGACAAGAATCTCTGGATCCACTTCTTTCAAGACAGTCTCTCAAGGACTCAGCTTGAATGGTTTTACCAGTTGGAAGGAACTAGCATCCGTAATTGGGAAGACTTGGCTGCTTCTTTCTAGAAGCAGTACCAATACAATGCCGACCTCGCTCCCACGCGTACCCAACTCCAGGGTATGTCTATGAGTGCGGGAGAAGGTTTCAAAGATTATTATCAGAAGTGGAGGGACCTTGCTGGAAGAGTTTAACCACCCTTGGCTGATAGGGAGCTGGTGGATATGTTTCTGGGGACCTTGTCTGGTCCGTATTTCAACCATCTCATTAGAAGTTCATCATCCGGGTTTACAGAGCTGATCATGACTAGGGAAAGAGTTGAGGCTGGTATCAAATCTTGTAAAATACAGAAGGGTGCTTCGTCAAGCACTGAGAAGAAGCCTTTTAAGAAGGAGTCCAATGTTGTTTATAGTTCAAAAAGTCAGAATAGACCTGAACACCGCCAAGCTGTTAATGCGGTGGTTATATCAAGACCTGCTGGTGCTCCTCAGCGCAACAATCAGCCAAGGACCGAGAAACCTCGAAGACAAATCACTCAGCTCAACATGACTTTATCTCAGATTCTGCCACAGTTATTGAAAACCAATCTAGTGATTCCAAGGGAGGCCCCGCAGAATCCCAACACTACATCACCAAAGTACAACCCTAATGCCCGCTGTGCTTTTCACTCTGATAGCCCGGGGCATGATACGTATGATTGCTGGGTTTTGAAGAACAAAGTATAGGACCTAATTGATTCGAAGGAGATTGAGTTCGAAGCACCTGAAAGACCTAATGTTGTGACTGCTCCAATTCCCAAGCATGGAGTGAATGCTATAGATGAAGACTCGTTTGTGAATTCTGTGAATGACATTGTTACCCCTTTGATGACTGTGTAGAAGAACCTTTTGGTAGCCGGTTTATTTCCAGGTTGTGACGAAGGTTGTCGTATGTGTTATGTCCTACTTACCGGTTGCCATCTTTTGAAGTCAGGTGTCCAACGCCTGATGGATAATAAAGAAATTTTGTTTGAGAAGACTCTTGTTCCTTTGGTTCCTACTGAAGAAGTTGCTATCATCACCATTTTTGACAATTCTTCCAAGGCTTCCTCGAGAAAGCCTGTTAGAATTACATCTGTTCCAAGAATTGCACCATTGATCATCACTGTTCCTGGGCCTATCCCCTATACATTTGTTAAAGCTGTCCCTTGGCATTACGGGGATGACGTGTACTATCACGAAGTTAAACAAGATTTGGATGTTGATACTGACGTCAGCAATATTGTTGGACCTGCCAAAGTCACCCGCAGCGGAAGACTTTTCTCCCTTGATATCTCTCCACCAACTGTTCGGAAACCTGTTGTTATTACCCCTACTAGTGTACCTACTACTATTCCTGTTCAAGTTCCCATCCTTACCCCTGTTGCCGAGTCATATGATACTCGGGGCAAAGGGACCACTGATGAGCCTGCCCGGATGGAGGCACCAAAGACAATTACTATTGAAGCCTCTAGACAAGAGATAGAGGAGATTTTAAAGATCATCAAAAAGAGCGACTACAATATAGTCGAGCAGCTGGGATAAACCCCATCCAAAATCTCTATGTTGTCACTGTTGCTATGCTCAGAGGCCCATGCCAAGGCTCTGATTGCATTCCTGAAGACTGCACGCGTACCTCAAGAAACATCAGCTGATCAGTTTAAAGATTGCGTGCCTAGTCTGACTGCTGATAATGGGTTGGGTTTCTCTGACACCGACTTGACTGTTAAGGGGAAGAATCACAATGATGCCCCGTATTTCTCCATTGAATGTAGGGGCACCACTCTTGCTCATGTATTGGTGGATACTGGTTCCTCATTGATCGTTTTGCCTAAGAAAGCTCTAAACCGATTACACTATGAAGGGTTGGAGCTGAAACCAAGCAACATTGTAGTCAGGGCTTTTGATGGGTCCAAGAGAATGGTACACGGAGAAGTGGATATTCCGATTAAGGTTGGTTCTCAGGTTTTCGCCTCTACATTCTATGTGATGGAAATTCGGCCATCTTATTCATGTTTGCTGGGTCGTCCATGGATCCACAAAGCTGGGGCAGTGACGTCTACGCTCCACCAAAAGTTAAAGTACCCGATGAAAGGGAAAATTGTGACAGTACAAGGAGAGGAGGAGTACATGGTGAGCCACCTCAACTCTTTCCGATATGTAGAGATGGATGGGGAGTTCATTGAGACCTCATTTTAGCATTTTGAAGAGGTTCCCCGGACGCTTGCATAAGCCGAAACTGTTGTTGAAGATCCTCCGATGAAGATGGCTTCCTTCAAATATGCCCGGGCTGTTGTCGAGAAAGGTGGGTGTGCCAATTGGGGACAACTCCCTGATTTTGCACAGAAGACTAACAAATTTGGTTTGGGTTTCACTACAGAAGCTCAAAAGGCTGTTCGGAATGCGCGGATCAGAAGACCTCCCCTGTTTATCAGCAATTCAGGAGTGAATGCCATTGACGACGACGTTGAAGAGTCTGATTTCGACAATTGGATATATCCTACTACTGATGGTGGACTGAGCAATTGGACAGCAAAGGACTTCATCCCAATTTCTTTTGTGACCCAGTAATGAGACTTTTTGTTTTGTATTTATAACAAACAATGTTTAAACTTTACGGCCTGGTGTCTTACCCGGGGCATCGTGGCTTCATTTATGAGGGCTTTATGTGTGTCATCTACATATATCATTAATAAAAGCATTGGACGTTTCTTGCATTTCAAATTTTACGCTCCTTGTTTTTCTTTTATTATACATTGCAAAACAACTATTTTACACACTCACATATACAGGTCTACATCCACTCTAGATCTCACTGGTAACGACTCTTCTACTGCCAGTTATGACTTCGAAAGTCCGATCAACTTAGCCGAAGACGAAGGTGAAGATGATTGCAAAGTGCCTGGTGAACTTGCTAGACTGTTACTTCAGGAAGAGAGGGTTATTCAGCCACATGAAGAGCCTATGGAATCAGTAAATCTGGGTACAGAGGTAGACAAGAAAGAGGTCAAGATCGGTGTAAATCTAGAAGCTAGTGTTATGCAACGGTTGATTCAAATGCTGTGTGACTACATTGAGATCTTTGCCTGGTCTTATGAAGATATGCCTGGGTTGGATACTGATATTGTGGTTCACCGATTGCCTACCAAGGAAGACTGTCCCCCCGTGAAACAGAAAGTCCGTCGAATGCGCCCAGATATGTCTGAGAAAATCAAGGCTGAAGTTAAGAAACAGTTTGACGCCGGTTTTCTAGCAGTTACTTCTTACCCGCAGTGGGTAGCCAACGTGGTTCCTGTTTCGAAGAAAGATGGTAAAGTTTGAATGTGTGTTGACTATAGGGATCTGAACAGGGAAAGCCCCAAGGATGATTTCCCTCTACCTCATATCGACATTCTGGTTAACAACACCGCTCATCATAAGGTCTTCTCTTTTATGGATGGTTTCTCCAATTATAATCAGATTAAAATGGCTCCCGAAGACATGGAGAAGACGACCTTCGTTACTCAATGGGTTACCTTTTGCTACAAGGTCATGACTTTTGGATTGAAGAACGCTGGGGCAACGTATCAGCGCGCCATGGTTGCTTTGTTTCATGACATGATCCATCACGAGATTGAGGTATACGTCGATGATATGATTGCAAGATCCCAGACTGAGGAAGAACATCTGGACCATCTTCAGAAGCTGTTTGACAGGTTGAAGTTGTACAAGCTGAGATTAAACCCGAACAAGTGCACCTTCGGGGTGAGATCTGGTAAGTTGCTGGGTTTCGTCATAAGCGATAAAGGTATTCAAGTGGATCCTGCAAAGGTGAAGGCTATACAAGAAATGCCAGCTCCCCAAACTGAAAAAGAAGTCAGAAGCTTCCTAGGACGTCTGAACTACATTGCCCGATTCATCTTGCACCTGACTGCTACTTGTGAACCAATCTTCAAGTTACTAAAGAAAGATCAAGTGGTACGTTGGAACAATGAATGCCAGGCCGCTTTCGAAAAGAATAAAGAGTATCTCCAAGAGCCACCTATTCTGATGCCGCAAGTTTAAGGGAGACCTTTGATCTTATACTTGACAGTACTCGACAACTCAATGGGGTGTGTGCTGGGTCAGCATGACGAGTCTGGCCGAAAAGAGCATGCTATTTATTACCTTAGCAAAAAGTTTACCTACTGCGAGACTCGATACTCGTTGCTCGAGAAAACTTGTTGCACTTTGGCATGGGCTGCTCACCGGCTGAGACCGTATATGTTGACTCACACTACTCTATTGATATCAAAGATGGATCCAATCAAGTATATCTTCGGGAAGCCTGCCTTATCCGAAAGAATAGCAAGATGGAAGATGATCTTGACTGAGTATGACATCCAATACACAACCCAAAAGGCAATCAAAGGAAGTGTGTTGGCAGATCATCTGGCACATCAGGCAGTGGATGATTACCAGTCTATGAACTTTGAATTTCCGGATGATAATATCATGATCGTGACTGACTGTGAGACACCTGGACCGGATGAATGACTTGAGGAATGACCCTGATGGTCTATGTACTTTGATGGAGTTTCAAACGCTTTGGGTAATGGCATTGGCGCTGTGATCATATCTCCTAAAGGCTCTCATACTCCGTTTACCGCCCGACTATGTTTCACTTGCACCAACAACATGGCGGAGTATGAAGCGTGCATCATGGGTCTTCGAGCAGAAATTGACCTAAGGATTAAGTTCTTGAGTGTCTTCGGAGATTCCGCTCTCGTGATCAGTCAGATCAAAGGTGAGTGGGATACAAAACACCCTAATCTTATTCCTTACAAGGAATATGTGTTGACTTTGCTTCCGCACTTTGAGGATATAACCTTTGAACATTTCCCTAGAGAGGAGAATCAATTGGCGGACGCGCTGGTTACGATGTCTTTTATGTTCAAGGTCAACTGGGACAACGAAGCTCCCCGGATTATCATTGAAAGGTTGGACGAACCTGCACATTGATGTGACATTGAGACTGAAGAAGTAACAGAGAAGCCCTGGTTTCATGAGGTGAAGATGTATCTTGAGGCTCAAGAGTACCCCGAGGGTGCATCTGTTAATGACAATAAGTTTCTGAGAAGGTTCGTGGTGAAGTTCTTCATCAACAATGGCATCCTTTACAAGCGTAACCATGATTCAACCTTGCTGCATTGTGTGGATAAGAATGAAGCAGAAATTATTATGGTAGAGTTACATGAAGGTACTTTCGGAACTCATTCCAGTGGACACACCATGGCAAAGAAAATCCTACGGGCAGGATATTATTGGTCCACAATGGAAGCCGACTATTATCAGCATTCTCGGACCTGTCACAAGTGCCAAGTCTATGCTGATAAGGTGCACATACCTCCAGTTCCTCTGAATGTCTTGACGACACCTTGGCCTTTCGCAATGTGGGGCATTGATATGATCGGCGAGATCATACCTATAACATCCAACGGGCATCGTTTCATCCTGGTAGAAATTGATTACTTTACGAAGTGGGTTAAAGCAACTTCCTTTGCTACAGTAACCAAGAACGTCGTAGCACGGTTTATTCGGCATAATCTGATCTGTCGATATGGTGTACCAGAGAGGATCATTACAGACAATGGTACAAATCTCAATTATAAGATGATCACCGAGCTCTGCAAGCGGTTCAAGATGCAACATCATAACTCTTCTCCCTACCGGCCGAAGATGAATGGGGTTGTCGAAGCGGCTAATAAGAACATTAAGAAGATCGTGCAAAAGATGACAGTGACATACAAAGACTGGCACGAGATGTTACCATTCGCTCTCCATGGGTACCGTACCTCAGCGCATACGTCAACAGGGGCAACACCCTATTCCTTGGTATATGGCATGGAGGCAGTCTTGCCTATTTAAGTTCAGATACCCTCTCTTCGGATTATGAAGGATGCAAGTTTAAACAAAGATGACTGGATTCAGACCCGGCTTGATCAGCTGAACCTAATCGACGAAAAGCGACTTACTGCTATTTGTCATGGTCAGACGTATCAAAAGCGGATGATCAAGGCATTTAACAATAAAGTCAGACGACAAGAGTATCAAGTTGGGGACCTAGTTATCAAGCGCATCATAATACCTCAAGGTGATCCCAGGGGCAAATTGACCCCTACTTACGAAGGGCCGTTTGTGGTTAAGAACATTTTCTCAGGAGGAGCTATGATTCTAATCACCATGGACGGTGATGACCTTCCTCACCCCGTCAATGCAAACATAGTGAAAAGATACTACGCATAAATCAAAGACCCGCTAGGTCGAATGGCCTAGGCAAAAATAAGGGCTTCCCGAAGAACCAAAAGGTTCGAGCAAAAATAAGGGATGAAAATGAAAAAAAAAAGTACACCCGGCAAGTCGAAAACCTGAAAAGGCAGCTTGGGCAAAAAAGGGTATCCCGGTGGACTGAAAACCCGAAAGGGCGGTCCAGGAAAAAATTAGGGATTAAAGCGTAACATTATGTCTCTTTAGATCACCTTGCAGCCAGACTTCGGTATCTACTATCAAGCTCAGACGACACTAATTAATCTAATCTACCTTCAACCAAGCAGCAAAGTGATGAGATGCTCGAGGACATAAAGGCAATAGCAGAGTTGGAACCCAGTGGGATCATTCACATAGCTATTTTGTTTAGTTTTTCACAAATTGCATAAATTTTATTTGTTCGGCGGCATTCTCTTACCAGGACGTCAGCCTCTTGTACAAAAACGCCTATTTACAGGCCAAACTTTAAAATCAATACAAGTTCATTTTCAAACAAATTTCAAGCTGTTTTTCCTTTATCTGTTTTGTTTTGCAAAGAACGTCCAACGTTCATTTTTGATATATGCACTTGACATTAATAGTTGCTCATGAATATTTACATGCAAAACAAAAGACGATTACTGGTAATATCAGAAACAGGGGCGATAAGAATTGTCCAAGTTGTACAGTTGCTCTGTCCACCAGGTACAAGGTAAATTCAGCTGAAGAACATGGTCAATGTGTGTTCACTCCCAACAAAGTAAGACAGTAATGATAGCTCTCCCCAGCTGAGACTTGCAACTGCGAATGAGCCGGTAATATTCTCCCCAAGCAGATTTTATCTACCATCAGCACCGAAAAGGCTTAATATTCCCCAGCGGAGTATAAGAATATTCCTCGGCAGAATACAAGATATCCCTAGTGGAGTTAAGAATTTCCCAGCGCAGTCTGAAAAAGCTTCCCCAGTGGAGTTAAAGAATCATCCCCAGTAGACTCTGGAAGTTTGTCCCCGGTAGAGTATAAAAATAAATATCCTCAGCCGAGTTCAAAGGAAGATTGTCCACAGCAAAGCTCAATGGATTATCCCCACAAGAGTCTAACAAGTTATCCACAGTGAAGTCGCAACTGAAAGATCATCCCCAGTGGAGTTCTTTCCTTTCACAAACAGGAATTCAGTCCCCAATAGGGTTCAGTATCACCAGCAACGGTAATTCATCCCCAGCGGAATTTATCGATGGAATCCTCAACAGAGAATCTCTTCCCCACAGAGTAATCTCCTCATCAGTTTATTCCCCAGCGGAGTTATCCTCTCCTGCAGGTCTATTCTCACAATCATCTTCGTTCGCCATCCCCAGCGGAAACGAAGAATTCAACTCTTTTCTCCAGCAGGTATCCGGACTTGTTTTCCCCGGCTAAAACATTACATTTCCATACGTCATGATACATGCATATACGCATCATACAACACAATCTCATTTATTTCGAGAACATCATTGCTTGATATGTGTCATGCATTGCATACAACTGACCTTTACCTTTCAGGAAGGATGCAGTTAAAGTTCTCAGCTATGTCGAAGACCTGACCGGTTCTTAAATCTTAACTGAATTATTTTCAGTTGAATTATAGATAAGGTTCTTAATCTCGACAATTTCCTCCGTCAAAGTGTGGACGAGTTCTACAATCTCAATAGAATTATACTCCATTGAAGACCAGACAGTTACTAGATCTTGATGAAGATGTTTCCCTTAGTCGAAGACCTGACCGGTTCTTAAATCTCAACTGAATTATCCTCGGTTGAATTTCAGATAAGGTTCTCAATCTCGACAATTTCCTTCGTCAAAGTGTGGACGAGTTCTACAATCTCAACAGAATTATACTTCGTTGAAGACCAGACAGTTCCTAAATCTTGATGAAGATGTTTCCCTTAGTCGAAGACCTGACCGGTTCTTAAATCTCAACTGAATTATCCTCGGTTGAATTTCAGATAAGGTTATCAATCTCGACAATTTCCTCCGTCAAAGTGTGGACGAGTCCTACAATCTCAACAGAATTATACTCTGTTGAAGACCAGACAGTTCCTAGATCTTGATGAAGATGTTTCCCTCAGTCGAAGACCTGACCGGTTCTTAATCTCAACTGAATTATCCTCGGTTGAATTTCAGATAAGGTTCTCAATCTCGACAATTTCCTCCGTCAAAGTGTGGACGAGTTCTACAATCTCAATATAATTATACTACGTTGAAGACCAGACAGTTCCTAGATCTTGATGAAGATGTTTCCCTTAGTCGAAGACCTGACCGGCTCTAAAATCTCAACTGAATTATCCTCGGTTGAATTTCAGATAAGGTTCTCAATCTCAACAATTTCCTCCGTCAAAGTGTGGACGAGTTCTACAATCTCAATAGAATTATACTCCGGTGAAGACCATACAGTTCCTAGATCTTGATGAAGATGTTTCCCTCAGTCGAAGACCTGACCGGTTCTTAATCTCAACTGAATTATCCTCGCTTGAATTTCAGATAAGGTTCTCAATCTCGACAATTTCCTCCGTAAAAGTGTGGAAGAGTTCAACAATCTCAACAGAATTATACTCCGTTGAAGACCAGACAGTTCCTAGATCTTGATGAAGATGTTTCCCTTAGTCGAAGACCTGACCGGTTCTTAAATCTCAACTGAATTATGCTCAGTTGAATTTAAGATAAGGTTCTCAATCTCGACAATTTCCTCCGTCAAAGTGTGGACAATTTCTACAATCTCAACAGAATTATACTCCGTTGAAGACCAGACAGTTCCTAGATCTTGATGAAGATGTTTCCCTTAGTCGAAGACCTGACCGGTTCTGAAATCTCAACTGAATTATTCTCGGTTGAATTACAGATAAGGTTCTAAATCTCGACAGAGTTCCCCCAGTTGAAGTACGGGGAAGTTATTAAAACCCAGCAGATATGTTCTCTTAGTTGGAGTACAGGCAAGTTCCTAAATATCAGCAAGACCATACTTCCCCAGCGGAATCTTCCACAATAACAGGTACGCAAGCTCTCGCTAAGGAATCTCTTGTGCGATCGACACTCTTGTAGATAGCATATTTAATCCCATCCTCCCGTTAGCAATCTCCAAATGGCATCTATAAGCCCATTCCCGACATCACCGGGCTGATACCACTTCATGCGAGTGCAAATTTCTAGGCACTCTAGTGTTCAATCATCTTCCACCTTCGGATCACGAAAGGCACGAAAGCCAATCTACATCCTCAGGTTTAAGAAGATTGAACAGGGGAAGCTGTTGTACCCCAAAATTTTCCCTCTCATATTTCCTAAGACATTGCAAGAAAAAATCTCCAAGTGGCTCAAGGTTGCTCAAAAGTGGGTCAGACAAGTCACCTCCTAAGGCAGTCAACCCCAAATTAGGGTTTTGTGTTGCATCAAGATCCTTGAATCCAAATGACCTCAAGTTCTCCCAAATATCCTAATATACTCTCAAGATCATCCATGTCAAATTTCAAGCCTTGCAGAAGAAGTTTGCTCAGTCAATTGCTCAAAGGGTCCAAAAATCGACTATGCTAGGGCAAAAGTCAACTGTGACCTACATACAGTCAAACCTCAAGATTTTTTGTCAACATTCTCATTTTTAAGGATAATTCATCATTTTATCAAGGTTTGATCATGATTCATCAAGGATTGCTCAAAATTCATCAAGATTCAAAAGTTGCTAAATTAGGGTTTTGTAGGAAAAGTCAACTCAACTTTGACCAAGCATATATTTCTCATACTTTATGATAAATGACCCATCCAAATCTAATTTTTAATAGGATGCAATTTCCTACAATCCATCTTCACACCCCAAGATTAAGAAATGCACTCACAAGAAGTTATAAATTTGGACATTATAGGTCATTTTTGAAAGTCAACAAAAACACCTTTTTTCCAAAGCTTATAAATTGAGAATGGTATATTAAAATGAGATGAGATCAGAAGGAGTGGTTAGAGGACATCTCAAGGTTTCTAAAAAGTACAAGAACACATCCAAAAGTTTAAAATTGAAGAAGTTATACATTGTTGAAGTTGGGTATTTTTCCAAAATTGCCAAAAGTCAACTATCCCCAAAACTTCAAATTTTGTCAAATGGGCCCACTTTTTTCCACTTGATTTGATCTTGTCACACTACACACGTGTCCTATCTTCATTCTTGTGTCCAATTATTAATTTTTCTATTTTATTTGATTTTTATTAAATTAGTTCATTTTTAATCAATTTAAATCCAAATAAAATCCAAATCTTGATCACTTGGAATCTTTTTGATTGATACAGGTCTTAATTATCATTATGGACATGGTCAAACTCGTATCAAGCCATATCATGCACAAAATATTGGTTTTTGGACAAATTTGGAAGCTTTTTCATGGAGGATCAAATCAAATCCTAAATCATCAATGCATAAGGATTCAAAGCCCAAAACTTGACCTAATTCATTCCATTATACTTATACAAGCTAAAGGCACGAGTTTCAGGACCTGGAGGCTGCCAAATCACAAAAGCAAAACTTGAAAAACCTTGAAAAAAGCTTGAATCTGAAATCATGCTTAGAGGACGATTCAAAGCAAAATCTCAACGATATCGTCTTGCTGGACATCCATTGAGTCTGTAGCAATCAAAAGCAAGGCCATTCACCTCCTAAAACGCGCTGTAAGTGTCTCTAAATCTCGCCCTGTGTTTAAAATTGCAACTTCGTGTTTCTGCATCTTTTGAACCAAATCTTTGCATATTCATGCCTTTCATTTCATTTAGAAGCTTTTTGCATTATTGGATTGCGTTTTCATGGCCTATAACCCCCTAGCCGAACCTAGGGTTCTTGGATTGATTTTTTGGCCGTTTTCTCTATAGGTAAAATCAGCACTATTAATGGCCATGGACGTGTTCAGGAGGGAGAGACGAGCATGATTGTGGTCTTAGAATTCGTTTTCATGGTCTAGAACTCGTTTTAGGAGACAACTACGCATTTAGCTGCAGATGGAAATCTGCAGGTAAATAACCAGGTTTTCAATGAGGAAGACGATGACACGTCCCCCTCCCATTGGATGATTCAAATATTCGCGCGTGTTTTTATAATTCTGGCATATTTATTTGTTTTCTAATGTATTAATTGTTATCCATTCCATTGACAATTAAAGGGCGCTGGTTGAGTGGTAGTGGAGCATAGGCATTGGCTAACAGGACCTGGGTTCGAATCCCAGGTCCACCATATTTGCATATTGTTATTTTTCTCCAGGAAATCCAATGCGCTTCAGCAAGTGTGATCCATCATATACCTTCAAATATCATCTGCTAGATGGCCTCCAGGCCAAATCTGATGGCCCAAAGGTGATGCCTACCATATGCCAAGGTCAACGTGTCACATGGAATCAGAGAGTCAACCCAGGCTTGCACGTTAATGGGCTTGGAAAACTGTTAATCTCACTCCCAAATTGGGCCTGAACCGCCCTGAGTATTTCTTTTTTTATTTTCTTTCTTTATTTTGTTTAATTATTATTTTTATTGTTTAAATCACTAAGCAATTAAATTTCCTTTTTCCTCATAAAAATAAAAAACCAAAAAATATGATTTTATTTAATAAAATTAAATTCAGCATTTTTTTTTGTAAATAAATACTAACTTAATTAATTTAGTTTTAAATAGGTATAACTTTTAATATTTTTTGCAATAACTAAAATTAATGTAAAAAATTAGGTTTTTATTAACTTTAATCAAATTTATTTTATTTCTTTAAATACTCAAAAATCCAAAAAATATCTTTTTTCTTAATTAATTAATTAACTAACTTAGATCTAACTTTCTTTTAATTCAAAAATAACCAAAATATGTTTTCTTTTCAAAAAAGAGTCAAAACCCTAAAAAATCGCATTCGATTTAATTTTTCTCGTGCGATTCCTTTTACCATTGATGTAATTGTTTCCCGGAATGTAATAGCTTTAATTAGGACTTTGATTATTTTATTGCTTATTTAATTTCCGCATTTTAATTTTAAGGGTTGTTTTTGGCGATGTAAATACCCGACGCCTTGTAATAGTTAGATTTAATTTCCGCAATTTAATTTCCACAATCTATAAACTGTTAGATGTTTGGTAATAGGGAATGCATGACAAGATCGAATATATGAACTTAAAATCAACATAGCTCACCCATGACATGTACAAAGATAAAATTAACTGAAACAACACACTCGCACATGCGCACTCTTAGGGTACACCTCACTTGGTTGCCTTCGAACGTGGTCATTGAGTATAGGAAGTTTTAGAGGTCACCCTCTTGTCCAAAGATCATAGTTGCCTCGAAACGGTTGCCTCGGAAAAATGATCTAAGGCATTAGGGTTACCGCTAAGGCATTCTAACATTGCTTTAGTGACCGCACGTCCCTTAATCGAATTGACCCTTAAACTCCAACGACGATGCTACCTACTCCTCAATAGTGGGATAGCGTTGTCTAAAGGACATTTGTACAGATTAATTCCTTTTTTCGAGTAGGTAGATGGTTTTTAAGTACTTGCTCTCTCAAAATAAAACAAAAGTTTTCGCACTTACACCTTTCAAACAAAAAACTCCTTTCAAACCCACAAACACAAAGAAAAGAAATTTTGAAAACACTTTGAGCAAGTACCTAAGAGCCCGTGTATAACCACGGATAGAAAGGGTGCTAACACCTTCCCTTTCTATAATCTACCCCCCGAACCCGAGAAACATCTCGAAAAAAAGAATTTTTCTATGCTTTTTTCCTTTCCTTGTTGGATAAAATAAAAGACAGTGGTGAATCTTGCTTACCGCGACATTTTGCGAAAACAAGCGCAAAACGCGAACCAATATTCTAAAAAAACGGCCAGTTCTTTCCCACCGTATCACATTGCGGTTAGCAAGAGTCGCCACCGACTTTTCTTTTATCCAAAAGGAAAGGTGAAAAAGCACAGGAAAGACCTTTGAGATTATTTCTTGAGTTCGGGGGGTAGATTATGAAAAGGGAAGGTATTAGCACCCTTTTAATCCATGGTTTTCCATGGCCTCTTAGTTACTTGCTAGATCACTTGCTTTGGTTTGAAATTGTGCTTTGTGTGGTTTTTCAAAGTATTTTGTAAAGAGGCCATTGTTTAGGCAATCTTTGTAATGATTCTCATTCGTAAGAATGTATACAAAGATGTTGATCTTTTGAAAATGTTTTCAAGTTTGTAAGATGTTTGAAAGTGTAGTTGTTTGCTTTTGAAAATAACAAGGATGTTCTGTTTGAAATTGAGAAAGTAATTAGGAGCATTCTACCTTCTCAAAAGTCTTTCGTGTTCATTTCCTATTTCCTTTAACATTGTCATATCACTATTGATTTGGTAAGTAACCCTATCTCTGGATGTAAACGGGACGGGCGTGGGTCATCGTATAACCATGATTAGCAATGTTGCAAGGCGTCCTAGCATTCTCTTTTAGGGACTAAGATCATTTGTAAGGCAACTTAAATAGCGCCATCGAGGGACTATGATCTTATATTTGTTTGTTTTTGCCAAGATACCTTACATGCGTAATATGGTCATTTTGTATAAGGCAACCAAGTGGAATAACCCTAGGGGTGCTTGTGTGAAAGTGTGTTGTTTTCATGCTTGTTTTTGTATTGAATTAAGGTTTTGCTATGTATTGATTTTAGTCTTTCCATACAAACCCTAATTATTAGCATTGTATATAAAAGCGATAAATTGCGAAATTTAAAGTCACTACGCTATTACAACATTTATGGGGAGGGTATACAAATTAAAATGGTGGATTGCAAGAATTTAAACCTAATTAGTCTATTACAACCATATTGAATTGGTATGAAATATACAAGGAATTTAAATAAATACAAAGTATAAAAATGAATAAATATATAAGGATGCAAAATATGTAAACAAAATGAATTTGTTTGATTTTTTATAAAAATAATTTTTGTCTTAACCTAATTTAAATAAAGAAAAATGGTTAATTAAGTTTGGATTTATTAAGAAAATGATTTTAAAAGAAAGCCTATTTCTATTGATTAATTAAAAGAAAATAATTTAAAGAAAGTATTTTTTGGCATTTTTTATCTTGAAAATATTTATAGCTTAATAAAATATTTTTAGTCCTTTTTTATTAAAAATAATATATTTTAAATGGTGTGAAGAAAAATAAATAAATAATACAATATTAATTAATTTTATAAGATTTACTTAAATAAATAAATAAAATATGAAGAATAAAAAATATTTTTATTTATGGAAAAATAACATAAAATAAGTCAAAATATAAAATTTCATTTTTTGTATTTTTTATCATTTTTAGTATTTAGAAAATATATTTGAGAAAATAAGAAAAATATTAAATAAAAAAATAAAATGAAATTGGGCCAGGGTGCAAATATGAAACAGGGGGGAGGAAGGTTAGAAAAAAAAGTCATGCCAAGGAGGTGGAAGGCCCATGTGCTGGAAGGTACAAAAAAAGACAGAAAAATGTAAAAAATTTGCAAAAGGCAGCTGTTGTACCCCAAAATTTGCCCTCCCATATTCTCCAAGAAATTGCCAAGTCAAGCTGCAAAATTCCCCAAGGGTTGCACAGTGCAAAGGTCTCCCATACAGTCAAAACTAGGGTTTATGTTCTGAGCAAGAAAATGAAATTTCCAAAGGCCCAATCAAGTCTCACATGCCTACAAATATGGTCAAGTATCCTCATATCAAGTTTCAAGGCTTTCAGCACAAAATTGCACAGTAAAAACCCTAAATTGCATTACAGTCAACTGTAGGGGCAAAATGGTCATTTGACAGTCAAAAGTTCAAATTTTTGGTCAACATATCATTTTGAAGCCACAAACATCATTTGATCAATGCTTGATCATGATTCTCAAAGTTTGGCTCAAAAAATCATCAAGATGCAAAAGTTTCCTTATTTGGACAGTTGAAAAAGTCAACTGAAATTTACCAGGGCATAACTTTCACATGGATTATCAGAAAAATTACATCCAAAGCTCATTTTGAAGAGAAAGACATTTCCTACAACTCATCTTCATACTTCAAGTCCAAGAAATGCTCTCACAAAAAGTTATCAATTTCAACATTATAGGTCATTTTCAAAAGTCAACAAAAAGGGACTTTAAGTCAAAGGCCATAACTTGAGCTTGGTAAATCAAAATGACATGGGACCAAAGACATTGGTTAGAGGACTCAAAGGCCTTTCCAAAATGTCCAAGAACATGAGAAAAGCTTAAAAATTGAGCAAGTTGTGCCTTGTGGAAGTTGGGAAATGTTTGGATATTTTGAAAAGTCAACATTACTTCAAATGACCTAAAATTGCTAATGGGCCCATTTTTCTTCCACAATTCATCATTCCAAGCATGTGCACGACCACTTGGCCCAAAGGGAAGTATTTTCTCATTTTTTTATTTATTTATTTGAATTTTTATTTATATTAATTCATTTAAATCATTTAAATATATGAAAAATATTTAACTCACCCTAACCAATCTTTTTATACATGTTTTAGCCTCAAGATTTCGTGTATATGCAGATAAGGAAAGATTTGGAGTGATTTGATCTTAATTGGTACAAAAACATATGAAAAATATTTGAAAAAGATCTTGCAAATCAAATCTTTCAAAGTCATGGATGCTAAGCCTTTTGGATCAAATTTCTTAACCTAATTGTTCCTACATATACAAGAAACACAACCCTAATGCACATACACACTAAGCTGCGCAAGAAAGCCATTCACAAACTTGAAAAATTGTCAAAAAACTCAATTCTGAAAACAGCCTTCCAGGACGATTCAGGTCTCAATTCTTGTTCCATTAGCTTCCTTGGAGATTACTGAACATATTCCAATCAAAAGCATTCACTCAAACTCCAAGAATCGGTATATAGGGTTCAAACTGTTTCGAAAAAACTCATAATCGTGCATCATGATTTAAGCATCTTTTGTAACTTTTATTCATTGATTCATGATTATTATCTTGTCCTGAAACTAACCAATGCATTTAATTGCGTTTTTATGCTGTATACACGATTTCACCATGTTTGAGTTTTAGGGTTTACAGGACCTCCAATTGGGGATTTTAAAACCAAGAAAAATTGGCCTTCAAGAATGCCATGGTTGTAATCAGCAAGTCTGAACGATCACAAACCACCCATCGCGCCTAATTTATGAACACTATAGGCCTAATCGCTATTTTCTAATAGCAGGCCTAAGAGAACATTTGCAAAACCGTGGCCAAAGTGTTCTTGTTTCAGAAAAAAATAAAACACGCGAGGAAGATGATGTGTTGGCAAACGTTGGTTGGTTCTTTTAAATTTCGTGCGTTTTTGAACCACTAACTATTGCTTCTTATTATATTATTCTTCATTTATGTTATATACAAAGCGCAACAAGTGGTTCAGTGGTAAGGCATACGCTGGCAACATCCATGACCTGGGTTCGAGCCCCAGGTCTTCAATAATTTCCACGATATTTTTCCTTTAATGTTCACGTGCAGCGCTTATGTTGAGGAACACCATACACTCCCAAGATCCAGTCATCCACACGTTGGTTAGATCAAATCAAAGGCATAGATTGGAAGCGCATCATAAGCCTGGTCAAAGGTGCCACATAGTGTCTGGAAAAGTCAACGAACTTGAAGGTTATTGGGCTCGGATTTCTTGGGCCAGACCTCCACTTTGGGGACTACCACCCCCTAGGTTTGCATAATTTTTGCTTTCTTTATTTTTAATTCTATTTTTATTTTAATTATTACTTATTTAATTAATTTATTATTTTCACAAAATATCAATAAAAAAAATCAGAAAAAGAGCAAAATATAATAAGTATTTTATTTTAATTACTTTCATAAACCAATTGTATATAATTGAATTTAGTATAAATTAGGGTTTAATTTTAATACTTTTAATAAAAAAAATCTAAAAAGAAGTAGAATTAGGTTTAATTAATGTTTTTATTCCCTTTTAATTTTTCTTTCTTATAATAATATTTATTTATTTTATTTATTTTTTATAATTAAATCTGCATGAAAATAACTTAGGGTTAATTTAGGTTAAATTCTAATGTTTTCTTAATAAATTAAAATAACTAGAATTAGGGTTAGTAGTTAATAATTAATTAATTCTTTCTTTTTTCTATTAAATCATAAAAATACATAAAAGCACCAAAAAACAAATTCTTGCTTTCTTTTAATTTCAATTTTAATTCCTCATTAATTTTAATTTTTGCCAAAGGGTCCAACGCCCTCGTTTCGATTTAATTTCGCATATTTATTTTATTTTGCTTAAATAATTATGTACCTCTCCCAAAGCCTTGTAATTACTTCTCGCACTTTCAATTTATTTATTTTTCTGTCAAATCGGGTCCTGGTTAATTTTGGCGATGTGGACCCGCGCCATTTGTAATAGCTTTAGATTTACTTTTCCCCGCAACTTTTAACTGTTAAACAAAGCATGAAAGACTGTATGGACAAAATAAAATCAAGCGTAGAACACCAATAACATGACAAGATAAATGCAAATGAAAACGACACACAAATCGCACACACCACCCCTAGGATACGCCTCACTGTTGCCTTGCCTCGAAAGGTGATCATCGAGTAGAAGATGTCTTAGTAAGTCCTCATGATCCGGGAACCTGGCATGAGGGTAGCTTCTAAGGTGTCTTCCCATTGCTCTGGTGATCACCACGTCCCGAACCTCGAATTGACCCGAACACCTCCAACGGTGGTGCTACCTACCTCTCAATGGTGGGATGGCACTACTTTAAAGGACATCTACACAGACGAATTCCTTAGGGTAGGTAGACGACTCTAGATACTTGCTCTAATTTCAAAAACAAATTCAAAAATACTTTTCACACCGACACATTTTCAAAAAGCTTTCGAAAGCAACTTTTCAAACACTCTTGAGGACTGATACAAGAGTCGAACTGAAATTTTCAAAGAAACTTTTTTAAAACCCACAGTTGAAAAGCAAACAAACCTTTTGAAAACACAATGAGCAAGTACCTAAGAGCCCATGGATAACCATGGATAGAAAGGGTGCTAACACCTTCCCTTTCTATAACCTACCTCCCGAACCGAGAGCAATCTCTTTAAGGAATTTTTCTGTGCTTTTATCCTTTCCATTTGGAGAAAATAAAAGACGGTGGCGACTCTTGCTTCCGCGACATTTCGCGAACCAGCGTTAAACAGTCAGTTCCAGATCCACCGATCACAGAACTGGCGACTCTGCTGGGGACCAAACTTAAAGTGAGGTGTACCTTAGGGCTAGTTCATAACTATGTTTTCAATTGTATTGATTTGCTTGCTTTACTATTGTGGGTTGCATCGGAGTTACATAGATCCTAACCCGGATCTGGGGATACCTTGTTTAGGTAGCATAAGCTGTGAGGGACCTGTCCGGCGTAGACCGACACGGGTGAAACAGTGGCTACGTTGGTGTGGCACCTTGGTCTGTACCGATATCCCTTGTGTTGCAACGAGGAGAATATGGGTCTTCTAAGGAGTCATTAAGCACCAACAACCGTAGAACCTTAATTGACACAACTTGGCCTTTAGAATTGTAGCGGTATGCTACGCCCATTGAGGCTAAACTCTCGTGATGGTTCTGGCCGCAAGAAAAGATTGCGATGCTGGAGTTATGACCGATTGAGGGTAGTCAATGATAGTGGGATCCTCTAAGAACCTGGTTACTTTTGATTAGGACAGGTATGAACCAACAAACTGAAAGAGGGTAGTACCTAGACCTCATGCTGGCCTAAACTTTAGGGGCTTGCCTTGTGTGACTTGTGTGCCTTACCATGTTTGCCTTTGTATCTATTTGTGGTGTGCTTTATCATAACATCATAGCATCATGAGCATTGCATGCATCCTGCATAAGGACTGACCATTTCAAAGACAAGAGGGTTTCACCTTTGCTCTGTTTTGTAGGACATTATGATGCCTGTGCGAAGGAATACTATCCGGTTCAACTTTGTTCGTTCACCTGAGTTGCTTGATGAGTTGGTTAGCAGAATTCCAAATACCACTTCCTTCATTCAGAGGCATGGTTCCCTTCTCAGTTTAGTCACTGCAAAGCGGGATCAACAGTTGATGAGTGTTCTGACCCAGTTCTATGACCCTCTGTACCAGTGCTTCACCTTTCAAGACTTCCAGCTGGTCCCTACCCTGGAAGAGTTCTCTGATTTGCTTGGTATCCCTATCTTGGATCAGACTCCCTTTACTGGTTGGGAAAATACCCTCAGGCTTGAGGATGTTGCTGCAGCTCTTCCTTTGACCCCTCAAGAGGTAACAGACAACTGGGTAACTAGAAGCGGAGTTAAGGGTTTCTTGGCCAAGTTTCTAATTGGTAAAGCTAACAGTTTCTGGAATGACCTGGACTTTAGGGCATATGAGGACATCTTGGCTCTCCTAATCTATGGGTTAGTCCTGTTTCCTAATCCTGATAACTTCATCAATGTCACTGCTATAAGGATCTTTATGTCTCAGAATCCAGTACCCACTCTCTTGGGTGACATCTTGCAACAACTTCACGCCCGTACTATCCGAAGACGAGGAACCCTATGGTGTTATATCCCTTTGTTGGTGAGGTGGTTTATTTCGCACCTCCCTAAGTTCGTACTGAAGAATCAAGAAGGAAGAGGTTGGGCTCATAGGTTAATGTCTCTCACCGATAAAGACATCATTTGGACTTGCAGAGGTTTGGATGAGATAGCTATTATTGATCGATGCGGGGAATACCCTAATGTTCCTCTGATTGGTACCCAAGGAGGGATCTCTTACAATCCATGTCTAGCACTCCGTCAGTTTGGAAGAGCAAGAAGAGCAGGCCCCCATGAGATGTTGGTGCCTCACATCAATTTTGAATTTCAGGTGGATAGTGACGAGCTACGTCGTAGGTTCATCAAGGCTTGGGACAAGGTTCATAAAGCTGATCCACAAGAGTTAGGGCCAAAGACTTCTTTACCTATGGAAGCCTACTACAAATGGGTTCGCATCCGTGCTCAGAAGTTAGGTATGCCGTATGAAGCTGTCAGACCCGTCATTCTTGAGTGTCCTGACAAACATGGTGTTACTCCAACTGTCCTTCCTCCTCAGATACCTACTGATTATGAGACATTAAAGAGATCTTGGTCGCAACTGCGAGAAGAGCAGGATTCTTACCGAGAAAAGTTCAACGAGCAGGAATCAAAGATCCAGAAGCTGACAAAGCAGTTGGAGAATGAGAGAGCTCTGAATGCCTACATCCGTACTGAGAAGAGGAGACCATGGGATCAATAAAAAGTTCCAGATGTGTTCTTACAGTTTTATTTCCTTTTCAGTATTTCCTTTCATGTAACGCCTAAAGGCAACCTGTTGAATAATTTCAGTTTCAAAGTTGAATTTAATGAAGTGTGTTCCTTTTTGTTTACGAAGTTGATTCCCGATTGTCTTTGAAAACATAAATCATACGCATTTCATACATCATGTGCATAGCAGGTTTTTCCCTTTTCAGGTTGCTTACAGTTCTTCGCTGTTTATTTCAGCATCATGAATCACGAATCTTCATCAACTGAAACTTCCATCAAGGCTCTTCAAGTGCAGAATGCACAATTCCAGGAATTAATCAAGGGTCTGGCTCAAGGCCAAGAAGAACTGAAGGCCATGCTCCTGAAGAAGGAGAAGAAGAAGAAGAGAAGAACTGTTCTGTTCAACTCGGGCCGAAGGTTTGGCAATGCTCTGCAGCAGGAAGAGGCTGGTTCTTCTGTTGACAAGAGTTCTCCTCAGGCAGAAGCAAGGGTTCCTAGTCCGGTAGTCTCCGACAACGAGACAGATTTTGATGAAGAGCAGTACCCTCCTGCAGAAGACAGATATAAGCAACTGGAGGACATATTGAAGGCTATGGAGGTTCAACAGGTACCTGGGCTGGATTTCGGAGATCTGGGTTTGTCAACTGGTGTGATCATCCCTCACAAGTTCAAAGCACCATCCTTCTCTAAGTATGACGGGGCGTCTTGTCCCAAGCTGCATCTAAGGTCCTATGTTCGGAAAATTCAACCATACTCTGCGGATAAGAATTTGTGGATCCACTTCTTCCAGGAGAGTCTTTCAGGGACTCATCTCGAATGGTTCTATCAGCTGGATGGGACCAAGGTTCGTAACTGGGAGGAGTTGGCTACTGCTTTCTACAAGCAGTATCAATATAATGCCGACCTTGCCCCCACACGTACCCAACTCCAGGGTATGCCGTTAGGTGCAAGCGAAGGTTTTAAGGAGTACGCTCAGAAGTGGAGAGACCTGGCTGGCAGGGTGCAGCCTCCGTTGACTGATCGGGAATTGGTAGACATGTTCTTGGGGACCCTATCTGGGCCGTTTTTCAACCATCTCATTGGGAATTCGTCTGCTGGGTTCACTGACTTGATTCTAACTGGAGAGAGAATTGAAGCTGAGTTAAAGTCTGGGAAGATCGCGAAGGGTGCATCGTCTAGTTCGGAAAAGAAACCCTTCAAGAAGGAGTCTAGTGCCGTGTATGGTTCCCAAAGATCAGAAAGACCTGAGCGCCGCCAATCTGTCAGTGCGGTAGTGATTGCTAAGCCTGCTGCCGCTCCTCGGCCAACTAATCCTCAAAAGGTTGAAAGACCCCGGAGAGAGTTCACCCGCTTAAGCATGACCTTATCACAGATCCTGCCACAGTTGCTATCCACTAACTTAGTGACTGTAAGGGAGGCTCCGAAGTTCCCCAATACTACATCTCCCAAGTACAACCCGAATGCTCGTTGTGCTTACCATTCAGATAGCCCGGGGCACTCTACCGATGACTGTTGGGCACTAAGGAGTAAGCTGCAGGACCTCATCGACGCTAAGGAGGTACAGTTTGAGGCATCTGAGAAGCCTAATGTAGTGACAGCTCCCCTGCCTGCTCATGGAGTGAATGCTATTGGAGACGAGGATGAAGTTGATGAAGCTGAGTTTGATAGCTGGATCTACCCGGCAACCGACAGTGGACTCAACAATTGGAGTGCAAAGGACAACTTATATGTTTCTCTTGTTACTGAGTAATGAATTCCTATGTTTTGATATTTTGTAATAAACAATAACAAACTCTATGGCCCGGTGTCTTACCCGAGGCACCGTGGTTCTATTTGTGAGGGCATATAAATTGTCATTTCATATATCATGAATGAAAATCTTGGACGTTTTCCCGCATTGCAAATATTGTGCTCCTTTTCTGTCTTTCTTTCCTTTACATATATTTCAAAACAGCTGTATTTACACACACACTCACTCATACAGGTTTTAATCCACTCTGGATCTCACTGATAACAACTCTGCTACTGCCAATTATGACTTCGAAAATCCGATCAACTTAGCCGAAGACGAAGGTGAAGATGATTGCGAAGTGCCTGGCGAGCTTGCAAGACAGTTGCTTCAGGAAGAGAGGGAAATTCAACCCCATGAAGAGCCAGTGGAAACCATAAACTTGGGTACCGAGGCAGACAGGAAAGAGGTAAAGATTGGTGCCAACCTAGAGCTCAGCGTGAAGCAACGGTTGACTCAAATGCTGCATGATTATATGGAGATCTTTGACTGGTCCTACGAAGACATGCCCGGGTTGGATACCGATATTATGGTCCATCACTTGCCAACTAGGGAAGACTGCCCTCAAGTTAAGCAAAGGGTCCGTCGGATGCGTCCAGAGATGTCTGAGAAAATTAAAGCCGAAGTCATGAAACAGTTCGATGTCGGGTTTCTTGCAGTAACTTCTTACCCTCAGTGGGTTGCTAACGTGGTGCCGGTACCTAAGAAAGACGATAAGGTCAGAATGTGTGTCGATTACAGGGATCTGAACAGGGCCAGCCCCAAGGATGGCTTTCCCTTTACCTCATATTGATGTCCTTGTTGATAATACGGCTCAGCACAAAGTGTTCTCTTTCATGGATGGATTTTCAGGTTACAATCAGATCAAGATGGCACCTGAAGACATGGAGAAGACTACATTTGTTACTCAGTGGGGCACTTTCTGTTACAAGGTTATGCCATTCGGGTTGAAGAACGCTGGGGCAACCTACCAACGTGCCATGGTTTCCTTATTCCATGATATGATCCATCATGAGATAGAAGTGTATGTTGACGATATGATCGCAAGGTCCCAGACTGAGGAAGAGCATCTAAATTATCTGCAGAAACTGTTTGACCGGTTGAAACTGTACAAGCTGAGATTGAACCCGAACAAGTGCACCTTCGGGGTAAGATCAGGAAAATTACTAGGCTTCGTGGTAAGTGACAAGGGAATTCAAGTGGACCCTGCTAAGGTCAAAGCTATTCAAGAGATGCCAGTCCCTAAGACAGAGAAGGAGGTCATAGGCTTCTTAGGACGCCTGAATTACATTGCTCGCTTCATCTCACATCTGACTACTACTTGTGAGCCAATCTTCAAGCTGCTGAAGAAAGATCAGGTAGTACGTTGGAACGATGAATGTCAGGATGCTTTTGACAAAATCAAAGAGTATCTCCAAGAACCACCTATCCTTATGCCACCGGTTGAAGGGAGACCTCTGATACTATATCTGACAGTGCTGGACAACTCAATGGGGTGTGTGCTGGGGCAGCATGACGAGTCTGGCCGAAAAGAGCATGCCATTTATTACCTTAGCAAAAAGTTTACCGACTGTGAGACCCGATACTCACTGCTTGAGAAAACTTGCTGCGCTTTGGTATGGGCTACTCGCCGGCTGAGACAGTATATGCTGACTCACACTACCTTGTTGATCTCAAAGATGGACCCTATAAAATACATATTCGAAAAGCCTGCTCTGTCTGGGAGAATTGCGAGATGGCAAATGATCTTGACGGAATACGACATTCAGTATACGACCCAGAAAGCCATCAAGGGAAGTGTATTGGCAGACCACCTGGCACATCAAGCTGTAGATGATTATCAGTCAATGAGCTTTGAATTTCCGGATGAGAGCATCATGATAGTAACAGATTGTGAAGTACCTGGACCGGATGAAGGACCTGAACCAGGATCCCGATGGTCTATGAACTTTGACGGAGCCTCCAATGCTTTGGGTAATGGTATCGGCGCCATCATCATATCTCCACAAGGTACTCATACTCCACTCACTGCCCGGCTATGTTTCAACTGTACCAACAACATGGCAGAGTATGAGGCGTGCATCATGGGTCTTCAAGCTGCGATCGACCTAAGGATCAAATTTCTAAGTGTCTTCGGAGATTCCGCTCTTGTGATCAATCAGATCAAAGGAGAGTGGGATACGAAACATCCAAACCTGATTCCTTACAGAGAATGTGTGTTGACCCTGATCCCCCACTTCACAGAGATAACCTTTGAACACTTTCCAAGAGAAGAGAATCAGCTGGCGGACGCGTTAGCTACAATGTCTTCAATGTTCAAGGTCAAATGGGATAATGAGGCTCCCCGGATCATCATCTGGAAACTGGACGAACCGGCATACTGCTGTGATCTCGAGACTGAATTGGTAACAGAGAAGCCTTGGTACCATGAGGTGAAGAGATACTTGGAAGCTCAGGAATACCCTGAAGGTGCCTCTGTCAATGATAAGAAATTCCTGAGAATGTTCGCAGCCAAATTCTTCCTTAGCAACGGCATCTTGTACAAGCGAAACCATGATTCAACCTTACTGCGTTGTGTGGATAAAACTGAAGCAGAAAGAATCATGGAAGAGCTACATGAAGGGACCTTTGGTACACATTCCAGTGGACACACTATGGCTAAGAAGATCCTACGGGCAGGATATTACTGGTCCACAATGGAAGCTGACTGTTACCAACATTCCAGGACATGCCACAAGTGCCAGATTTATGCAGACAAGGTGCATGTTCCTCCGGTTCCCCTGAATGTTCTGACTGCGCCTTGGCCGTTTGCAATGTGGGGCATAGACATGATTGGTGAGATTAAACCTACGGCATCTAATGGGCATCGCTTCATCCTGGTAGCGATTGATTATTTCACGAAGTGGGTCGAGGCAGCATCCTATGCTACGGTAACCAAGGCTGTTGTGGCACGGTTCATTCGACATAATCTGATCTGTCGGTACGGCGTCCCCGAACGAATTATCACAGACAACGGTACCAATCTAAATAACAAGATAATCGCTGAGCTCTGCGAACAGTTCAAAATACAGCACCACAATTCTTCTCCTTACAGACCGAAGATGAATGGGGCTGTTGAAGCAGCAAATAAGAACATCAAGAAGATCGTGCAGAAGATGACAGTGACTTATAAAGATTGGCACGAGATGTTACCGTTCGCTTTGCATGGGTACCGTACCTCAGCCAGGACGTCAACCGGGGCAACTCCTTTCTCTCTGGTTTATGGTATGGAGGCAATCTTGCCGATTGAAGTGCAAATACCCTCTCTCCGGATAATGAAGGATGCAAATTTGAACGAAGATGATTGGATCCAGACACGACTTGATCAGCTAAACCTCATTGACGAAAAGAGACTTGCTGCTATCTGTCATGGTCAGACGTATCAGAAACGGATGATCAGGGCATTTAACAAAAAGGTCAGACCACAGGAATATCGAGTCGGGGATCTGGTGATCAAGAGAATCATCCTTCCTCAGAGTGACCCAAGGGGAAAATGGACCCCTACGTACGAAGGGCCATTTGTGGTTAAACATGTGTTCTCAGGAGGAGCAATGATATTAACCAATATGGATGGTGACGACCTTCCTCACCCCGCCAATGCAGACATAGTAAAAAGATACTACGCATAAAAAAAAAAAGACCCGCTAGGCTGACATGCCTAGGCAAAAATTAGGGCTTCCCGTCGAACCAAAAGGGTTCGGGCAAAATGAAGGGATGAAAATTAAAAAATCTGTACACCCGGCAAGTCGAAAACCTGAAAAGGCGGCTTGGGCAAAAATGGGTATCCCGGTGGACTGAAAACCCGAAAGGGCAGTCTAGGCAAAAATTAGGGATAAAAGCGTAATACTATGTCTCATTGGATCACTTTGCATCCAGAATCCGGTATCTACGTCAAGTTCAAACGGCATCGATCAGTCAGCTTCACCTTCAACCAAGGTCATCAAGTGATGAGACGCTCGGAGTTATAAAGGCAATAGCAGAGTTGAGACCCAGTGGATCATTCATTTCACACAGCTGTTTTAGTTTCTTTTGTACAAAACTTGTATAAACTCTTTTGCTCGGCGGCGTTCTCTTACTAGGACGTCAGCCTCTTGTACACAAAACGCCTATTCACAGGACATTCAAAATCAATACAAATATATTTTCAGTTAAACGTGCCAAGTATTTTTCTTTTTTCTGTTTTGTTTTGCGAAGAACGTCCAAGGTTCGATTTGTGATATATGCATTGACAATAGTTTGCTAACTCATAAATATTTGCATACGAAACAAAGGAATTAATTGCAGGTGACACTAGAAACAGGGGCAATAAAGAGTTGTCTAAGAAATCTAATTGTTCTGTCCTCCAAGGTACCAAGGCAGGATCAGTTAAAGAACATCACCAGTACATCTCAATTCCCCAAAGAGTAAGCAGTCAATGCATTCTTCTCTAAACAGTTATCAACCTTAAGGAAATTGAGTATCCTCTAGTAGATCTCAATACTTCCCTAGCAGTATACATATATTCTTAACAAGCATCCCCGGCAGTCTTGGTCTAAAGATTGTTCCCCGGCGGCAGACCAACATTCAAAGGAATCGCTTCCCCGACACAGTTCAAAACTTCCCCAGAAAGTCCAATCCAGTTTCCCAAGGAAAGTTGGAGTCCATCTCCCCCAAGCAGTAAGCTTATCCCCAGTAAATTCTGGAAGCTTACCTCGCAGAGTACGAACGCGTCGTCCGGCTTGATTTAAAGAGTTATTTCCTTAACAGGATATAACTGGGTTATCCTCAGCCAAAAGCCAAGGAAAGAGCGTCCCCGATGAAATCTCTTCTTATCCCCAGCGAAGTCTGTCAACACTTCCAACGCCACAAGGGTATCCCCAACAAATTATTATCAACACTCAGCAAGGCATCCCTCTTCCCACAGAGTATCACTCCCCAGCATGGTCGCTAGAGTATCTTTTCTCCCCGAAGAATCTTCCATTTGCCAAGTTTATTCCTCAAACGGAGTCATCTTCTCCTACCGGTATTCTTGCAGTTATCATCCCCTAGCGGAAGTAAAAGCTTATTCTCCAACATCAGCCCAGGATATGACTTCCCGGCACCCGTCAAGGATTTATTTTCCTAGACGCAAAACACATTCATAAAACATCACATACATCATTACAGCATGCATAGACGCATTATACCATACAAATCGCATTTATATTGAGAACATCATTGCTTGATCCATATCATGCATTACATATGACTGACCTCTACCTTTCAGGAAAGATGCAGTTGAAATCCTCAATCATATTTTAAGACCTAGACCGGTTCAGTTAATCGACTCCCAACAGATTCTTCTGATGAAGGCTCAGTAGAAGTTATCAGACTATAATGGTTCTCTCTCCGACGGTGCATGAGATTTCCATTTTAGGTTTTTCTTTAAGATTATATTTTCCTATTGGTTCTCTCTCCGACGGTGCATGAGATTTCCATTTTAGGTTTTTCTTTGAGATTATAATGTCCTATTGGTTCTCTCTCCGACGGTGCATGAGATTTCCATTTTAGGTCTTTCTTTGAGATTATATTTTCCTATTGGTTCTCTCTCCGACGGTGCATGAGATTTCCATTTTAGGTTTTTCTTTGAGATTATATTTTCCTATTGGTTCTCTCTCCGACGGTGCATGAGATTTCCATTTTATGTTTTTCTTTGAGATTATAATGTCCTATTGGTTCTCTCTCCGACGGTGCATGAGATTTCCATTTTAGGTTTTTCTTTAAGATTATATTTTCCTATTGGTCCTCTCTCCGACGGTGCATGAGATTTCCATTTTAGGTTTTTCTTTGAGATTATATTTTCCTATTGGTTCTCTCTCCGACGGTGCATGAGATTTCCATTTTAGGTTTTTCTTTGAGATTATAATGTCCTATTGGTTCTCTCTCCGACGGTGCATGAGATTTCCATTTTAGGTTTTTCTTTAAGATTATATTTTCCTATTGGTTCTCTCTCCGACGGTGCATGAGATTTCCATTTTAGGTTTTTCTTTGAGATTATAATGTCCTATTGGTTCTCTCTCCGACGGTGCATGAGATTTCCATTTTAGGTTTTTCTTTAAGATTATATTTTCCTATTGGTCCTCTCTCCGACGGTGCATGAGATTTCCATTTTAGTTTTTTTCTTTGAGATTATATTTTCCTGTTGGTTCTCTCTCCGACGGTGCATGAGATTTCCATTTTAGGTTTTTCTTTGAGATTATAATGTCCTATTGGTTCTCTCTCCGACGGTGCATGAGATTTCCATTTTAGGGTTCTTCTTTGAGATTATAATTTCCTATGGTTCCCTCTCCGACGGTGAGTGAGGTGATAATTCCTTTTCTTATGGTTCCCTCTCCGACGGTGAGTGAGGTGACATTTCCCTTCCAGATTATAATTGTCTATGATTCTCTTCCCGATACTGCAAAAGATGGTAATTCCCGCCAAGGTTTTCTCAACGAGCGTTGTTGAAGTTAAAATCACCCAAGGTTCTCTTACCATTCATGCTAAGGTAGCAACCATCCCTGGTTCATTCATCATCTTTTGAAGCTCCAGATCCAGCCCCTGTAACCAGTAAGGACATATCTATATCAAGCATCTGAAATCAGCTCCTGCAACGTGTCAGGTACTCATTGTTTCTTTTGCAGGTATGCAGGTTCTCGCTAAGGAATCTCTTACGCGATCAACATCCAGATGGAATCTATAAGCCCATCATCCTATTCATCGACCTCTAAATGGCATCTATAAGCCCATTCCACCACACTGCTACTATGTGAGCGCAAATTTCTGGGCACTCTAGTGTTCAATCATCTTCTACCCTCGGATTACGAAAGGCACGTCCGCCAATATGCATCCTCAGGTCTAAGAAGATTGAACAGGGGCAACTGTTGTACCCCAAAGTTTGCCCTCCCATATTCTCCAAGAAATTGCCAAGTCAAGCTGCAAAATTCCCCAAGGGTTGCACAGTGCAAAGGTCTCCCATACAGTCAAAACTAGGGTTTGTGTTCTGAGCAAGAAAATGAAATTTCCAAAGGCCCAATCAAGTCTCACATGCCTACAAATATGGTCAAGTATCCTCATATCAAGTTTCAAGGCTTTCAGTACAAAATTGCACAGTAAAAACCCTAAATTGCATTACAGTCAACTGTAGGGGCAAAATGGTCATTTGACAGTCAAAAGTTCAAATTTTTGGTCAACATATCATTTTGAAGCCACAAACATCATTTGATCAATGCTTGATCATGATTCTCAAAGTTTGGCTCAAAAAATCATCAAGATGCAAAAGTTTCCTTATTTGGACAGCTGAAAAAGTCAACTGAAATTGACCAGGGCATAACTTTCACATGGATTATCAGAAAAATTCCATCCAAAGCTCATTTTGAAGAGAAAGACATTTCCTACAACTCATCTTCATACTTCAAGTCCAAGAAATGCTCTCACAAAAAGTTATCAATTTCAACATTATAGGTCATTTTCAAAAGTCAACAAAAAGGGACTTTAAGTCAAAGGACATAACTTGAGATTGGTAAATCAAAATGCCATGGGACCAAAGAAATTGGTTAGAGGACTCAAAGACCTTTCCAAAATGTCCAAGAACATGAGAAGAGCTTAAAAATTGAGCAAGTTGTGCCTTGTGGAAGTTGGGAAATTTTTTAATATTTTGAAAAGTCAACATTACTTCAAATGACCTAAAATTGCTAATGGGCCCATTTTTCTTCCACAATTCATCATTCCAAGCATGTGCACGACCACTTGGCCCAAAGGGAAGTATTTTCTCATTTTTTTATTTATTTATTTGAATTTTTATTTATATTAATTCATTTAAATCATTTAAATATATGAAAAATATTTAACTCACCCTAACCAATCTTTTTATACATGTTTTAGCCTCAAGATTTCGTGTATATGCAGATAAGGAAAGATTTGGAGTGATTTGATCTTAATTGGTACAAAAACATATGAAAAATATTTGAAAAAGATCTTGCAAATCAAATCTTTCAAAGTCATGGATGCTAAGCCTTTTGGATCAAATTTCTTAACCTAATTGTTCCTACATATACAAGAAACACAACCCTAATGCACATACACACTAAGCTGCGCAAGAAAGCCATTCACAAACTTGAAAATTTGTCAAAAAACTCAATTCTGAAGACAGCCTTCCAGGACGATTCAGGTCTCAATTCTTGTTCCATTAGCTTCCTTGGAGATTACTGAACATATTCCAATCAAAAGCATTCACTCAAACTCCAAGAATCGGTATATAGGGTTCAAACTATTTCGAAAAAACTCATAATCGTGCATCATGATTTAAGCATCTTTTGTAACTTTTATTCATTGATTCATGATTATTATCTTGTCCTGAAACTAACCAATGCATTTAATTGCGTTTTTATGCTGTATACACGATTTCACCATGTTTGAGTTTTAGGGTTTACAGGACCTCCAATTGGGGATTTTAAAACCAAGAAAAATTGGCCTTCAAGAATGCCATGGTTGTAATCAGCAAGTCTGAACGATCACAAACCACCCATCGCGCCTAATTTATGAACACTATAGGCCTAATCGCTATTTTCTAATAGCAGGCCTAAGAGAACATTTGCAAAACCGTGGCCAAAGTGTTCTTGTTTCAGAAAAAAATAAAACACGCGAGGAAGATGATGTGTTGGCAAACGTTGGTTGGTTCTTTTAAATTTCGCGCGTTTTTGAACCACTAACTATTGCTTCTTATTATATTATTCTTCATTTATGTTATATACAAAGCGCAACAAGTGGTTCAGTGGTAAGGCATACGCTGGCAACATCCATGACCTGGGTTCGAGCCCCAGGTCTTCAATAATTTCCACGATATTTTTCCTTTAATGTTCACGTGCAGCGCTTATGTTGAGGAACACCATACACTCCCAAGATCCAGTCATCCACGCGTTGGTTAGATCAAATCAAAGGCATAGATTGGAAGCGCATCATAAGCCTGGTCAAAGGTGCCACATAGTGTCTGGAAAAGTCAACGAACTTGAAGGTTATTGGGCTCAGATTTCTTGGGCCAGACCTCCACTTTGGGGACTACCACCCCCTAGGTTTGCATAATTTTTGCTTTCTTTATTTTTAATTCTATTTTTATTTTAATTATTACTTATTTAATTAATTTATTATTTTCACAAAATATCAATAAAAAAAATCAGAAAAAGAGCAAAATATAATAAGTATTTTATTTTAATTACTTTCATAAACCAATTGTATATAATTGAATTTAGTATAAATTAGGGTTTAATTTTAATACTTTTAATAAAAAAAATCTAAAAAGAAGTAGAATTAGGTTTAATTAATGTTTTTATTCCCTTTTAATTTTTCTTTCTTATAATAATATTTATTTATTTTATTTATTTTTTATAATTAAATCTGCATGAAAATAACTTAGGGTTAATTTAGGTTAAATTCTAATGTTTTCTTAATAAATTAAAATAACTAGAATTAGGGTTAGTAGTTAATAATTAATTAATTCTTTCTTTTTTCTATTAAATCATAAAAATACATAAAAGCACCAAAAAACAAATTCTTGCTTTCTTTTAATTTCAATTTTAATTCCTCATTAATTTTAATTTTTGCCAAAGGGTCCAACGCCCTCGTTTCGATTTAATTTCGCATATTTATTTTATTTTGCTTAAATAATTATGTACCTCTCCCAAAGCCTTGTAATTACTTCTCGCACTTTCAATTTATTTATTTTTCTGTCAAATCGGGTCCTGGTTAATTTTGGCGATGTGGACCCGCGCCATTTGTAATAGCTTTAGATTTACTTTTCCCCGCAACTTTTAACTGTTAAACAAAGCATGAAAGACTGTATGGACAAAATAAAATCAAGCGTAGAACACCAATAACATGACAAGATAAATGCAAATGAAAACGACACACAAATCGCACACACCACCCCTAGGGTACGCCTCACTGTTGCCTTGCCTCGAAAGGTGATCGTCGAGTAGAAGATGTCTTAGTAAGTCCTCATGATCCGGGAACCTGGCATGAGGGTAGCTTCTAAGGTGTCTTCCCATTGCTCTGGTGATCACCACGTCCCGAACCTCGAATTGACCCGAACACCTCTAACGGTGGTGCTACCTACCTCTCAATGGTGGGATGGCACTACTTTAAAGGACATCTACACAGACGAATTCCTTAGGGTAGGTAGACGACTCTAGATACTTGCTCTAATTTCAAAAACAAATTCAAAAATAATTTTCACACCGACACATTTTCAAAAAGCTTTCGAAAGCAACTTTTCAAACACTCTTGAGGACTGATACAAGAGTCGAACTGAAATTTTCAAAGAAACTTTTTTAAAACCCACAGTTGAAAAGCAAACAAACCTTTTGAAAACACAATGAGCAAGTACCTAAGAGCCCATGGATAACCATGGATGGAAAGGGTGCTAACACCTTCCCTTTCTATAACCTACCTCCCGAACCGAGAGCAATCTCTTTAAGGAATTTTTCTGTGCTTTTGTCCTTTCCATTTGGAGAAAATAAAAGACGGTGGCGACTCTTGCTTCTGCGACATTTCGCGAACCAGCGTTAAACAGTCAGTTCCAGATCCACCGATCACAGCAGCGTTGAGGTTCGAACCCATGACCTCTACCAATAACGCGCGCTGCCTTACCACTAGGGTGGATATACATCCGTTAACTTAAATGAAAGAATAAATACATAAGGTAAAACGTCTCCATGGCCTGTACTTCGTCTTCAACCTTCAGCCAGCCGGACCACCTGTATCTCATTCATTTCTCAACAAAAATTGAAAATGCAAACATGAAAGTTGTGCTATTTTTTTTCACGAATCCAACCATATAACTTATGTAAGCTAAAAGTCAAAGATGAAGATTACTTTTGCTGGCCCTAAATTGAAACCTAATTTTTTTCCAGAAAGCTCAAATCTAAAATTCTCTAAGCCCAGGCCATATAAATGTAAACTATGGATATGTACAGCTTCGTGGCAATGGTATCTAAATTTTATCTTCACAAACCAAACTCAAATGATGCCTGTATGAAGATATAGAAGTTTGAAAACTTCCCTCTTGCAGCTGGAGTCATGTATGGAGTTTGAGCAGCCTTTGTGAGGGCCTGATGATTTATGTAGCTTGCCTGGACCTCCTTGAGTGTATTCAAACTCCTACTTTTCTTTGAAAGTCCCTGAATCTCCCTACTCGAGTCAACCTGCAAGCTTGATGTCTGAAAATGTTGAACGGTGATGGAGGAGTTACAGTCTTGAAACAAGGGATTGGATCACTTGTGTATGATGTATGTAAGGTGTTTGAATGATTAAGAATCAAAATGCACGAGTGGAAATGGAAATGGAGAGTTTTTGCTCAAAATTGTCAAGTTGAAAAGTCTGGTGCATCAAGGGTGTTTGGGAGAGTTTTATAATTCTTCCAATCGTGCCTTAGGTTGACATGAACTTGTTAATATGTATGGAAAAGAATAGAGCACAAAATTACTCCATGTTTCTGAGTTATAAGGTTATGGCTCTATAACTTGCTTTTGAAGAAAAGTGAAATGACAAATCTTAAATATTGTACAAGCATATTCTGAGCTTCTTGAGACCTTAGACACATTTCTTTTGGTTTATAGGGGTTGTGTGTGCAGAAAGAACAAGGTAAAAGCTCAAGACAAGTTGACTTTGTGATTAAAGCAACTTTTCAAGAATGGAATGGTAACTTTCTTCCTAAAATGACAAATTGGTTTGGACAATGCTTGGAACACTTGGATAATAGATAAAAAGCAAGTGTAATCTTCTTATTATGGAGAGAACTTGAGGTTTAGAAGCCTACAAAACAAGATTGTGGAGCATAGGTTTGAAATTGGATTCTTGTTCATCACAAAATGCCTTGTAATTCAAGTGACAAAACACAAACTTCATATCTTCGATTCTCCCTACTCAAGAATGATCTCAAGGAGTTATTGGACACTTTGGAAAGCTTGAAATGTGATCTACAACCCATATTTGAATTGATTTTGAATATTCCCCTTGGAACTATATGAAAAAGTGCCATGAAGTTAGGTCAAAATCCTGACCAAATTAGGGCAAAATTTCACTTAAGTGTTTAGTTTCATAACCCTATGTTCATGAAATTATAACTTGAGATCCAAGCACTTTTGGAAGATGTTGTGTCAAGCAAAGTTGTATATTTCATGGAGATCTACAAATTTTATGTTGCGAGTTTCTCTTGAATCATCTTGTATCAAGGTGAAAAATTGGCTCAAAGTTATGAAAAAACATGAATTTTCAACACTTAGAAAAATTTCTAAGTTTAGAAATTTTGACTTTTCAAAATGAAATCTTGACTTTTTGATTTCTTGATGAATAAGTTTCATATTTTGACACGTTTTGATGAGTTATGATCTTTGGCACTTGAATTTGACCAAAAAGTCAAAGTTTGACTTTTCAGTATACAGTTGACTTTGATCAGTTGACGGCAAAATTCATATGTCAATCCAATGGGCTTGCAATGTTTTGAACCATGTAATTAGGTCAAAATGATGAAAATGGACTCTTGATATCATGCCTTAAACCACTTGACTACTTTCTAGGTTAAAAATCAGAAATTGTCCTTTCCCAATCAAAACCCTAATTTTGACCATTTTGCCCTTTTGGAGATTTAATCAAATTTCTTGAGGAATTATGGTCCAAAGTTGATCAAAACATACATATGAGTTTAAAATGTTGATGTGTATCAAAAACTATGAATTTTTACTGTAAATTGGCCATGGTTGACTTTTTCCCCAATACTTCTAATTTTTAGGTCAACTGATCAAATGACTGAGCAAAAGTGTGATCCAAGGCTTGAAACTTGACATGAGTAATCTTGGGGGTCCATAATGATCCATGAAAGTCATATGTGGCATTGGAAGTCCAAAAATCCTTGTGCCGACTCAAACCCTAATTTTGGTCATCAGTGCTTAAGGAGGTGTCTTGAGCTGATCAAACCCTAATGCAGTCTTGAGTCAAGGAGATCTTGTGAGCAAATTCTTGATAAGTGAGAGGGAAAATTTTGAGGTACAACAGCTTCCCCTGTTCAATCTTCTTAAGCCTGAAGAGTTAGATTGGCAAGTTTTTCCATTCGTGACTCGAAGGTGGAATATAATTAGACACTAAAGTACCAAGAAATTTGCACTCGGTGATGTGGTGGTAGAGGAAATGGGCTTAAAGATGCCATTTGGAGATACGATAGAAATTTGTTAAAGATGGGCTTGTAGATGCCATCCAAAAAGGGATTGCTGAATTGTAATTTGTAAACTGAAAGAATGAGTATCAGGATGGCGTCCGTGTCTAGAGTGTATCTGAATTGTATCTCAAAGTTTAATATGAATGAGTATCATAATGGAATCCGTGTCTAGAGCGTATATGAACTGTATCTGAGAGTTGAATCTGAATGAGCATTGGAATGGCATCCATATTTGGAGCGTATCTGAATTGTATCTGAAAGCTGAGTCTGAATGAGTATCAGAATGGCATCCGTGTCTAGAGCGTATCTGAACTGTATCTGAAAGTTGAGTCAGAATGAGTATCAGAATGGAATCCATATCTGGAGCATATATGAACTGTATCTGAAAGTTGAGTCTGAATAATTATCAGAATGAAATCCGTATCTAGAGCGTATCTGAACTGTATCTGCAAACTTTGAACATTGTTAACAGTAGTTGTTAATCTTATCCTTAAAAGGGTAAAATGTTAGCTAAAGTGCAAAGTCATGTTGTATGAAATGTATGATACAATGCACTTGTTTTATCAATGTTTATGATATGCGGATGCAATGTATGCATATGTGAGCTAGTTTATTATGCTGTTTGTTGGATTGGGGGAAATAAATCCCTGAATGTTGCTGAGGATATGTAAGTCTTCATGTCTTGAAGTTGAAGTGTTGATGAATTTCCATTTAGAGAAATAAACTCTATTGTAAGGGAAATGCCATGTCCTACTTGTAGAATCTGTTGGGGAATCTGGAGAAATTGGATGATTTCTATCGGGGATTGATAATTGGAAGCTTTGTTCGCTGGGGATTAAAGTGTACACTGCGAGGAAAATTTTTTTATGGAAAATAACTTGGAGAGATTTACCTATCCCTTAAAGCCATCAGTAATTGTCTTTTATTTTGTTTATTTTTAAACAATAATTATGTTCAAATGCATATGTTCAACAATGAATCATTGGACGTTTTGTAAACAAAACACAAGAGTAAAGAAAAACAGATAGTTTTTCACTTTCAAATGAATATCTTTGTATTGACTTTGAGTAAGTATTTTTGTACAGTGAGACAAACATTCTAGTAGGAGAACGTCGTCATAAAAAATGAAAATTTTAATACAAAGAGAAGATAGCTATGTGTAATCATCCCATGGGGTTCCCATTCTGCTATAGCCTTTATATCTCTGAGCATCTTGTCTATTTGTTGCCTTGTCCGAAGATGATTGAATTGGTCAGAAATGACGAGTTTGCAAGTTGAAGCCAAAGGTTTTCCTCAAAGTGATCCAACGGGACATAGTCATACGCTTTAATTCTCTATTTTTTCCTAGACCGCCCTTTCAGGTTTTCAGTCCACCAGAAAACCCTTTTTTGCCCAAGTCGCCCTTTCGTGTTTTCAACTTGTTGGGTGTACAGATTTTTTTTGTTTTATCCTTAATTTTTGCCCGAACCTTTTTGGTTCGCAGGGATGCCCTTGTTTTTCCTAGGTGTGTCAACCTAGCGGGTCTCTTATGCGTAGTATCTTTTGACTATGTCTGCATTCGCAGGGTGCGACAGGTCGTCACCATCCATGGTATTCAAGAACATTGCTCCACCAGAGAAAATGTTTTTGATTACAAATGGTCATTCGTATGTAGGAGTCCATTTGCCTCTGGGATCACCTTGCGGTAGTATGATACGTTTGATCACCAGATCCCCAACTTGATACACTTGGCGTCTGACATTTTTGTTGAAAGCCTTGATCATCCGTTTTTGATACATTTGACCATGGCAGACAGCAGTAAGTCTTTTCTCATCAATTAAGTTTAGTTGATCAAGTCGAGTCTGGATCCAATCGTCTTCATTCAGACCTGTATCCTTAATAATTCTTAGAGAGGGGATCTGAACCTCAATAGGCAAGACAACTTCCATGTCCTATACCAAGAATAGGGTGTTTCCCCGGTCGATATGCGAGTTGTAGTACGATACCCGTGGAGAGCGAATGGTAACATCTCATGCCAGTCTTTGTATGTGACTTTCATTTTCTGTATGATCTTTTTAATGTTTTTATTCGCAGCTTCGACAACACCATTCATCTTTAGCCGGTAAGGAGAAGAATTATGATGCTAAATCTTGAATTGCTCGCACAAGGCATTGATCATAGTGTTGTTGAGATTTGTACCATTGTTAGTGATGATCCTTTCCGAGATACCGTACCGGCAGATGAGATTTTGCTTGATGAAACGGGAAATAACATTCTTGGTAACGGAGGCGAAGGAGGCTGCTTCAACCCACTTTGTAAAATAGTCAATGGCCACTAGGATGAAGTGGTGTCCATTGGAGGTTGTCGGCTTAATTTCCCCAATCATATATATTCCCCACATAGAAAAGGGCCAAGGAGCCGTCAAGACATTCATAGGAACCAGAGGTACGTGTACTTTATTAGCATAAATCTGACACTTATGGCAAGTTCGAGAGTGTTGATGGCAATCCACTTCCATGGTATACAAGCAATAGCCTGCCCGTAGGATCTTCTTTGCCATCGTATGCCCACTGGAATGGGTGCCAAAAGTTCTGTCATGCAATTCATCCATGATCCTTTCAGCTTCAACCTTATCTACGCACCGAAGTAACACAGAGTCATGATTGCGTTTGTACAGGATGTCGTTACTAAGGAAGAACTTAGCGGAGAATCTCCTTAAGAACATCTTGTCATTAACTGAAGCTCCTTCTGAATATTCTTGAGCCTCAAGATACCTCTTGATTTCGTGAAACTAGGGCTGGTTAACTACTTCTTCAGTATTAATCTCGTGACAGTGTGTTGGTTCATCCATTCGCTCGATGGTGATTTGGGGAGCCTTGTTATCCCAATTAAGTTTAAACATAGATGACATTATGGCTAGTGCGTCTGCTAGCTGGTTTTCTTCTCGCGGGAAATGCTCGAAGGTAATCTTCTCAAAATGTGGGAGCAATGTCAAAACATGTTCTTTGTAAGGGATAAGGTTAGGGTGTTTGGTGTCCCATTCCCCTTTGATGTGACTGATGACCAAAGCTGAATCTCAAAATACATTCAAGGATTTTATCCCTAAGTCTATGGCAGCTCTGAGACCAAAGATGCATGCTTCGTATTCCGCCATGTTATTTGTACAATTGAAGCAAAGTCTTGCTGTAAAAGGAGTATGACATCCTTCAGGAGATATGAATACAGCAACAATACCATTGCCGAGTGCGTTAGATGCCCCATCAAAAACCATGTTCCATCGGGATCCTTGTCCAGGTCCGTCATATGGCCTGATTTCTTCACAGTTGTCTAACGTCATGATGTCTTCATCCAGAAATTCGAACTTCATGGATTGGTAGTCTTCCACGGCTTGGTGAGCAAGGTGATCAGCTAATACACTGCCCTTTATTGCTTTCTGGGTAGTATATTGTATGTCATATTCTGTCAGGATCATCTGCCATCTCGCTATTCTCCCAGAGAGAGCAGGTTTCTCGAAGATGTATTATATTGGATCCATTTTAGATATCAACAAAGTAGTATGAGTCAACATATACTGTCTTAGCCGACGAGTAGCCCATGCCAGAGCACAATAAGTTTTCTCAAGCAGTGAATATCTGGTTTCACAGTCGGTAAACTTTTTGCTTAGGTAGTAAATAGCATGCTCTTTTCGGCCAGACTCGTCATGCTGCCCCGATACACACCCCATTGAGTTTTCCAAAACAATCAAATACACGATTAATGGTCTTCCCTCGACTGGTGGCATCAACACAGGAGGCTCTTGTAATTATTCTTTGATTTTGTCAAAAGCAACTTGGCACTCGTCATTCCATTTGACTACTTGAGCTTTCTTCAACAATTTGAAGATTGGTTCACAAGTAGCTGTCAGGTGAGAGATGAATCTAAAAATGTAGTTCAAACGCCCCAAGAATCCTCTGACTTCCTTCTCAGTATGAGGAGAAGGCATCTCTTGTATCGCTTTAACTTTGGCAGGATCGACTTCGATACCTTTGTTTCCGATGAAAAATCCTAGGAGTTTACCAGACCGTACCCAAAATGTGCATTTGTTTGGATTCAACCTCAGCTTGTACTTCTTCAATCTCTCAAATAGTTGTTGTAAGTGATCAAGATGCTCTTCTTCTGTTTGAGATTTGGCTATCATATCGTCCATGTAGACCTCTATTTCGTGATGTATCATGTCATGAAATAAAGCTACCATGGCACGCTTATAGGTTGCCCCAACATTCTTTAGTCCGAATGGAATCACCTTATAGAAGAAAGTGCCCCACTGTGTGACAAATGTTGTTTTCTCCATGTTCTCAGGCGCCATTTTGATTTGGTTGTAGCCTGAGAAATCGTCCATGGAGGAAAACACTTTGTGTTGTGCCGTATTGTCAACTAGGATGTTGTTGTACCCCAAAATTTACCCTCCCATATTCCTCAATATTTGTCAAGAATGATCTTCAAGTTGCTCAAGTTGGCTCAAGGATTGGACAGTCAAGTCACCTCCTAAGGCAGTCAAGTCAAAATTAGGGTTTTGTGTTGCATCAAGGTCCTTGCATACAAATGACCTCAAGTTCTCCCCAATGTCCTAATATGTTCTCAAGTTCATCCATGTCAAATTTCAAGCCTTGCAGTGAAAGTTTGGTCAGTCAATTGCTCAAGAAGTCCAAAAATCGATTGTGCTAGGGCAAAAGTCAACTGTGACCTACAGACAGTCAAACCTCAAGATTTTTTGTCAAAATTCTCATTTTGAAGGATAATTCATCATTTGATCAAGGGATGATCATGATTCATCAAGGATTTCTCAAGATTCATCAAGATTCAAAAGTTGCTAAATTAGGGTTTTGTAGGAAAAGTCAACTCAACTTTGACCAAGCATAACTTTCTCATACTTTATGAGAAATGACCCATCAAAATCCCATTTTGAAGAGGATGCAATTTCCCACATCCATATTAACACCCCAAGATCAAGACATGCTCTCACAAAAAGTTACAAATTTGGACATTATGGGTCATTTTTGAAAGTCAACAAAAACACATTTTTGCCAAAGCTTATAACTTGAGCATGGAACATTAAAATGAGATGAGACCAAAAGGGTTAGTTATAGGACATCTCAAGGTTTCTAAAACGTCCAAGAACACCTCCAAAAGTTCAAAATTGAGGGAGTTATGCATTGTTGAAGTTGGGCATTTTTCCAAATTTGCCAAAAGTCAACTATCCTCAAAACTCCTATTTTTGACAAAAGGGCCCACTTTTTTCAACTTGATATAGTCTTGCCATGCCACACACGTGTCCCATCTTTAATTTCATGACCAAACATTTATTTTTCTATTTTATTTCATTTTTATTGATTTAATTCATTATTAATAAATATTAAATCAAATAAAATCTAAAATTGATGTAACAAGATTTGTTGTGGTCATTATAGCTTGCAAATATGATGTGCAACTCAATCAAATTCGTGCCAAGTCAAAACAAGCACAAAATCTCAGATTTGGTGCAAATATGGCAAGTTGGTTATGGTGATCAAAATCAATCTTCAATCTTGAATGCACTTGATTTGAGACCAAAAGACCAACCCTAATTCACTCTATAACACTCACACAAGTAAGCCAGACCAAAAACACGCATAGAGCTCTGCAGAAACGGCCACACAACTTTGAGAAAAAAGCTTGAAAAGTGTGAGATCGAAAACAACCTTGGAGGTTGTTGTACCGCAAAATTTGCCCTCCTATATTCTCCAGGATTTGTCAAGGGTCATCTCCAAATTGCTCAAGTTTTCTCAAGGGTTGCACAGTCCAACATCCTCCTAAGCCAGTCAAAACTAGGGTTTTGGTTCTTTCATGGAATTTGAGGTTTTTAATGGCTCAATCAAGTCTCATGTGCCCATATACATTGCCAAGCATCTACATGCCAAGTTGCAAGACTCACAGTATCAAATTGCACAGTCAAAAGTCCCATTTGCTCAACAGTCAACTGCAGGGGCAAAATGGTCATTTTACAGTCAAAAGTCAAAAAATTTGGTCAACATATTATTTTGAGTACACAATCATCATTTGATCAAGTCTTGATCATGATTCCACAAGCATGGCTCAAAAATCATCAAGATGTCAAAAGTTACTATTTTTGGACAGCAGAAAAGTCAATTGTACATTGACCAAGGCATAACTTTTTCATGGTTCATCAGAAAAATCCCATCCAATGCTCATTTTGAAGGGGATGACATTTCATACAACTCATCTTCACATTCCAAGTCCAAGAAATGCTCTCACAAAAAGTTATCAATTTCTACATTATAGGTCAATTTCAAAAGTCAACAAAAATGCACTTTAAGTCAAAGGACATAACTTGAGATTGGTAAATCCAAATGACATGGGACCAAAGGCATTGGTTAGAGGACTTCGAGACCTTTCCAAAATGTCCAAGAACATGTCCATATGATCAAAATTGAGCAAGATATGCATTGGAGAAGTTGGGAAATTTTTGTGAATTTGCAAAAGTCAACTTTGCCCAAAACACCTCATTTTTGCTAATGGGCCTCAAACTCCTTCTTGAAACTTTGGCCAAAGCTCATGCACGACCCATTAATATTATTTGAAATTATTTTCTTATATTTTATTAATTAATTGGATTTTTAATTGATTTTAATTCCTTTAATTGATTTAAAATGTAGGAAATTCAAAGATATGATTTTTCAAATCTTTTGTGAAGCAAACAAACTCAGGGCAAGCTGGCAAATTCGTGTATCAATCAAAGAGACAAAAATATCCATGTTTGGCATGTTTTATCAATCAAAAAGATTGAAAATTATTTGATTTCCAATCAAATATTGGAACATCAATGCAAGGGATTTCTTGAGCAAGATTTGACCTAAAACCATTCTCCTATATGTACTAAACCTAAACCTAATCATGCACACGTGAAAAGCTGCTGCACAAAGCCATAATCATATTAAAAAAACTCAAGAAAATTTTAAAACTGTTTTCTCACTTCAAGGCCAATTCAATACTTTTAATTGCTTCTAATACATTGCAGGGATCCCCAGGAACACATTGCAATCAAAATCGCACGCTAAAGCTTAAGAAATCGCCTCCAACAGATTCATGGTTTAGCTTTCTTTCTCATAATCGAAACTCGTAATTCATGCATCATTAATGAGATTTTCTGTGTGTTTTGTATTGCTTGAATCCACAGGAAGCTTTTGGCATAAGTTAATTGAGTTATTATGCAGTGAATCGAAAATCACCATTGATGAATGTTAGGGTTTCCAAGTTCTTAAATTGGGGCTTTGTGATATAGGAAAACTTAGACCTCAAGAGACCTATGGTTGAGACCGTCAGGATGAGACGAACGCATTGATACCATCGCGCCAGATTTATGTTTAACATACACCTATTCGATATTTTTCCTCGTTCAGCTTTGTGGGGGTTAAAAACCCCCGCTAATTGTTTTTGTTTTACAGGGAAACGAGGAAGAAGACAATACGTGGAAGAAGAGTGTGGTTGGCAACAAATGGGCCAGAAATTCTAACAAAACCTCCTAATGGGTCCATCAACCCCCCTGGTTTACTATTCTTTTTCTTATTTTCTTTTCCTTTTTAATTCTTTTAATTATTATTATTATTATTAACTAACAAATTATTTTTATAATAAATTCAGATAATAAAAAGATGTAAATATTTTTATTACTTATTATTTTTACTATTAATTATTATTTTTGTAAATAAACCCTAACACAAATTAATTTAGTATAATTAGGTTTAATTTTGACTATTTTTCATAATAAATAAAATAAATTTAGAATTAGGGTTTTCTTGACTTTTAATTTCTTTTTATTTCATTAAGACCTAAAAAAACATAAAAAATATTTTTTATTTTAATTAATTAATTAATTAGTTATTAGGTTTAATATTTAATTAAATGCAAAAAAGGACAAATTTCAATTCTTTTCTCAAAAAGGGTCAAAACCCTAAGGACGTCCCGATTTAATTCTTTCGCGCGCATGTTTATTTTTAATTCCTATTTTTGATTATATTTATGTAACTGTTCAGAGGATGTAATAGATAATTAGGATTTTATCGCTTTCTTTTACTTTCCACATTTATTTTCCAAACGGGTTTTGTTTTAGGCGATGTATAGAGCCACGCCTTGTAATAGCGTAGATTTACCTTTCCGCACTTTATTTCCCACAAATTATTTAACTGTTAATTATGCATGAAAGACTGGTATGAAAAATAAAATCAATCAGTAGCTCACAAATAACATGTACAAGATAATCTTAACTGAAAAACAACACACATGCACATGCCACTCCTAGGGTACGCCTCACCTGGTTGCCTCGAGGTGGTCGTCAAGTATAGGGTGTTTTAGAGGTCGCCCTCATGTCTAAAGATCCAGTTGCCTCGAAACGGTTGCCTCAGATAAAAAGGATCTAGGACATTAGGGTTACCGCTAAGGCGTCCTACTATTGCTTTGGTGACCACATTGTCCCTTATAATCGAATTGACCCGAATACCTCCAACGACGGTGCTACCTACTTCTCAATAGTGGGATAGTATTGTCTAAAGGACTCTTACACATCCTAATTCCTTAGAGTAGGTAGATTTCTCCTGGGTACTTTCTCTTTCAAAATAACAAAAACAACTTTTCGCACTTACACTTTCAAAAAGTTTTCAAACAAATACTTCATACACTCTTGAGGACAAATACAAGAGTTACCTAGAAATTTTTCAAACGAAACTTTTTCAATACCCACATACACTTGAAAAGCAAACAATTTTTGAAAACATAGTGAGCAAGTACCTAAGAGCCCATGGATAACCACGGATAGAAAGGGTGCTAACACCTTCCCTTTCTATAAATCTACCTCCCGAACTGAGAAACATCTCGAAAAAAGAATTTTGCTGTGCTTTTGTCCTTTCCATGTTGGAGAACATAAAAGACGGTGGCGACTCTTGCTTACCGCGACATTTCGCGAACCAGCTTACAAAACAGTCAGTTCTATTTCCACCGATCACAGAACTGGCGACTCTGCTGGGGACACTTAATAAGTGAGGTGTACCTTAGGATTAGACCACTCTTATGTTTTCAATTGTATGTCTTGATTGCATTTATATTTATGGGCTTGCATCGGAGTTTCATAGTCCTAACCCGGATCTGGGGAATACCCTTTAGGTAGCATGAGCTGTGAGGGACCTGTCCGGCGTAGACCGACACGGGTGAAGCAGTGGCTATGTTGGTGTGACACCTTGGTCTGTATCGATATCCCTTGTGTTGCAACGAGGAGAATATGGGTCTTCTGAGGAGTCATTAAGCACCAACCGACCTTAGAACCATAAATTAACCCAACTTGGCCATAGAACAGTAGCAGTATGCTACACTCATTGAGGCTAAACTCTCGCGATGGTTCTGGCCGCAAGAAAAGATTGCGAAGCTGGAGTTATGACTGATTGAGGGTAGTCAGTGATATTGAGATCCTCTAGAACCCGGTTACTATTTTCTAGGACATGTCTTAACCAACGAAACTGAAAGAGGGTAGTACCTAAACTTCATGCTGGCCTGAAATCTAAGGGCTCTTTTGTGTGACTTGTGTGCCTTCAAACCTGACTACTTGCATGTACTTGTTATCTGACAACATTGAGCTACTTGCAGGTTTTGTTTATAGTCCTTAAACTGGACTTATTACAGGGCTTACTTACACCTCACACCTTTGCATCCATGTACATAACATCACACGCATCATACATCCTACATAAGGACTAACCCATTTCAAGGATCTCAAGGGTCTGTAATGCAGGTCATGATGAATCAAAATGTCTAGCAAGGGGCAAAGGGGATTTATTTTCCTCTAGCCAAGGTTGATAACTTGAGTCAGGGGCGATGACCCACTCGATATGGTGAGCCTTGACTCTTGAAAAAGGACTCTCAACAACATGAAGTTCCTTCAATCAAGCTATCAGATTCAAATTCTAACAATTTTCTTGTTTACCCCGCGAGATCCTTGAAAACATTGCATGCATACATACACATCATTGCATAACAGGTACCCTTGTTACAGGTCACTTACCTTCTTCGCTGTTTATTTCAGCAATCATCATGAATCCTGAACCTTCCGCTGAACAAGTTATCAAGGCCCTCCAGGCCCAGAATGCCCAGTTCCAAGAGTTGGTAATGAGCTTAGCCCAGGGTCAACAGGAGTTGAAGACTTTGCTTTTGAAAAAGAAGAAGGAGAGGACTGTTTTGTTCAACCCTAGACGCAGATCTGGGAATGGATCACAAAATGAGGTTGAGCTGACTACCCCATCTGTTGGGAAAGACAACCCACAAGGGAGAGAGATTCCTAGTCCCGTGGTCTCTGACAACGAGACGAATTATAATGATGAACAGTACCCTCCTACTGAGGATAGGTACAAACAGCTAGAGGACCGCTTAAGTGCTATGGAGATTCAACATGTGCCTGGGTTGGACTTTGGAGACTTAGGCTTATCTTCTGGGGTGGTGATCCCACATAAGTTCAAGGCACCTGCTTTTGCAAAGTACGACGGGGCTTCCTGCCCTAAACTGCATCTCAGATCATATGTAAGGAGGATCCAACCGTATACGGCTGACAAGAATTTATGGATCCATTTCTTCCAGGATAGTCTTTCAGGGACTCAACTCGAATGGTTCTACCAGCTGGATGGAGCCAGTATTCGTAACTGGGAGGACTTGGCTACTGCGTTCTACAAGCAGTATCAGTACAATTCCGACCTCGCTCCTACGCGTACCCAACTCCAGGGTATGTCGCTAGGAACGGGTGAAGGATTCAAGGAGTATGCGCAAAAATGGAGAGACCTGGCTGGAAGGGTGCAGCCACCCTTAACTGACCGTGAACTTGTTGATATGTTCCTGGGGACCCTGTCTGGTCCGTTCTTCAACCATCTGATTGGGAATTCTTCTGCTGGGTTCACAAATATGATCTTGACTGGGGAAAGAATTGAAGTTGGCATCAAAAGTGGGAAGATTTCAGAAGCTGCACCTTCTGACACTCAGAAAAAGCCCCACCATGGGAAGATGGAGTCCAAAGCTGTTCATGGTAAAAAGAGTCGTCATGATCAACATGTAGAGGCAACCCATACCTCTAATCCTATGCATGCTCAGCAAAGACAGAGGCAGCAACGTAAGGAGGTCGCACCCAAAAGACAGTTCACTAAGATCAACATGTCATTGGATCAAGCCCTACAGTAAATGTTGAAGGCAGGGCTGATTACCTTAAGGGCTCCTCTCCGGAATCCAAACACTTCTGCTCCCAACTATCATCCCAATGAAAGGTGCGCATACCACTATGATAGCCCGGGGCATACTACGGACAACTGTTGGGCTCTGAAGAACAAGGTCCAAGACATGATCGATGCCAAGGAAATCCAGTTTGAAGCACCAGAGACTCCAAACATAATCACTGCTCCTTTGCCAAATCATTGAAGGCTTTTCTTTTATTTTGAACTTCTGAGTTGTATTTTTCTTTGCTTATTCAAACAACTATTGTCATTGAAAACTCTTTTATTTCATTAATGCATTGCATATGTCTGTTTTGAATTAATCCATTCGTATTCACTATGCTTAAAACTGCTTTCATTTTTTGATGTTCAACTCTCGATTGACAATTCTAAGCCTTTTGAGGGAGGATGACGAAAACGATACCATGATCTTTACAATATGCTTTTGAACAGACCCCACTGATGAGGTACAGACATTGTTTCAATCCCTAAACACTGGAGTTATAAGGAAGATAATCCCTCGTCAACCCCTTCGAGCCAAAGAAGTTGGAGTTTTTCTTTTCGAAAATTAAAACCCTTAATCATAACCTGGGGCAGGGTAGTTCTCTCAGTTAATCCAAGTGTACAATGAATGACATCAAAGGAGTCCTTCCAAAGCAAAAGACAATGATGGTTCCGAATAATCATAAAGACAGGCAGTCATTACCAAAAAAAACTAAAGCCCAATAAGTCAAAACCTATGAAGGAGACTTACAAAACTGGGGCATCCCGCTGACTGTAATCACAAAAGGAACAGTTCAGGCAAAAAAGACAGGGATAACAAAATCAAAAAGAAAAGAGGTCCTACAAACCCTCAACAAAAAATGACTACCTATTCAAAATAAATTGTCAACATCCGAACAATCACTGGAATATCAAAGCAAAGACTCAAACAAGGTCTAACGCACGATTAGCTGAGTTTTAGGATCGAAGAACATCACGAAGAGCGGGTGGGTACAAATAAATTTGAGCCTTTATCCTTTGTTTCTTAAACCGTGAACCAGGCAACGTTATAACCCTTAAAAGTCCTAGCTGAAGCACGGGTTGGTTCGAAAGCATACTGTTACGAAAGGTATCCTGACTCTTTAAGGCTTGCGGTAAAATAACGAGTTGACATCACATTTTACAAAATTAATTGGTTTTACTGAAAAAATGCATTTCCAAAAACTTCAAGACAGACATAAGCTTTGCATTTTTAACATAACTTTGTTTGCATATGACTTTTTGTTCGAACAACAAAGAAATTCGCATGAAGAATATCTAGTGAACAAAAGCACTTCCAACCAAGAGGCCGGCATGATCATTGTCCATCATCTGGGGCAGTCCAGTCAAGATTCGGAGAATCTCTCAAATTCCAAATAGCCAGGGGCAAGTCTCCGCCTGAGTCACTTGGGGCATTGGACATGAATTCCAGCGACAAATCTGGCACGATCAAAGATCTTCTGATAGTATGGCAACACTACACTACTGACAGTGACAACTCCCTACACTCTGAAAACATGGACATAGTCGATAAAAATACTACGCATGAATTAAAGACCCGCTAGGTTGACACACCTTGGCAAAAATAAGGGCTTCCCGGCGAACCAAAAGGGTTCGGGCAAAAATAAGGGATGAAAATGAAAAATCTGTACACCCGGCAAGTCGAAAACCTGAAAAGGCGGCTTGGGCAAAAATAGGTATCCCGGTGGACTGAAAACCCGAAAGGGCGGTCCAGGAAAAAGTTAGGGATCAAAGCGTACGACTATGTCCCGTCATCTCGTTGCTTGCCTACCAGAAGAAGATTTGACAATCGGAAGTCATCAAACACCTCCACAGGTACCTTCTCCCATAGAAGTTGGGGCAATAAGAGTTGTCCAAACTGCACAAGCTGTTCTGTCCTCCAGTACCAAGGTAAGTTCAGTTGAAGAACATGACCAAGTTACCTCCACTCCCCGCAGAGTAAGACAGGAATCAACAATACTCTCCCCAAGCAGAGTTGGTCTCCCATCAGCCCCGAAAAGGCACAATATCTCCAACAAGTCAGCGATACTCTCCCCAAGCAGAGTTTAGTCTACTGTCAGCCTTAAGGAAGTTGGGTATCCCCAGAAAATCTCAATATTCCCCAGTGGAGTATACAGATGTTCCTAAGCAAGCATCCCCGACAGTCTTAATATAAGACTGTTCCCCGGCGGAATACAGACACCCCAGTACAGTCCAAAAGTTTCCCCAGGAGAGTTGAATCATCCTCCCCAGTAGATTCTGGAAGCTTATCCCCAGTAGATTCTGGAAGCTTATCCCCTGCAGAGTACGAACGCGTCCCCGGCTTTATTCAGAGGTTATTCCCCACCAGGGTCTAACTGGGTTATCCTCAGCTAATTACAACGGAAAGATCATCCTCGGCAAAGTTCTTCATATCCCCCAGCGGAGTTCATCAAATTCCCCAACATAACTCATCAACGGAATCCCCAGCGGAGTTCTCATCAAAACCTCAGTGAAGTATCTCTTCCCACATAGTATCTCCCCGCAGAGTAATCTCTCCAACAGGTTTATTCCGCAACGGAGTCATCTTCTCCTACCGGTTTATTCTTGCAACCATCATCCCCAGCGGAGATGAAGAACTCTACTCCTCAACATCAGCCCAGGATTCAGCTCCCGGCGTTCGTCAAGGATTTATTTTCCTAGACGAAAATACATTCATAGACATTTCACATCTTATACATCCTGCTTACATACATGATAAAGTGCATACGACACTATCTCATTTGTTTTTGAACATCATGACATCATGCATTTCATACATCATGACATTGCATACAACTGATGTTTTTCCTTTTCAGGAAAAAAAGGTCAATCCAAAGATGATTACTATCAACTGTCGCAGTTCCAGATTCGACACCTGTATCTAGCCAGGGCATATCTGTGAGTGATTGATTGTAGATTTGATACCTGTATCCAGCCAGGGCATATCTGCATGAAGAGTTTAGAGATTCGATACCTGTATCCAGCCAGGGCATATCTGTAGACGACCAGTTCCAGATTCGATACTTGTATCTAGCCAGGGATATCTGTGAGCGATTGATTATGGATTCGACACCTGTATCTAGCCAGGGCATATCTGCATTCTATACCTGTATCCAGCCAGGGCATATCTGTAGACGACCAATTCCAGATTCGATACCTGTATCTAGCCAGGGTATATCTGTGAGCGATTGATTGTGGATTTGATACCTGTATCTAGCCAGGGAATATATGCATGAAGAGTTTGAAGTTCCAGATTCGATACCTGTATCTAGCCAGGGCATATCTGTGAGCGATTGATTGTAGATTCAATACCTGTATCTAGCCAGGGCATATCTACATTAAAGAGATTAAAGAGATAGCTGGGAAATGCTCCAGATATGGATGCTGTTCTTTTTGCTTATTCAGAGATAGCTGGGAAATGCTCAAGATATGGATGTTATTCTTTTGCTTATTCAGATTTTCTCTTCAGAGATAGCTTAGAGATGCTCCAGATATGGATGCTGTTCTTTTGCTTATTCAGAGATAGCTTGGAAATGCTCCAGATATGGATGTTGTTCTTTTGCTTATTCAGATTTTCTCTTCAGAGATAGCTTAGAGATGCTCCAGATATGGATGTTGTTCTTTTGCTTATTCTGAGATAGCTTGGAAATGCTCCAGATATGGATGCTGTTCTTTTGCTTATTCAGATTTTCTCTTCAGAGATAGCTTGGAAATGCTCCAGATATGGATGCTGTTCTATTGCTTATTCAGATTTCCTTCTAGAGATAGTTCAGATGCCACCCAGGCATGGCGACATTCTGATACTTATTCCAAATACCGTCTAGAGATAGTTCAGTTGTAACCCAGACATGGTGACATTCTGATACTTATTCCAGATTTCCTTTCCGATATAGCTTAGAGATGCTCCAGATTCAGATGTTATTCTATCGCTTATTCAGGTTTCCTTTCAAGAGATAGCTTAGAGATGCTCCAGACCCAGATGTTATTCTATTGCTTATTCAGAGTTTCCTTTCAGAGATGGCCTAGAGATGCTCCTGACCCGGACGCTATTCTATTGCTTATTCAGATCCAAACTCCTAAAGATAACTTAGAGATGCTCCAACCACAGATGCTATTCTATTGTTTATTCCAGAGATAGCTCAGAGATGCTCCTGACCCGGACGCTATTCTATTGCTTATTCAGATTCAAACTTCTAAAGACAACTTAGAGATGCTCCAGCCCGGATCCTATTCTATTATTTAGTCCAAATTCATTCAAAAGACAATCCAGATACGATCCAGATTCGGATGACATTTTGTCACCCGTTCAGATACAGTATAGATATACCCCAGACGTGGCGGTCATTCTACTATTTACTCAGACGTCAACAATTAGATACAGACTAGATATGCTTCAGACGCGGAAGACATTCTATTTCTTATTCAGATTCAACTATCCATTACATTTCCAAATGGCATCTATAAGCCCATTCCCGAAAAGGTTCTGTCACATCTCCAGATGGCATCTATAAGCCCATCCTCCTATCCACCATCTCTCCAAATGGCATCTATAATCCCATTCCCGACATCACATTGTTGATACTCTACTATGCGAGTGCAAATTTCTGGGCACTTTAGTGTTCAATCATCTTCCACCTTCGGATCACGAAAGGCACGCAAGCCAATCTACATCCTCAGGTTTAAGAAGATTGAACAGGGGCAACTGTTGTACCCCAAAATTTTCCCTCCCATATTCTCCAGGATTTGTCAAGGGTCATCTCCAAATTGCTCAAGTTTTCTCAAGGGTTGCACAGTCCAACATCCTCCTAAGCCAGTCAAAACTAGGGTTTTGGTTCTTTCATGGAATTTGAGGTTTTTAATGGCTCAATCAAGTCTCATGTGCCCATATACATTGCCAAGCATCTACATGCCAAGTTTCAAGACTCACAACATCAAATTGCACAGTCAAAAGTCCCATTTGCTCAACAGTCAACTGTAGGGGCAAAATGATCATTTTACAGTCAAATGTCAAAATTTTTGGTCAACATCTTATTTTGAGTACACAATCATCATTTGATCAAGTCTTTATCATGATTCCACAAGCATGGCTCAAAAATCATCAAGATGTCAAAAGTTACTATTTTTATACAGTAGAAAAGTCAACTGTACATTGACCAAGGCATAACTTTTTCATGGTTCATCAGAAAAATCCCATCCAATGCTCATTTTGAAGGGGATGACATTTGCTATAACTCATCTTCACATTCCAAGTCCAAGAAATGCTCTCACAAAAAGTTATCAATTTATACATTATAGGTCAATTTCAAAAGTCAACAAAAATGCACTTTAAGTCAAAGGCCATAACTTGAGATTGGTAAATCCAAATTACATGGGATCAAAGGCATTGGTTAGAGGACAACAAGACCTTTCCAAAATGTCAAAGAACATGTCCATATGATCAAAATTAAGCAAGATATGCATTGGAGAAGTTGGGAAATTTTTGTGAATTTGCAAAAGTCAACTTTGCCCAAAACACCTCATTTTTGCTAATGGGCCTCAAATTCCTTCTTGAAACTTTGGCCAAAGCTCATGCACGACCCATTGATATTATTTGAAATTATTTTCTTATATTTTATTAATTAATTGGATTTTTAATTGATTTTAATTCCTTTAATTGATTTAAAATGTAGGAAATTCAAAGATATGCTTTTTCAAATCATTTGTGAAGCAAACAAACTCAGGGCAAGCTGGCAAATTCGTGTATCAATCAAAGAGACAAAAATCTCCATGTTTGGTAAGTTTTATCAATCAAAAAGATTGAAAATTATTTGATTTCCAATCAAATATTGGAACATCAATGCAAGGGATTTCTTGAGCAAGATTTGACCTAAAACCATTCTCCTATATGTACTAAACCTAAACCTAATCATGCACACGTGAAAAGTTGTTGCACAAAGCCATAATCATATTCAAAAAACTCAAGAAAATTTTAAATCTGTTTTCTCACTTCAAGGCCAATTCAATACTTTTAATTTCTTCTAATACATTGCAGGGATCCCCAGGAACACATTGCAATCAAAATCGCACGCTAAAGCTTAAGAAATCGCCTCCAACAGATTCACGGTTTAGCTTTCTTTCTCATAATCGAAACTCGTAATTCATGCATCATTAATGAGATGTTTTGTGTGTTTTGTATTGCTTGAATCCACAGGAAGCTTTTGGCATAAGTTAATTGAGTTATTATGCAGTGAATCAAAAATCACCATTGATGAATGTTAGGGTTTCCAAGTTCTTAAATTGGGGCTTTGTGATATAGGAAAAATTAGACCTCAAGAGACCTATGGTTGAGACCGTCAGGATGAGACGAACGCATTGATACCATCGCGCCAGATTTATGTTTAACGTACACCTATTCGCTATTTTTCCTCGTTCAGCTTTGTGGGGGTTAAAAACCCCCGCTAATTGTTTTTGTTTTACAGGGAAACGAGGAAGAAGACAATACGTGGAAGAGTGTGGTTGGCTCATTCAAATATAACGCGCGATTTGTTGGTTTTCCAACATGTCATTTATTTTCCATATATTATTTTCATTGTTTATCTTATTAACAAACGAGTTCAGATGGCCTAGTGGAAGACGCGCTGGCATGCAACCATTGGGACCTGGGTTCGATTCCCAGGTCCACCCAAAAGCTTGTTTCTATTTTTTCTAATGTGTTCATATGCAGCGCTTACCAAGGAGTATACCATGCATATCAGATATCCAGGCGCAATGTGGCCACTATCATCAATCCAATGGTCAAAAAGTGGAGAACACCATGCTCCAGGTCAATCCACGCTCTTGGCAATTCCAAAAGTCAAACGTGGCTTGGCAACAAATGGGCCAGAAATTCTAACAAAACCTCCTAATGGGTCCATCAACCCCCCTGGTATACTATTCTTTTTCTTATTTTCTTTTCCTTTTTAATTATTTTAATTATTATTATTATTATTAACTAACAAATTATTTTTATAATAAATTCAGATAATCAAAAGATGTAAATATTTTTATTACTTATTATTTTTACTATTAATTATTATTATTTTAAATAAACACTAACACAAATTAATTAAGTATAATTAGGTTTAATTTGACTATTTTTCATAATAAATAAAATAAATTTAGAATTAGGGTTTTCTTGACTTTTAATTTCTTTTTATTTCATTAAGACCTAAAAAAACATAAAAAATATTTTTCTTTTAATTAATTAAGTAATTAGTTATTAGGTTTAATATTTAATTAAATGCAAAAAAGGACAAATTTCAATTCTTTTCTCAAAAAGGGTCAAAACCCTAAGGACGTCCCGATTTAATTCTTTCGCGCGCATGTTTATTTTTAATTCCTATTTTTGATTATATTTATGTAACTGTTCAGAGGATTAATAGATAATTAGGATTTTATCGCTTTCTTTTACTTTCCACATTTATTTTCCAAACGGGTTTTGTTTTTGGCGATGTATAGACCCGCGCCTTGTAATAGCGTAGATTTACCTTTCCGCACTTTATTTCCCGCAAATTATTTAACTGTTAATTATGCATGAAAGACTGGTATGAAAAATAAAATCAATCTGTAGCTCACAAATAACATGTACAAGATAATCTTAACTGAAAAACAACACACATGTACATGCCACTCCTAGGGTACGCCTCACCTGGTTGCCTCGAGGTGGTCGTCAAGTATAGGGTGTTTTAGAGGTCGCCCTCCTGTCTAAAGATCCAGTTGCCTCGAAACGGTTGCCTCGGATAAAAAGGATCTAGGACATTAGGGTTACGGCTAAGGCGTCCTACTATTGCATTGGTGACCACATTGTCCCTTATAATCGAATTGACCCGAATACCTCCAACGACGATGCTACCTACTTCTCAATAGTGGGATAGTATTGTCTAAAGGACTCTTACACAGCCTAATTCCTTAGAGTAGGTAGATTTCTCCTGGGTACTTGCTCTTTCAAAATAACAAAAACAACTTTTCGCACTTACACTTTCAAAAAGTTTTCAAACAAATACTTCATACACTCTTGAGGACAAATACAAGAGTTACCTAGAAATTTTTCAAACGAAACTTTTTCAAAACCCACATACACTTGAAAAGCAAACAATTTTTGAAAACATAGTGAGCAAGTACCTAAGAGCCCGTGGATAACCACGGATAGAAAGGGTGCTAACACCTTCCCTTTCTATAAATCTACCTCCCGAACCGAGAAACATCTCGAAAAAGGAATTTTGTTGTGCTTTTGTCCTTTCCATGTTGGAGAACATAAAACACGGTGGTGACTCTTGCTTACCGCGACATTTCATGAACCAGCTTACAAAACAGTCAGTTCTATTTCCACCGATCACAGAAGCCAATTCAGACCAAAAGCTCAACGCTACTCTCTTCCTTGACACCCAGTGGAGCTACACCAATCAAAACCAAGCCCTAAGACAGCTTGAAACTCGCTATAAGTCTCCATGAACATTGCTCTGCACATGGAATCGTAACTCAGTTTTCTTGCATCCTTTGCCAAATTTCTTGCATATTCATACTGACCATTAAATTTCTAAGCAAACTGCATTGTTTAATTTTATTTTCAGACCCTGTATTGCAATACCCGAGTCTAGGGTTTTTTTGTTTTTTTTAGGCATTCTTGGCACAGGTACAATCAAAGCAAACCATGGCCATATTTGTGTTCAGGGGAGAGAGACGAATCCAATGATGGTCGTAGCTTGTATTTTTGTGACCTAGGATGGATTTTTGAGATGCCCTACAAAACTTCCTGCAGATAAAAATCCGCAGGTAAATAACCAGAGTTATTTGAAGAAGACGATGGCGTGCCCTTGTGCTATTGGTTCATTCAAAACATTAGCGCGTTTTTTTTTTCAGGCTTAGCATTTTGTTTTTTATATAATATTAGTTTCTTATTTCAATAACAATTAAGCAGTTTAGTTGGAGTGGTTGGAGCGTTGGCATGTGAGGTTGGGACCTGGGTTTGAATCCCAAGTCCCCCAAAACTTTGATATATTTTGCTTTCAGGTGATCTCACGCAGCATCATAAGCCTGGTCCACCCTATTCCTCCAGATCTCAAGTGACAAGTGGCCTGCAAATCAAATCCAAGGGCAAAGATTGAGTGACCATCCTGCACTCTAGTCAAACGCACCATGGGGAATCTGAAAAAGTCAATAAGGCTGATTGAATATGGGCCTCAAAATTGCAGATTCACACCCTCTTCAGGCCCACACCTCCCTGAGTTTGTTTCTTCATTTTATTTTTCTTTTCATTATTATTTCTATTTTATTATTATCTCAATTAAATTAATTAACAAATTAACCTTTTTTTATAAAAAAATCAGAAAACCAAAAATAAAATAATATTTTCTATTTCATTATTTTTGTAAATAAATTTTAATCAATTAATTTAGTTTTTAATTAGGTACAATTTTAAATCTTTTTTGCATTAAATTAAAATTAACATAGAATTAGGTTTTTTTTTAATATCTTTTAACCACTCTTATTTTATTTCCTTAATTAAAAAACTCAAAAATATTTTCTTTTTAATTAACTAGTTCAATTATTAATTTAGACTAATTTTTAATTCAAAAATAACAAAAATATGCTTTATTTAATAAAAAGGGTCAAAACCCTAAAAACACTCCGATTTAATTTTCTCGCGACGGTTAATCTTTGATCAATATTGTAACTGTTTCAGGAATGTAATAGTTTTTAAATTAGGATTTTATTTATCACTTTATTTAATTTTTGCAATTTAATTTTAAAAGGGTTTGTCTTTGGCGATGTAAATACCCGACGCCTTGTAATAGCTTAGATTTATTTTCCGTAATTTAATTTCCGCAACCATTAACTGTTAGATGTTTGATAAATAGGCTATGCATGACAAGATTAATCTTTTAATTTAAAATCATCAATAGATCACCATTAACATGTACAAAGATAATATAATTGAAAAACAATACACTCGCACATGCCACTCCTAGGGTATACCTCACTTGGTTGCCTCGAACGTGGTCATTGAGTATAGGAAGTTTTAGAGGTCGCCCTTTTGTCCAAAGATCATAACTTGCCTCGAAACGGTTGCCTCGGATAAAATGATCTAAGAAATTAGGGTTACCTCTAAGGCGTCCTAACATTGCTTTAGTGACCAACGTCCCTTAATCAAATTGACCCGAAAACTCCAACGACGATGCTTCCTACTCCTCAATAGTGTGATAGCATTGTCTAAAGGACACTTGTACAAATTAATTCCTTTTTGAGTAGGTAGATGTTCTTAAGTACTTGATCCTTTTAAAACAAAAACAAAACTTTTCGCACTTACACAACTTTCAAGCAAAAACTTCTTTTCAAACCCACAAACACAAAGAAAAGCAAACTTTTGAAATCATAATAAGCAATTACCTAAGAGCCCATGGATAACCACGGATAGAAAGGGTGCTAACACCTTCCCTTTCTATAATCTACCTCCCGAACCCGAGAAATATCTCAAAAAAGGAATTTTTCTGTGCTTTTGTCCTTTCCTTGTTGGATAAAATAAAAGATGGTGGCGACTCTTGCTTACCGCGACATTTTGCAAAAACAAACGCAAACGCGAGCCAGCATTCCAAAACAGTCAGTTCTCATTCCCATCGATCACAGAACTGGAGACTCTGCTGGGGATACTTATAAGTGAGGTGTACCTTAGGATTAGATCACTATGTATTCAATTGTATGCTTTGTATGCTTTAATTTTGTGGGCTTGTATCGGAGTTCTATAGATCCTAACCCGGATCTGGGGATACCCTTTAGGTAAGTAGCAATAAACTATACTGATATCCCTTGTGTTGGAACGAGGAGAATATGGGTCTTCTAAGGAGTCATTAAGCACCAACTGACCTTAGAACCTTAAACTAACCAACTTGGCCATAGAACAGTAGCAGTATGCTACCCTCATTGAGACTAAACTCTCGCGATGATTCTGCCGCAAGAAAAGGTTGCTAAACCGGAATTATGACCGATTGAGGGTAGTCAGTGATATTTAGATCCTCTAGAACCCGGTTACTATTTTTTAGGACAGGTCTTAACCAACTGAAACTGAAAGAGGGTAGTACCTAAGCTCCATGCCAGCCTGAAATCTAAGGGCTTTCAGTGTGACTTGTATGCCTTTACCATGCTTGCTTTTTGTGGATACTTGTGGTGTGCCTTCATCATGACATCATGACATCATTACATTGCATACATTTTGCATAAGGACTAACCTATTTAAAGGACAAGAGGGTTTCATCTTTGCTCTGTTTTGTAGGTTATCATGATGCCCATGCGTAGGAATACTATCTGGATCAACTTTGTCCAAGTACCCACCCTACTTAAAGATTTGGTTGTCAGGATTCCAGACACTACTTCCTTCATCAGAAGGCATGGTTCTCTTCTCAGTTTGGTCACCTCAAAGTTGGATGAACAAATGATGAGTGTCTTGGTCCAGTTTTATGATCCTCTATACCATTGATTCACCTTTCAAGACTTCCAACTGGTCCCTACCCTAGAGGAGTTCTCTGAGCTGCTTGGTATCTCTGTGTTGGAGTAGACTCCATTTACTGGTTGGGAAAAGACTTTTAAGCCCGAAGAAATTGCTGCAGCCCTTCACCTGACCAAGGAGGAGGTAATGGCTAACTGGGAAACTAGAAGTGGAGCTAAGGGTTTTCTGGCTAAGTTTTTGGTTGACAAAGCTAATTACTTCTGGGACAGCTTAGACTTCAAGGCGTACGAGGACATTCTGGATCTTTTGATTTATGGTGTGGTATTGTTTCCGAATCCCGAAACTTTTGTTGATATTAACGCCATCAAGATCTTCATCTCTCAGAATCCGGTACCCACTCTCTTGGGTGATATACTTCATCATCTCTATGCTCGTACTGCCCGAAAGCGGGGGACTTTGATGTGCTGTGTTCCTTTATTGTCGAGGTGGTTTATTTCGCACCTCCCTAAGTCTGTATTGAAAAACAAAGAGGGAATGGGCTGGGCTTATAGGGTGATGTCTCTTTCTAATGATGACATTATCTGGACTCTCAAAGGTATGGATGAGATGACTGTCATTGATCGCTGAGGAGAGTATCCTAATGTTCCATTGATCGGACTCCATGGAGGGATTTTTTACAACCCATGCTTAGCTCTTCGTCAGTTTGGAAGAGCCAGAAGAGAAGGGCCTCATGAGATGCTGATGCCCTATATCATCTTTGATTTTCAGGGAGATAGCGACGAGCTGCGTCGTAAATTCATAAGGGTTTGGGACAGAGTTCACCTATCTGACCCACATGAGTTGGGACCAAAGACTTCCCTGCCAATGGAGCCATATCTCAGATGGGTCCGCATCCGTGCCCAGAAGTTAGGTATGCCATATGAAGCTGTCAGGCCTGTTACTCTTGAAGTTGCTAATGAGGAGGGGGTTCCTCCAACTATCCTCCAACCTTATATGCCCATTGATATTGGGACACTGAAGAGGTCTTGGATGCAGTTGAGGGATGAACAGGATTCTTACAGAGAGAGGTTCAATGAACAGGAGCAGAAGATCCAGAAGCTGACTAGGCAACTGGAGAACGAGCGGATCCTGAATGATTATGTCCGCACTGAGAAGAAGAGACCATGGGAGCATTGATGGACATTTGAGGATTTCTTTTACAGTTTTCATTTACTTTTCAGTATTTCCATTCTTGTAAACGCCTAAGGGGCAGTTTGTTGAACAATTTAAATTTTGAAGTTTAAATCTAATAAAGTGTGTTTCCTTTTTGTTTACAAATTTGAATCTCGATTATCTTTGAAATCATAAATCATATGCATTTCATCCCATGCACTTCATAAACAGGTACCCCATTACAGGTCTCTTATCTTCTTCGCTATTTATTTCAGCAATCATCATGTCTGCTGAACCTTCCACTGAGCAAGCTATCAAGTCCCTTCAGGCCCATAATGCTCAATTTCAAGAGTTGTTCATGAATCTAGCTAAGGGTCAACAGGACCTGAAGACCTTGATTTTGAAAGAGAAGAAGAAGAGAACCATCCTGTTCAACACTGGACGCAGGTTTGGAAACGGGCTGTAGAATGAAGTTGATCTGACCACCTCATCTGGAGGGAAAGATAGTCCACAAGAATGGAGGGCTCCTAGCCCTATGGTCTCTGACAACGAGATGGACTATGATGAAGAACAGTATCCTCCTGCTGAGGATAAGTACAAACAACTGGAAGACCGTTTGAGCGCTATGGAAATACAAAAGGTGCCCGGTCTGGACTTCGGAGATCTAGGTCTATCATCTCGGGTGGTGATTCCCTATAAATTCAAGGCGCCTGCCTTTGCCAAGTATGACGGAGCTTCCTGTCCAAATCTGCACCTCCAGTCATATGTGAGGAAGATCCAACCTTACACTGCTGATAAGAACTTATGGATCCATTTCTTTCAAGACAATCTCTCAGGGACTCAACTTGAGTGGTTATATCAGTTGGACGGAGCCAGTATCCGCAGCTGGGAAGATTTGGCTACTGCATTCTATAGGCAGTATCAGTATAATTCCGACCTCGCTCCTACGCGTACCCAACTCCAGGGTATGTCAATAGGAATGGATGAAGGATTCAAAGAGTATGCTCAAAAATGGAGAGACCTTGCCGGAAGGGTGTAACCACCGTTGGCTGATTGTGAGCTTGTTGACATGTTTTAGGGACCCTGTCTGGTCCATTCTTTAACCATCTGATTGGAAGCTCTTCAGTTGGGTTTACAGATCTTATTTTGACTGGTGAAAGGATTGAAACTGGTATTAAGGTTGGGAAGATACAGAAGGGTGCCACCTCGAGCACCAAGAAGAAACTGTTTAAGAAAGAGTCCAGTGTTGTCTACAGTTCGAGAAGACAGAATAGACCTGAACACTGCCAAGCTGTCAATGCGGTTGTTATTTCAAAACCCGCTGGTGCTCCTCAGCATCACAATCAACAAAAAGATGAGAGACCTCAAAGGCAATTCACTCGTCTCAGCATGACTTTGTCTCAGATTCTGCCACAATTGCTGAAGACCAATCTGGTGACTCTAAAAGAAGCTCCGAAGAATCCAAGTACCACATCACCAAAGTACAACCCTAATGCCTGCTGCGATTTTTACTCTGATAGCCCGGGGCATAATACAAATGATTGTTGAGTTTTGAGGAACATGGTGCAAGACCTAATTGATTCAAAGGAGATTGAGTTTGAGGCGCATGAGAGGCCTAATGTTGTGACTTCTCCCATGCCCAAACATGGAGTAAATGTTGTAGAGGAAGACTTGTTTGTAGTTTCTGTGGATGATATTGTTACCCCTCTAATGACTGTCAAGAAGAACCTGTTGCTAGCCGGTTTATTTCCAAGCTGTGGCGAAGGTTGCCATATGGGTTCTGTTTTACCTACTGGTTGCCCATTCCTGAAGTCAGGTATCTAAAACCTGATGGATAATAATGAGATCCTGTTTGGGAAGATTTTCGTTCCTTCCATTCCTACTGAAGAAGTTGCCATCATTACCATTTTCAACAATTCTTCTAAGGCTCCCTCGAGGAAGCCTGTTAGGATTACATCTACTCCGAAGATCGCACCTGTAATCATCACTGTTCTAGGGCCCATCCCCTACACCTCTGACAAAGCTGTCCCTTGGCACTATGGGGCAGATGTTTATGTTCTAGGAGTTAAGCAAGAGTTGGATGTTGATACCGGCGTTAGCAACATTACTGGGCCTGCTAAAGTCACCCGTAGCAGTAGACTTTTCTCACCTGATATTGTTCCACCAACTGTCTGCAGACCTGTTGTCATTACACCTGCAAGTGTGCCTAATGCCATTCCTGATCAAGTTCTTAGTTCTACCCCTGTCGCCGAGTCATCTAACGCTTGGGGCAAAGGGATCACTACTGATGTGCCTGCCCAGACGGAGGCACCAAAGACCATTACTGTCGAAGCTTCCAAACAGGAGATGGAAGAGATTTTGAAGATTATTAAGAAGAGTGATTATAACGTGGTTGAGCAGCTGGGGCAAACCCCATCCAAGATTTCTATGTTGTCACTGCTGTTGTGTTCAGAGGCCCACGCGAAGGCTCTAATTACCTTCCTGAAAATTGCCCACGTGCCACAAGAGACATCAGCTAATCAGTTTACCGATTGTGTGGCCAATTTAACTGCTGATAATGGTTTAGGTTTCTCCGACGCTGATTTGACTGCTAAAGGGAAGAACCATAACGATGCCCTGCATGTCTCCATTGAATGCAGGGGCACTACTCTTGCACATGTATTGGTTGACACTGGTTCCTCATTAAACGTCTTACCCAAGAAAGCTCTAGACCGGTTGGATTGCGAAAGGTTGGAGCTAAAGCCAAGTAACATCGTTGTCAGGGCCTTTGACGGGTCTAAAAGGATGGTGCATGGTGAAGTTGATATTCCAATTAAAGTTGGTTCTCAGGTCTTCAATTCTACATTCTACATGATGGACATTCGGCCATCCTATTCTTGTTTGCTGGGTCGTCCATGGATCCACAAAGCTGGAGCTGTAACCTCAACACTCCATCAGAAGCTGAAGTACCCGGTCAGAGGGAAGATTGTGACAGTTCAAGGGGAGGAGGAATACATGGTAAGCCACCTCAACTCATTCAGATACATAGAGATGGATGGGGAGTTCATTGAGACCCCATTTCAGCATTTTGAAGAGGTTCCTCAGACACTGGCATCAGCTAAGACTGTGATTGAAGATTCTCCTATGAAGATGGCTTCCTTAAAGGATGCCCGGGCTGTTATTGAGAAGGAAGATCAAAGGGCTGTTCGAAGTGCAAGGATTGGAAGACCCCCCGTGTTCATCAGCAGCTCGGGAGTAAATGCCATTGAAGAGGATGTGGAAGAGTCTGAATTCGACAGCTGGATCTATCCTACGACCAACGGTGGACCAAACAACTGGACAGCAAAGGACTTCATCCCTATTACTTTTGTTAACCAGTAATGAACTCTTTGTTTTGAATTTGTAACAGACAATGTTGTGAAACTTTATGGCCCGGTGTCTTACCCGGGGCACCGTGGCTTCATTTGTGAGGGCTTTTGTGTGCCATTTTCATATATCATTAAGAAAAGCATTGGACGTTTCCTGCATTTCAAATTTTGCGCTCCTGGTTTTTCTTTATTATATATTGCAAAACAGCTATTTTACACACACTCACATATACAGGTCTCAATCCACTCTGGATCTCACTGGTAATAACTCTGCTACTGCCAGTTATGACTTCGAAAATCCGATCAACTTAGCCGAAGACGAAGGTGAAGACGATTGCGAAGTACCGGGCAAACTTGCAAGACTGTTACTCCAGGAAGAGAGGGCCATTCATCCACATGAAGAGCCGGTGGAAACGGTGAATCTGGGTACTGAAACAGACAAGAAGGAAGTCAAGATCGGTGCAAATCTGGAGCTTAGTGTGAAACAACGGTTGATTTAGATGCTGCGTGACTACGTGGAGATCTTTGCTTGGTCTTACGAAGATATGCCTGGGTTGGATACCGACATTGTGGTTCATCTCCTGCCTACCAAGGAAGACTGTCCTCCCGTAAAACAGAAGGTTCGCCGAATGCGCCCAGAGATGTCAGAGAAAATTAAGGCTGATGTTATGAAACAGTTTGACGCCGGTTTTCTAGCAGTGACTTCTTACCCTCAGTGGGTTGCCAATGTGGTTCCGGTACCGAAGAAGGATGGTAAGGTTCGAATGTGTGTTGAATATAGGGATTTGAACAGGGCGAGCCCTAAGGATGACTTCCATCTACCTCACATCGACGTTCTGGTTTACAATACTGCTCAGCACAAGGTATTCTCTTTCATGGATGGTTTCTCCGGTTATAATCAGATAAAGATGGCTCCCGAGGACATGGAGAAAACCACTTTTGTTACTCAGTGGGGTACCTTTTGCTACAAGGTCACGCCTTTTGGATTGAAAAATGCTGGGGCAACATATCAGCGTGCCATGGTTGCTTTATTTCATGATATGACCATCATGAGATTGAAGTATATGTCGATGATATGATTGCGAGGTCCCAGACTGAGGAGAAACACCTTGACCATCTACAGAAGCTGTTTGACAGGTTAAATTTGTAAAAGCTGAGATTGAACCCGAACAAGTGCACCTTCGGGGTGAGGTCTGGAAAACTACTAGGTTTCGTTGTAAGCGACAAAGGTATTCAAGTGGACCCTGCCAAAGTGAAAGCCATACAAGAGATGCCAGCTCCCAAGACAGAGAAAGAAGTCAGAGGCTTTCTAAGACGACTGAATTACATTGCCCGATTCATCTCTCACCAAACTGCTACTTGTGAACCAATCTTCAAGTTACTGAAGAACGATCAAGTGGTACACTGGAACGATGAATGCCAGACTGCTTTTGAAAGGATCAAAGAGTATCTCCAGGAGCCACCCATTCTAATGCCACCAGTTGAAGGGAGACCTTTGATTTTATACTTGACAGTACTTGACAACTCAATGGGGTGTGTGCTGGGGCAGCATGACGAGTCTCGCCGAAAAGAGCATGCTATTTATTACCTTAGCAAAAAGTTTACCGACTGTGAGACCCGATACTCACTGCTTGAGAAAACTTGCTGCGCTTTGGCATGGGCTGCTCGCCGGCTGAGACAGTATATGTTGACTCACACTACTCTGTTGATATCAAAGATGGATCCCATCAAGTATATCTTCGAAAAGCCTGCCTTGTCCGGAAAAATAGCAAGATGGCAGATGATTTTGACTGAGTCTGACATCCAGTACACAACTCAAAAAGCAATCAAGGGAAGTGTATTGGAAGCCCATTTGGCGCACCAGGCAGTGGATGATTACCAGTCTATGAACTTTGAGTTTCTGGACGAGAATATCATGTTAGTGACTGATTGTGAGACACCTGGACCGGATGAAGGACCTGAGGAAGGATCCCGATGGTCTATGTATTTTGATGGAGCTTCGAACGCTTTGGGTAACGGCATTGGCGTCGTGATCATATCTCCTAAAGGCTCTCATACTCCATTCACCGCCCGTTTATGTTTCAACTGCACCAACAATATGGCGGAGTATGAAGCATGCATTATGGGTCTTCGAGCTGCAATTGACCTAAGGATTAAGTTCTTAAGTGTCTTCGGAGATTTCGCTCTCGTGATCAGTTAGATCAAAGGCGAGTGGGATACAAAACACCCAAATCTTATTCCTTACAAGGAGTATGTATTGACGTTGCTTCCCCATTTCGAGGAAATAACCTTTGAGCACTTCCCTAGAGAGGAGAATCAGTTAGCGGACGCGCTAGCTACGATGTCTTCTATGTTCAAAGTCAATTGGGACAACGAGGCTCCCCGGATCATTATTGAAAGATTGGACGAACCGGTACATTGCTGTGATCTTTTGACTGAAGAAGTAACAGAAAAGCCCTGGTATCATGAGGTGAAGAGGTATCTTGAAGCTCAGGAGTATCCCGAGGGTGCATCTGTTAATGATAAGAAGTTTCTGAGGAGGTTCGCGGCGAAATTCTTCATCAACAATGGCATTCTTTACAAGCGTAACCATGATTCAACCTTACTGCGTTGTGTGGATAAGATTGAAGCAGAAAGGATTATGGCAAAGCTACATGAAGGTACTTTCGGAACCCATTCCGGTGGACATACGATGGCAAAGAAGATCCTTCAGGCAGGATATTACTGGTCCACAATGGAAGCCGACTGTTATCAGCATTCTCGGACATGTCATAAATGCCAAGTATATGCTGATAAGGTGCACATACCTCCAGTTCCTCTGAATGTTTTGACAGCACCTTGGCCTTTTGCAATGTGGGGCATTGATATGATCGGCGAGATCAGACCTACAGCATCCAACGGGCATCGTTTCATCCTGGTAGCAATTGATTACTTTATGAAGTGGGTTGAAGAAGCTTCCTTTGCTACGGTAACCAAGAACATCGTGGCACGGTTCATTCGGCATAGCCTGATCTGTCGATATGGTGTACCAGAGAGGATCATTACGGAAAATGGAACTAATCTCAACAACAAGATGATCACTGAGCTCTGTGAGCAATTCAAGATACAACATCATAATTCTTCTCCCTACTGGCCAAGATGAATGGAGTTGTCGAAGCAGCAAATAAGAACATTAAGAAGATTGTGCAGAAGATGATAGTGACATACAAAGACTGGCATGAGATGTTACCATTTGCTCTTCACGGGTACCGTACCTCAACACGGACGTCAATAGGGGCAACACCCTATTCCTTGGTTTATGGCATAGAGGCAGTCTTGCCGATTGAAGTTCATATACCCTCTCTTTGGATCATGAAGGATGTAGGTTTGAGCGAAGATGACTGGATTCAGACCCGACTTGATCAACTGAATCTAATCGACGAGAAAAGACTTACTGTTGTTTGTCATGGTCAGACGTACCAAAAACGGATGATCAAGGCATTTAACAAGAAAGTCAGACGACAAAAGTATCAAGTAGGGGACCTGGTAATCAAGCGCATTATCTTACCTCAAGGTGACCCCAGGGGAAAATGGACCCCTACTTACGAAGGGCCATTTGTGGTTAAGAACATCTTCTCAGGAGGAGTTATGATTCTAACCACCATGGATGGTGACGAACTTCCTCACCCCGTCAATGCAGACATAATGAAAAGATACTACGCATAATCAAAGACCCGCTAGGTCGACTGGCCTAGGAAAAGATAAGGGCTTCCCGGCGAACCAAAAGGGTTCGGGCAAAAATAGGGGATGAAAATTAAAAAATCTGTACAACCGGCAAGTCGAAAACCTGAAAAGGCGGCTTGGGCAAAAATGGGTATCCCGGTGGACTGAAAACCTGAAAACCTGAAAGGGCGGTCCAGGAAAAAGTTAGGGATTAAAGCGTAACACTATGTCTAATTGGATCACCTCTGATCCAGACTTCGGTATCAACTATCAAGCTCGGACGGCACCAATCAATCAGATTCATCTTCAACTAAGCAGCAAAGTGATGAGATGCTTGAAGATATAAAGGCAACAGCAGAGTTGGAACCCAGTGGGACTATTCACATAGTTGTTTTGTTTTCTTTTCACAAATTGTATAAATTCTATTTTTGCGGCGGCGTCCTCTTACTAGGACGTCAGCCTGTTGTACAAAAACGCATATTTACAGGCAAACTTCAAAATTAATACAAATTCATTTTCAGACAAATTTCAAATTGTTTTTCCTTTATATGTTTTGTTTTGCAAAGAACGTCCAATGTTCATTTTTGATATATGCATTTGACATTAATTGCTACTCATAAATATTTACCTGCGAAACAAAGGACGAATTACTGGTAATATCAGAAACAGGGGCAATAAGAATTGTCCGAGCTGCCTAGTTGCTCTGTCTAACAAGGTACCAAGGTAGGTTCAGCCAAAGAATATGACCAAGATACCATCACTCCCCGTAGAGTAAAACCGTAATGGTAGCTCTCCCCACTGAGACTTGCAGCTATGAACAAATCAGCAACACTCTCCCCAAGAAGAGTTAATCTACCATCAGCCCCAAAAAGGCTGGGTATCCCCAGAAGGTCTTAATAGTCCTCAGTGGAGTATAAAGACATTCCCCAGCAAGTATAAGAGCATCCCCGACAGTCTTAATATTCCACGACGGAATATAAGAATGTTCCCCGGCGGAATACAAGATACCCCAGTGGAGTCATTTCCCCAGCGCAGTCTAAAAAAGCTCCCCGCATGAGTTGAATCATCTTACCCAGTAGATTCTGGAAGCTCATCCCCTGCAGAGCACAAATAAATCTCCCTAGCCAAATTCAGAAGGTTATCCTGACAAGAGTCTAACTGGGTTATCCTCAGCAAGTTGCAACTGAAAGATCATCCCCAGCGAAGTTCTTTCTATCCCCAGCGGAGTTCATCATTAAAATCCCCAACAAAGCTTATCAACAGAATCCCCAGCGGAGTTATCATTAAAATCTTCAGCAGAACGTCTCTTCCCCACAAAGTAATTCCCCTCGGAGTAACCTCTTCATCAGTTTATCCCCCAACGGAGTTCTTTTCTCCTACAGGTTCATCATCTTCGTTCATCATCCCCAACGGAAATGAAGAACTCAACTCTATTCTCCGACAGCTCCGGGATTTCTTTTCCCCAACTAAAGCATCATATTCCCATACATCATGATACACGCATATACGCATCATACGGATACAATCTCATTATTTTGAGAACATCATTGCCTGATCCATATCATACATTTCATATGACAGACCTTTACCTTTCAGGAAAGATGCAGTTAAGTCCCCAGCTTAGTCGAAGACCTGACCGGTTCTTAAATCTCAATTGAATTATCCTCGGTTGAATTTCGGATAAGGTTCTCAATCTCGACGGTTTCCCTACGTCATAGTGTGGACGAGTACTATAACCTCAACGGTATACTACGTTGAGCATGAGTCAGTTCCTAGATATTGATGTTTTCCTCTGTCATAGTGTGGACAAGTGCTATAACCTCAACGGTATACTACGTTGAGCACGAGACAGTTCCTAGATCTTGATGAAGATGTTTCCCTACGTCATAGTGTGGACGAGTACTATAACCTCAACGATATACTACATTGAGCACGAGTCAGCTCCTAGATCTTGATATTTTCCTCTGTCATAGTATGGATGAGTTCTATAACCTCAACGGTATACTCCATTGAGCACGAGATAGTTCCTAGATCTTGATGAAGATGTTTCCCTACGTCATGGTGTGGACGAGTACTATAACCTCAACAGTATACTACATTGAGCACCAGTCAGTTCCTAGATCTTGATGTTTTCCTCCGTCATAGTGTGGACAAGTTCTATAACCTCAACGGTATACTCCATTGAGCACGAGACAGTTCCTAGAATCTTGATGAAGATGTGTCCCTACATCATAGTGTGGACGAGTACTATAACCTCGACGGTATACTCCGTGGAGCACGAGTCAGTTCCTAGATCTTGATGTTTTCCTCCGTCATAGTGTGGACAAGTTCTATAACCTCAACGGTATACTCCATTGAGCACGAGACAGTTCCTAGAATCTTGATGAAGATGTTTCCCTACATCATAGTGTGGACGAGTACTATAACCTCGACGGTATACTCCGTGGAGCACGAGTCAGTTCCTAGATCTTGATGTTTTCCTCCGTCATAGTGTGGACAAGTTCTATAACCTCAACGGTATACTCCATTGAGCACGAGACAGTTCCTAGATCTTGATGAAGATGTTTCCCTACATCATAGTGTGGACGAGTACTATAACCTCAACGGTATACTCCATTGAGCACGAGTCAGTTCCTAAATCTTGATGTTTTCCTCCGTCATAGTGTGGACAAGTTCTATAACCTCAACGATCTACTCCATTGAGCAAGAGACAGTTCCTAGATCTTGATGAAGATGTTTCCCTACGTCATAGTGTGGACGAGTACTATAACCTCAACGGTATACTCCATTGAGCACGAGTCAGTTCCTAGATCTTGATGTTCTCCTCCGTCATAGTGTGGACACGTTCTATAACCTCAGCGGTATACTCCATTGAGCACGAGACAGTTCCTAGATCTTGATGAAGATGTTTCCCTATGTCATAGCGTGGACGAGTACTATAACCTCGACGGTATACTCCGTGAAGGACGATTCAGTTCCTAGATCTTGATGTTTTCCTCCGTCATAGTGTGGACAAGTTCTATAACCTCAATGGTATACTTCATTGAGCACGAGACAACTCCTAGATCTTGATGAAGGTGTTCCCCCCAGTTGAATTATGGACATGTTCTTAAGACTCAGCTGAGGCATTCTCTCAGTTGAAGTACAAACCAGGTTCCTAAATCTCAACAAAGGTTAGACTTCCCCAGTGGAATCTTTTACAACAACAGGTATGCAAGTTCTCGCTAAGGAATCTCTTACGCGATCGACACCCCTGCAGATGGAATCTGTAAGCCCATCCTCCTACCAACAATCTCCAAATGGCATCTGTAAGCCCATTCCCGACATCATAATGCTGATACTACACCATGCGAGTGCAAATTTTTGGGCACTCTAGTGTTCAATTATATTCCACCTTCAGATCACGAAAGGCTCAAAAGCCAATCTATATCCTCAGGTTTAAGAAAACTGAACAGGGGCAACTGTTGTACCCCAAAATTTGCCCTCCCATATTCCTCAAGATTTGTCAAGAATGATCTTCAAGTTGCTCAAGTTGGCTCAAGGAGTGGACAGTCAAGTCACCTCCTAAGGCAGTCAAGTCAAAATTAGGGTTTTGTGTTGCATAAAGGTCCTTGCATCCAAATGACCTCAAGTGCTCCCCAATGTCCTAATATGTTCTCAAGTTCATCCATGTCAAATTTCAATCCTTGCAGAGAAAGTTTGGTCAGTCAATTGCTCAAGAAGTCCAAAAATCGACTGTGCTAGGGCAAAAGTCAACTGTGACCTACAGACAGTCAAACCTCAATATTTTTTGTCAACATTCTAATTTTGAAGGATAATTCATCATTTGATCAAGGTTTGATCATGATTCATCAAGGATTGCTCAAGATTCATCAAGATTCAAAAGTTGCTAAATTAGGGTTTTGTAGGAAAAGTCAACTCAACTTTGACCAAGCATAACTTTCTCATACTTTATGATAAATGACCCATCCAAAGCCCATTTTGAATAGGATGAAATTTCCCACAATCCATCTTCACACCCCAAGATCAAGAAATTCTCTCACAAAAAGTTACAAATTTGGACATTATGGGTCATTTTTGAAAGTCAACAAAAACACATTTTTGCCAAAGCTTATAACTTGAGCATGGAACATAAAAATGCGATGAAACCAAAAGGGTTGGTTATAGGACATCTCAAGGTTTCTAAAAAGTCCAAGAACACCTCCAAAAGTTCAAAATTTAGGAAGTTATGCATTGTTGAAGTTGGGCATTTTTCCAAATTTGCCAAAAGTCAACTATCCTCAAAACTCCAATTTTTGACAAAAGGGCCCACTTTTTTCCACTTGATATAGTATTGCCATGCCACACACATTTCCCATCTTTAATTTCATGACCAAACATTTATTTTTCTATTTTATTTCATTTTTATTGATTTAATTCATTATTAATCAATATTAAATCAAATAAAATCTAAAATTGATGTAACAAGATTTGTTGTGGTCATTACAGCTTGCAAATACCATGTGCAACTCAATCAAATTCGTGACAAGTCAAAACAAGCACAAAATCTCAGATTTGGTGCAAATATGGCAACTTGGTTATGGTGATCAAAATCCAATCTTCAATCTTGAATGCACTTGATTTGAGACCAAAAGACCAACCCCAATTCACTCTATAACACTCACACAAGCAAGCTAGACCAAAAACACGCATAGAGCTCTGCAGAAACGGCCACACAACTTTGAGAAAAAAGCTTGAAAAGTGTGAGATCGAAAACAACCTTGGAGGCTAATTCAGACCAAAAGCTCAACGCTACTCTCTTCCTTGACACCCAGTGGAGCTACACCAATCAAAACCAAGCCCTAAGATAGCCTGAAACTCGATGTAAGTCTCCATGAACATTGCTCTGCACATGGAATCGTAACTCAGTTTTCTTGCATCCTTTTTCCAAATTTCTTGCATATTCATACTGACCATTAAATTTCTAAGCAAACTACATTGTTTAATTTTATTTTCAGACCTTGTATTGCAATACCTGAGTCTAGGTTTTTTTTTTGTTTTTAGGCATTCTTGGCACAGGTACAATCAAGGCAAACCATGGCCATAATTTTGTTCAGGGGAGAGAGACGAATCCAATGATGGTCGTAGCTTGTATTTTTGTGACCTAGGATGGATTTTTGAGATGCCCTACGAAACTTCCTGCGGATAAAAATCCGTAGGTAAATAACCAGAGTTATTTGAAGAAGACGATGGCGTGCCCTTGTGCTATTGGTTCGTTCAAAACATTAGCGTGTTTTTTTTTTATTTTCAAGCTTAGCATTTTGTTTTTTATATAATATTTGTTTCTTATTTCAATAACAATTAAGCAGTTTGGTTGGAGTGGTTGGAGCGTTGGCATGTGAGCGTTGGGACCTGGGTTCGAATCCTAGGTCCCCCAAAACTTTGATATATTTTTCTTTCAGGTGATCTCACGCAGCATCATAAGCCTGGTCCATCCTATTCCTCCAGATCTCAAGTGACAAGTGGCCTGCAAATCAAATCCAAGGGCAAAGATTGAGTGACCATCCTGCACTCTAGTCAAACGCACCATGGGGAATCTGAAAAAGTCAATAAGGCTGATTGAATATGGGCCTCAAAATTGCAGATTCACACCCTCTTCAGGCCCACACCTCCCTGAGTTTGTTTCTTCATTTTATTTTTCTTTTCATTATTATTTATATTTTATTATTATCTCAATTAAATTAATTAACAAATTAACCTTTTTTATAAAAAAATCAGAAAACCAAAAATAAAATAATATTTTCTATTTCATTATTTTTGTAAATAAATTTTAATCAATTAATTTAGTTTTTAATTAGGTACAATTTTAAATCTTTTTTGCATTAAATTAAAATTAACATAGAATTAGGTTTTTTAAATATCTTTTAACCACTCTTATTTTATTTCCTTAATTAAAAAACTCAAAAATATTTTCTTTTTAATTAATTAGTTCAATTATTAATTTAGACTAATTTTTAATTCAAAAATAACAAAAATATGCTTTATTTAATAAAAAGGGTCAAAACCCTAAAAACACTCTGATTTAATTGTCTCGCGCGGGATTAATCTTTGATCAATATTGTAACTGTTTCGAGAATGTAATAGTTTTTAAATTAGGATTTTATTTATCGCTTTATTTACTTTTCGCAATTTAATTTTAAAAGGGTTTGTCTTTGGCGATGTAAATACCCGACGCCTTGTAATAGCTTAGATTTATTTTCCGCAATTTAATTTCCGCAACCATTAACTATTAGATGTTTGATAAATAGGCTATTCATGACAAGATTAATCTTTTAATTTAAAATCAACAATAGATCACCATTAACATGTACAAAGATAATATAATTGAAAAGCAATACACTCGCACATGCCACTCCTAGGGTATACCTCACTTGGTTGTCTCGAACGTGGTCATTGAGTATAGGAAGTTTTAGAGGTCGCCCTTTTGTCCAAAGATCATAAGTTTCCTCGAAACGGTTGCCTTGGATAAAATGATCTAAGACATTAGGGTTACCGCTAAGGCGTCCTAACATTGCTTTAGTGACCACACGTCCCTTAATCGAATTGACCCGAAAACTCCAACGATGATGCTTCCTACTCCTCAATAGTGGGATAGCATTGTCTAAAGGACACTTGTACAGATTAATTCCTTTTTGAGTAGGTAGATGTTCTTAAGTACTTGCTCTTTTTAAAACAAAAACAAAACTTTTCACACTTACACAACTTTCAAGCAAAAACTTCTTTTCAAACCCACAAACACAAGAAAAAGGAAACTTTTGAAAACATAATGAGCAAGTACCTAAGAGCCCGTGGATAACCACGGATAGAAAGGGTGCTAACACCTTCCCTTTCTATAATCTACCTCCCGAACCCGAGAAATATCTCAAAAAAGGAATATTTCTGTGCTTTTGTCCTTTCCTTGTTGGATAAAATAAAAGACGGTGGCGACTCTTGCTTACCGCGACATTTTGCGAAAACAAACGCAAACGCGAACCATCATTCCAAAACAGTCAGTTCTCATTCCCACCGATCACAGATGTCATTATGGGGAAGTAGGAAATCATCCTTAGGGCTTGACCTATTCAAATCTCTATAGTCCACGCACATTCGTACCTTGCCGTATTTCTTGGGTACGGGAACAACATTGGCAACCCATTGCGGATAGGAGGTGACGGGTAAGAATCCAGTGTAAAATTGTTTCATGACTTATGTTTTAATCTTCTCTGACATATCTGGTCGCATTCGACGGACCTTTTGTTTTACTGGTGGACAATTCTCTTTTGTAGGAAGACGATGTACCACAATATATGCATCAAGTCCCAACATATCTTCATATGACCAGGCAAAGACCTCAACATACTCGTGTAGCAACTGAATCAGACGCTTCTTGACACTCGGTTCCACATTGGCACCCACTTTGACTTCTTTTTTGTCTTCTTAGATACCTAGGTTGATTGTGTCCACGGGTTCCTCGTGAGGCTGAATGGTTCTCTCTTCTTGCAATAGTAATCTGGCAAGTTCCCCTGGTACTTCACAATCTTCCTCACCTTCGTCTTCGGCTTAATAGCTTAGATTTTCAAAGTCACAAAGCCATAGCAGAACCGTTACCCATGGGATCCCGAATGGATGTAGACCTGTATTGTGAGTGTAAGTGTGTGTAAGGGTATAGCTACCTTTGATAGAAATAAAAAATGTAAAAAGAAAAACGATGAGCACAAAGTTTGTATGTAAAAAATGTCCATGATTCACTGATGTCATATGGAAATGAGATAATAACCCTTACAAATGGACCATTGTGCCTCGGGTAAGACACAAGGTTTTAAGAGTTTGAGTTGTTTTAATATTACTGATCCAACAAAATGTAAAGACAAATTACTGTGGGATAAAAGTGATCGGGAAAAAATCTCTAGCCTCCCAGTTGGTGAGCCCTCCACCAATAGTTGGGAAGATCCAATCCTCCAGGTTGCAACCATCTTCATCATCCTCTACCACGTTGACTTCACGGTTGTTGATCTTTAGGGGTGGTCCTCCAGCACGAGCACGACGTACAGCCTTCTGAGCACTTAAAGTGAAACCCAAGCCAAACTTATTTGACTTGTATGGGATATTCGGGAGTTGTCCCCAGATAGTGCACCCACCTTCTTCTATTACTGCCTTGGCATCCTTCAGAGATGACATCCGGAGTGGAGGCCTTGTAATCTTGGGAACCTGAGACACAGCCTTCTTCACTTCATGAGCCATTGTCGTGCCCCTACATTCTACTGAGATGTGCAATGCCTCATTATGCTTCCTTCCTCTTGGCATTAAATCAGCGTTCGAAAAACCTATACTATTATCTGCAGTCAGGCTGGCCACGCAGTCTTAGAACTGATCGACAGATGTCTCTTGGGGTACATGGGCAATTTTCAAGAATTTTACCAAGGCCTTTGCATGCACCTCAGAACACAGCAATAAAGCCAGCATGGAGATTTTAGATGGATTTTTCCCCAATTGTTCAACTACATCGTAGTCGCTTCTTTTTATGAATTTTAGAATCTCCTCCATCTCTTTCCTCGAGGTCTCAGGGATAGTCAATGATTGTGCCTTTGTCCGAACAGGCTCAATCAAAATACTTTTTCCTCGAGTCTCAGTTAGCTCTGCAGTCGGAGTATCATTGGGGTGATAACAGGGATTGTAACAACTTCGTCATTATGAGTACTTGCTGAGATGATTATGGGATTGGGAGTAACCTTCAGAGGGGAAACAACAACAGGAATGATTACGGGTCCAAAAACAGCCTTTGGGGGAGCAATTTCTGAAGAGAAGATCTTACCACTTCGGGTAATATTACTAGTCCCTGCAATATTACTGACGTCGGAATCCACTTTCTTAGAACTTGAATCTTCAGCATCTGGCCAATCTTGCTTAATACCGTGGTAGTAGACATCCCCTCCATAATTCCATGGTACGGTTTTGTCTGATGTATACGGGATTGGTCCAGGCATTGTAATTATCAAAGGAGTTGCTTTCAGAACTGATGTAATTGTAATGGGTCTTTTGGTGGAGACCCTGGAAGAATTGGAGGAAATGGTAATGATGGAAACATCTTTAAAAGGTACAGGTGGAACAGAAGTATTTTCAAACAAAATTTCTTTGTTATCTATTAGGCACTGAACACCTGTTTTAAACAAAGGACAACTGGTTGGTGAGGACAAACAGAAATGACAGCCTTCATCACATCCTGGGAACACACCGACATTCAATAAGTTCACTTTAACAGTCAGGAGTGGGGTCATAAGTTCATCAATTGAAGTATGATCTTTGGCACTTGAATTTGACCAAAAAGTCAAAGTTTGACTTTTCAGTATACAGTTGACTTTGATCAGTTGATTGTAAAATTCATCTGTCAATCCAATGGGCTCGCAATGTTTTAAACCATGTAATTAGGTCAAAATGATGCAAATGGACTCTTGAGATCATGCCTTAAACCACTTGACTACTTGCTAGGTTAAAAATCAGAAATTGTCCTTTCCCAATCAAAACCCTAATTTTGACCATTTTTCCCTTTTGGAGATTTGATCAAATTTCTTGAGGAATTATGGTCCAAACTTGATCAAAAGATATATATGAGTTTAAAATGTTGATGTGGATAAAAAATTATGAAGTTTGACTGTAAATTGGCCATGGTTAACTTTTTCCCCAATACTGCAGATTTTTAGGTGAACTGATCAATTGATTGAGCAAAAGGGTGATCCAAGGCTTGAAACTTGACATGAGTAATCTTGGGGGTTGTAGCGATAAAAAATGTAGCGGGGTAAATCGGAGATCGAAATATTAATTAATTTGTCTCACAAAAGCAAGAGTCGCCACCGCGCTTTATTATTTCCAAGGGAAAAGGGAAAATAGCGAAATAAAACCCTAAAATATGCAATGTAAAATAATACTTTAAAAGTAATGAAAATACAAGGCGTTTTGAAAAAGAGGACTAGAGTTCGGGGGTTGGTTATACAACGGGAAGGTATTAGCACCCAATGTATCTATAGTATCCTATAGGAACCTTTTAAAATATCTGTTTATTAAAAGTTTGTTTGATTAAAAATATAAATTGTTTGGCCGAAAATGGGTATGGATGAGTTTTCGAAAATACGACGACCTAACGTCGAAGTTTTGACTTAAAAGGGGTGAGTTTTGAAAAATTTAATATTTGGGAAAATTATCTTAAGTTTTTAACAAAATAATAAATGGAAGATGAATGAGGGCATTCGCGCTATGTGTTTGATGACATGAAGTCGACAAAAATTAAACAATTCCCTTGGATTGAGACGGACGAAAGATATGCGGATTAACGATCAATTAATTAAAATTACAATTTGAACAATTAACTAATGAAATTTAAATCATACTAGCATAAATTTTAACGATTAAATAAATAATCAAAAGTACATGAAGATTAAATTACGAAATCATAGATTTTTAATAATTAAACACATGACAAAAATTAAATCATGAAACATGTATTTTTGAATAATTAAATAAACAACAACATAAAATAAAAATAAGAATTAAATAGTATGTTGACGAAAATAAAGATGAATTTTAATTAAATGTTTTTATGTGTTTTATAATAGTTAATAATTATACAGTAAACTAAATTAATATAATTAAGTATGTATATTTAAATAAAAGAGAAATGTGACCAAAAGAATAAAAGACATGGCCAAAAGAAAAAAAGATAGCAAAGTGACCCAATAAGGACTTGAACTCAGGTCTTATAGATTACTAATAATATGCTTAACCAACTGAACCGTGCTGTCATTCATTAACTAATGTGATTCAAATAAAACATAAAGGAAAAATTTGAATTGGAATGGACTAGAAACAGGCCCAATGGGCCATCCGGGTCAAGCAATGTAAGGAACAAAACAAAGAACCCTAGTGTGCAAAGGAGGGCGCTGCGGCTACTGTTGTACATGGGGAAAGAGAAAACAAAATTATTATTAATACTGCTTTTATTATATTGGGAAGAGAAAAAGGAGATGTATTAATATTATTATTATTATTTCAAAGAAAGCACAAACAGTAACATGGACTAGGGAGGCGCGCATATGCTTATATGGAGAAGAACAAAAATATTATTATTATTATTATTATTATTATTATTATTATTAAGTTTGGAAAGAGAAAAAGAGATGTATTAATATTATTATTATTATTTCAAAGAAAGCACAAACAGTAACATGGACTAGGGAGGCGCGCATATGCTTATATGGAGAAGAACAAAAATAATAATATTATTATTATTAAGTTTGGAAAGAGAAAAAGAGATGTATTAATATTATTATTATTTTGTTTTAATAAAACAAGAGAAAAGAAGCAGTGAGTTGTAAAAACAAAACAATATTTCCTCTCTCTCTCTCTCACATAATCACTTTCTTCCTCCTCTCCTTCACGCCTCCGAACCCCCTCCTCTTCCTTTCACTCAACTTCTTCTTCCTCCATTCTTAAAAAAAAAAACTCTTTCTTCCTTACCATTACAAAATCCGAACTCTCTTCTTCTCTCTAACGCATATCAACTTCTTCCTTCTTTGCCACAGATCAGAATCTTCTCTTAATCAAGATGACGATTAACAAAACCAACAAACATAGTCGAAAAAGAAACTTTGATTTCCGCTTCTGACACGATAGATCTACGAAAATGAAATGGATGCTGGAAAAAGAAACTGAAACGAAAACAAACTGGCCTCGGATTCAGAACCAAGGAAGCGAGTGGAATAAACTGGTGAAAAAAAAGCTCTTCGGTTAGGGGAGAGTTTTTGTTTGTATATTTCTGTGAACTTTCTCCTCCTTTCGCTGCGTTTTGATTGTAAGTACTGTTTGGGGATTTTTGCATGTTCCATGTTTCTTTGCAAGTTAAGCTGTTGTAACAGCAAAACAAGTTTTTTTGGTTTTGGATATTATAACAGCAAAATATTTTTTTTACATATTGTAACAGCAACATAATTTTTTTTTAAATATTTGTAACAGTAAAATATTTTTGGATATTGTAACAACAAATTTTTTTTGTAACAGCAAATGTTTTAAAAATTTTGTGACAGCAAAAGATTTTGTGGACTTTTAGATTTTGTAAAGCAAAAAGAATAACCAAGTTTTGGACAGCAAAAAAAATATTTTGGACAACAAAAATAGTTTTTGGACAGCAAAAATATTTTGGACAGCAAAGGTGTTTTGTTTGGACCTTGCAACAGCAAAATGGTTTTATGGATTTTAAATTTTTGTGACAACAAAATGGATAAAAAATATTTTTGGACAACAAAGATGGATAACAAGTATTTGGGACAGCAAAAATATTTTGGACAACAAAGGTGTTTTGGACAGCAAAATATTTTGGACAGCAAAGGTGTTTTGGACAGCAAGCTCTAGCAAAGGATAAATCGGTATTACGCGACTGAAGAAGTAAGATTTTTATTACACTTGTTATTATTACCGATATTATGAATACTAACATGTTTAGATGCTAACAATTATGCAGCAACTCAACTTAAATATAATACAACAATGAAAAGAATGACAAGGCAAATTATTGCAAGGCAAAGAAAAATGATACAGCAAGTGATTCAAGTATGAACATATGCAACAGTAGATAGAGAGTAGAAAAAGAATATACCTATCGGGGCCTCTCTGATGGGTCTTCTAGCAAAAAATTGGTAAGCTTCCTTGAGTCTGCTATCTTTTCTCTTTGCTGGATTTTTTTTAGAACAACACCACTTTTTCTGATTTTTCTTACTTGCTGAATTTTTCTAGAACAACACCAATTTTCTGTTTTTCTTTAACTGCTGAATTTTTCTTCTCCTTTTTGTGTTGACAAAGACTCTTATTTATAGTGGAGTGTGTAGGATTTGAGGGGGGAAAACAGTAGAAATTTAAACAGTTTTAGCAAGCTGTTTCTATGCTTTGTTCTCACAAATTACTTTAGCCATTTTGATACAAATTGCTGCTACCTTGATGCAGGTTGGAGCAGGTTTTTGGTAGCACTTGGAGTTGTTGTATGTTGCTGTTTTTTTACTGTTTTGTAGCATTTTACAACATCTCTATTTGCTGTTTTTTTCAGGTTATTTGGAGCATCATTGACCAAAAAAATGCAGCAAGAGTGGGCTTGAAGAAAGGTTGCAAACATGAGCTGCACTAGCACTTTGCTGAATTTTTTTATGTTGAAAATAAATCTTGTATAAACTTGTAGCTTCTTGCATCTTTGTAATAAACTCCAATAAATTGTAACATTGAATAAATATGCATTCTTCAATATATTTCCACTCTTTGATAGTTATGAATGATCTTGAATCTTCACATAAACATGAATCTTGATATACCTTGATAAAAATTCAAGATCTTCCATTTAAATTTGGGAAATAATTGAATAATATTTGGATGAATTGTTGAGTGTTGAATAAATAATAAAGCAAGTCTTGGACTTTAATCTTGCACTTTTGTGATAGAAATCTAAATAAATCACATGGATTAATTTGTAATCAAATAAAATTCCTCATGTAATTAAATAGAATTCCTGACTAACTTCTTGAAATAATGCTTCATGTATTTAAATAACCATGATGTAGATTCACCAAAATAATCACAAGAATAATCTTGAATAAATATTCCATGTGATAAATGAATATTCTTGGATGAGATATCTTGAATAGCTCCTCTTTAATTATCACTTGGATTCAAATAAAGAAAATTCCAAATATTCAGAATATTCCTAATAAATTCTTCAAGAATGGTTTTGAATTTAATTATCCCATTTCAGCGAAATTCAAACCGCATCGTGAGAAAATTTACAGATCACTTTTGGTCCAAGAAATCAAAAATGACGGTATAACTTGGTTTTTCATGTATTTTAGAACAATGTGAAACACACATGAACCAAAGCCGGTAGAATTTTGACTGTTCTTCCTAAAAAATATTCGTAGAAAACGGAGACCATTTGCTGGACAGAGTGTGGAAATAAACGCACAATTCTTTGAAATTCTTTGATGAACCAGTCTTTTGGAAATTAATGAACGACATCATTTTTGTTCTGAGACTCGAAATCCTGATCGACGTACAACGTCTGATGCTCTTCTTTTAGACCTATTTTCTGCACATGAAAACAAAATAGCAAAACATACACTTCGTGCTTGATTAGTGGTTAATCATTCATAAAATGCTCACAACACTCGGTAATTTCTACACAGTCAAAGCTTGACAGCGAAACCTTCGAAACCTACCGTATTCTGTGAACTTGATGTGTATGAAAAATAATGCAAATGAAGCAGGGATGTTAGGTCAAAAATTGGGGTATGACAACTGCCCCAATTTAAGTTTCTTCTATCCGGAGATATGAAGATTAAAATCTTCGTCTCGACGAGATTGAAGGTACTTAAATACAGAATAAGAAATTTTTGCCCTAAGATACCGCCATTATGTTTATGATATGAATGTAGTATTTAAACTTTATGGAGAATGATACTGTATGAGACAAGATAATGCTGGAGGAACCAAACACCAACAAACCACAGGAACATAGATTATACACTATTGGGGAAATGAGCCATCGACTTCGAATGATAGACTCTCGACGGCGAATAAAACTTGAGAGAATACGACCTCTGACCCTAACAAAGAAGACGCCTTGCATAGGCCACAAAACATACAGATTATTGACCCAAAATAGCGGTGAGTTCACAACCCAAAGTCAAAGATAGACAAAAGATGTGTCAATTTTGCTGATAACGGATTACCGACTTCTGAAGGTAGAAATTCACAACAAATTTCTCTGTGAAATTTTTCCAGAGGGATACCAATTAATGCCGAAATAATAATATGGTTGTAGATACACAAGCTGCTCAAATAAAGAAGCTGCCACTTGATGTCTTCCAAAAAATGCTATGACATACAAGTTGTTCAAATAAAGAAGTTGCCACTTGCTGTCTTCCAAAAAACTATGACATACAAGCTGCTCAAATAAATAAGTTGTCGCTTGCTGTCTTCCAAAAATACTATGACATACAAGCTGCTCAAATAAAGAAGCTGCCACTTGTTGTCTTCCAAAAATAATAATAACGCACAAGTTGCTCATGAAGAGACCGCCGCTTGTTGTTTTCCAAAAAATAATAACACACAAGTTGCTCATGAAAAGACCTCTGCTTTTCGTTTTCCAAAAATAATAATAACGCACAAGTTGCTCATGAAGAGACCGCCGCTTGCCGTTTTCCAAAAATAATAATAACGCACAACTTGCTCATGAAGAGACCGCCGCTTGTCGTTTTTCTGAAGAAGATTTCAGAAGAAAGTTGCGATAACACTGCCAGAGAATAAAATCTTCGTCAAAGGGAACCATGAATAGATGCTTCCTGAGGAGATCAAATACTTAAATGCGCAAAATAAATGCACCCTTCATCTAGGTTGCCTAGCCTGGAGAAAACCTCGAGATAGCCTATGCAAGAGACAAAAAATCCCTCCAGGAATAAACCAGAGAGAAGACAGTCAAACAAGACTCCACCCAATGAGAAAATAACTCAATTAGGGATTCATCCTATCCAGAAATGGACAAAGAAGGCTAAATCAAATATTCATCCACAAGGATTAGCTCAGTTGGGGAATTTAGAAAGGAAGCACATTTTATTCCTAAGTTAACATTCTACTTGGAAAGAACATGTACGTTGTTTGAATAAACATAAACAGGGTATACGACCCAAAATCAACGACAAATGTAAATATACATGCGTGATATAAGTGTAAATGATTAAATGGATGTTATGCTGACAAAACAGACATATGGAATATCTTGAAGATCATAAGATATCACGAAATAATAAATACTCGACCAATCTTAAAGAGACGGAAAATAACTGGAACTGGACCCAACAAGAAACGTCAGAGCGTATCGCGCTACAAGGCTCAAATCTTATGGGGAGAAAAGTATTCAAATCCAATCTTCTAATCACCAATAGACCACTGACATGATACAAAGCGTACCACACTTCAGAAATTTGCTCAAATAAAGATAAACGAAATAAAGCTTAACCGGAAATGCTAGGGGAGTCACCAAACTTAGTACCATGAGAAACGCAAGTTTACACAACCAACACCTCATGACGATTTTGAAAGAAAACATGTTCATCATGCAAGGATAAATTATTGTATTGTTTTGCATTTCATGGCTTGACTATCCTCGGAGCGACTGTTAATATTCCTTTCATTATTCACGAAGCATCTTTAAAATAAGAATACTTTAAATAACTTTGTTTCAAATATTGCCGTAAAATTAAAATTTTGCCCACAAAAGGTAAATGCTCAAATTTCATTAATAAGATGGTAGTTCGCAAACAACGCGACTCCAACAGTTCAAAAGTTTGGGAAATAGTACATGAAAGAAAAAGGTTACACAAAACAATGATCATTATTCTCCCTAACAACTTCGAATTCCGAAATATGCTCAAATGCCAAGACTGGTCTGACCAAAAGTCTTCCTAAGCCGCCCCTTCAGGTTTTCAACTTAGCAAACTGTCAATTCAAACCTAGGCGTAATACTTCTTGACTGCATCGGCGTTCACGGAGCACGAGAGTTCTTCACCATCCATGTTTGTGAGAATCATGGCACCTCCAGAGAGAGCCTTCTTAACGACATACGGTCCTTCATAATTCAGAGCCCACTTGCCCCTAGAATCAGGTTGGAGAGATAATATCTTCTTGAGCACGAGGTCACCTTCTTTGAACTCGCGTGGTCGAACCTTCTTATCAAAAGCCTTCTTCATTCTCTACTGATATAATTGACCATGACACAGCGCTGTCAATCTCTTTTCTTCAATTAAATTCAATTGATCATATCTACTTTGACACCATTCAGCCTCAGAAAGTTTAGCTTCCATCAAAACTCTCATAGACGGGATCTCAACCTCCACGGGGAGTACTGCTTCCATGCCATAAACTAGGGAAAATGGGGTTGCACCTGTTGAAGTTCGAACTGAAGTACGGTATCCATGTAAAGCAAACAGAAGCATTTCATGTCAATCTTTATAAGTTACCACCATCTTCTGGACAATCTTCTTGATGTTCTTGTTAGCAGCTTCAACAGCCCCATTCATCTTCGGCCTGTAGGGAGAAGAGTTATGATGTTCAATCTTGAACTCTTCATAAAGATCTTTCATCATCTTGTTATTCAAGTTAGAGCCATTATCGGTGATGATCTTGTTCGGGATGCCATATCGATAAATGATCTGATTCTTGATAAACCTGACTACCACTTGTCTGGTTACATTAGCATAAGATGCTGCTTCCACCCATTTAGTATAATAATCGATCGCTACCAAGATGAAACGATGACCATTTGAAGCTTTGGGCTCAATCATTCCAATCATATCGATGCCCCACATAGAGAAATGCCAAGGTGAAGAGATCACATTGAGGAGGGTCGGCGGCACATGTATCTTGTCCGCATAAATTTGGCATTTATGACATTTCTTGACATATTTGCAGCAATCATATTCCATCGTCATCCAATAGTAACCAACTCTTAACATCTTTTTAGCAATTTCATTTCCGTTGGCATGCGTGCCAAAGGATCCTTCATGTACTTCTTGCATTAGCATGTCTACTTCATGTCTGTCTACGCATCTGAGTAGGACCATGTCGTAATTCCTCTTATATAATACTTCTTCATTGAGGAAGAAACTACTTGTTAATCTCCTCAACGTCTTCCTATATTTATTGGATGCCCCAAGCGGGTACTCTTGAGTTTGAAGAACACGTTTAATGTCATAGAACCACAGTTTGTCTTCGGTGACCTCTTCTAATGAGAACACATGAGCAGGTCTGTCGAGGCGCATAACTCTGATTGTAGGAACATCGTTCCAACCATTCACTTGAAACATTGAAGACAAAGTAGCCAAAGCATCAGCCATTAGGTTTTCATCTCTAGGGATGTGATATAATTCCACTTTGTTGAAAAAGGTTAACAATCTTCTAGCATAATCTTTGTAAGGGATCAAACCAGGATGATGAGTCTCCTATTCTCCTTTGATTTGATTAATTACCAATGTCGAGTCTCCGTAAACATCAAGAATATTAATCCTTAGATCCACTGCTTCTTTGAGACCCATAATACATGCCTCATATTCAGCCATGTTATTCATGCAGTCAAACTTCAATCTCACCGTGAATAGGATATGAGTACCTCGGGGAGTGACGATGATTGCCCCAATTCCATTTCCATAAGAATTCACAGCTCCGTCAAAAATTAAACCCCAACGGGATTCAGGATCAGGTCCTTCTTCAGGTAATGGCTCTTCACAATCTTTAGCTTTCAAGTACATAACATCTTCATCTGGGAAGTCAAACTTGATGGATTGATAATCGTCAATTGGTTGGTGATCCAAATGATCGGCTAAAATAATCACTTTGATTGCTTTCTGAGTGTGATACTCAATGTCATATTCAGATAACAACATCTGCCAATGGGCTATTCTTCCAGATAAGGCGGGCTTCTCAAAGATATACTTGATCGGATCCCTTTTGGAAATCAACCAAGTGGTGTGGTTAATCATATACTGGCACAGACGGCGAGCAACCCAAGCTAAAGCACAACAGGTCTTCTCAAGCATTGAGTATCGATACTCACAGTCTGTCAATTTCTTACTCAGGTAATATATGGCGTGTTCCTTTCTTCCAGTCTCATCTTATTGACCAATCACACATCCCATGGAATCTTCCAATATAGTCAGGTACATAATCAAAGGTCTTCCTTCCATCGGAGGAATCAAAATGGGAGGTTCAAGTAAATATTCTTTGATGCTATCAAAATCTCTCTGACAATCTTCTGTCTACACACATCCTTGGTTCTTTCGGAGAAGCTTGAAAATCGGCCCACATGTAGCAGTCATATGAGATATAAATCTAGAAATATAGTTCAGTCTCCCAAGGAATCCTCTTACTTGTTTTTCCGTCTTGGGTGCGGGCATCTCCCGAATAGATTTGACTTTATCAGGATCTACCTCAATACCTCTCTGACTTACAATGAAACCCAGAAGTCTTCCAGAACGAACACGAAAAGTGCACTTGTTGGGATTCAGACGAAGTTTATACTTTCTCAAACGCTGGAATAACTTCAATAAATGTTCCAGATGATCCTCTTCGGTTTGTGATTTGGAAATCATGTCATATACATAAACTTCTATCTCCTTATGCATCATATCATGGAACAAAGCAGTCATGGCTCTTTGGTATGTTGCACCAGCATTATTCAGACCAATTGGCATCACTCGATAACAAAATGTTCCCCAAGGTGTAATGAAAGTTGTCTTCTCCATATCTTCGGATGCCATCTTGATTTGTTTATAACCAGAGAAACCATCCATGAAAGAAAAGAATTTGAACTTTGCGGTATTGTCTACCAATACGTCAATGTGTGGTAATGGAAAATCATCCTTTGGGCTAGCTCTATTCAGATCTCTATAGTCTACACACATCCGAACTTTGCCATCCTTCTTAGCAACATGCACTATATTGGCTAACCATTGAGGATAAACCGATGTAATAAGGAAACCTGCATTAATTTGCTTTTGAACTTCTTCTTTGATCTTGTCATCCATATCGAGACGAGTCCTTCTCAACTTCTGCTTAATCGGCGGACATTCAGGTCTCAACGGCAAACGATGCTCCACAATATTGTTATCCAAACCTGTCATATCTTAGTAGGACCAAGCAAACACATCAACATATTCTCTGAGAAGTTCCAACATTTTCTATTTGACCTCTGGGATAAGCAATGCTCCGACCTTGACTTCCTTTTTATCTTCTTCATTACCCAAATTGATCAACTCTACAGGCTCTTCAAACGGCTGAATAATCTTTTCATCATGCTCAAGTAAACAGGAAATTTCATCAGGAATCTCTTCACTATCTTCTTCCTCGGCTCTGAACACAGGGAATTCAAAGTTGGGAGCGGGCATAGGATCATTGTTTTCAATGGGTAAGTCATGGATTAATCTGCACATGTGATTATGCTTTATTTTAGAAAACGATTAATATGAATATTGTACAGATAAAACAAAGATTTTTACATTTTCCTATTACTACCAATTAATTTTCATTACTATTTCCCAGAAAAAGTGAAAAATAAAACAGTAGTGGACAAGATAACATTTTTATTCATGATTGGCAATACGTGAAACAAAGAGCCCAGACATCTTCTCTTTTTCCTTGGGCAGAGCAAAAGGATTTATTTTCAACATATCCCGACACAAATACTTTTTCGCCTTGGGCAGAGCGAAAGTTTTTTTTTTCAAAAATAAAACAAAACATTACTCAGAAATGTGCATCACAATAGGAACATCAACAGCAATCCAGTTCCGGCAAACCACTCCATGCGTTACAAAGTCGGGTAAATCCTCTTCAGAATCGTCTCCTATTATAGCATCAACTTCAGGAGGAGTCGGATGGATAAAACCTGCGCTTCGGAAAACTTCTTATATCGGACGGGTAATTGTATCCTACTTCACTCTTGTAGACATGGGATGAAAACCAAGACCTTCTCCAGACTTGTTCTCAGGCAAAGTCAACACCTAGCCCCATCCTTCAGCCGAACCACTCTCAACCACTCGTCGCGCATCCTCAAAAGAAGAAATAGATGTCCCTTGCTTCTTCACTTCATTATTAGCAATAAATAGAGCTTGGAATTGGGTTCAAACATCCTCATCAGCATCAATAAAAGAGAAAGACGACAAATGGCTTACCACCATAGCCTTCTCTCCACCAATCATTACCAGCTTTCCATGCCTTACAAACTTCAATCTATGATGGAGCATGGAAGTGACTGCCCCTGCATCATGGATCCATGGACGACCCAATAGGAAACTGTAGGCTGAACGAATATCCATTACTTGAAAAGTGATCTGAAAGGTATGAGGACCAATTATGATAGGAAGATCCACTTCACCAATGACAGTCTTCCTAGAACCATCAAACGCTTTGACAATTACCCCATTAGGTCTCATGGGAGCACCTTGATATGAAAGTCGAGATAATGTAGTTTTGGGCATTACATTTAACGACGAACCTGCATCCACCAGCACACTTGATAAAGTATCATTTCCACAACTTATTGAGATATGCAAAGCCATATTATGGTTCCTTCCCTCCTCCGGAAGCTCTTCATTACTGAAACCAAGATTGTTACACGAAGTAATATTTCCCACAATTCCATCAAATTGGTCAACCGTCATATCATGATCTACGAATTCCTGGTCCAAGACCTTCATCAAGGCTTCTCTATGGGCACCAGAATCTCTCAGTAAGGCAAGCAAAGAAATCTTGGAAGGAGTTTGAAATAGTTGGTCCACAATATTATATTCACTTCTCTTGATGAGCTTCAGAATCTCATCATCATCGGGGTGTGGGATAGGTTCATTGGATCGGCCTATCTTAACCCTTGGTTCAACATTTCTCGCTGGAATTTCTGCCGGTGTGGGCCTCCTGACTTGAACTTCTGGTCTCTTCAAAGGTACTGCTGCAAAGATACGCCCGCTTCTCGTAACTCTGCTTACATCAGCGATGTTAACAAAAGATGGCATTGTCGGTATAGGGACTTCTACCCCATTCTCGATCATTGTGGCATTATACTTATACGGTATAGCTTAGTTTGAATTGTAAGGGACAAGACCAGGTGGATAAATGATCAAAGGAGAAACAGGTGCAGTCTGACTTTCATAAACAATTTCTACTGGTTCGGGAAAGTTGAATTGGGGTATTATAACATTCAGTTCATTAACTGGATCTCTATCATACGTAATAGTGATAACCCTCTGGTCTAACAATTTTAGAATATCCTCCTTCACAATAGAGCAATCAACTTCTCTTGAACAAAATTCACAAACATCATAATCATGATGATGCCTAAAAAAGGCAAGTCTTCTTAAGCTCTGTTGTAACTTGATCAACGAATCTCTTATGTGTTCAACTTGAAAAACTCGAAACTTTCCCGGACAACCTTTCACCATATTCACTGATGCTTCCCCATGTCGAGGGAAAGGATTATCTCTAACATTCGGGTTAACATCCTTGAAAGAAAAGATATCGTTCTTAATCAACCTCTGCACATCCGCCTTTAGAGCAAAGCAATTTTCAATGTTGTGCCCCGGCGACCCTTGATGATATTCACAGAACTGGTCCACCTTGTACCACGGAGAAGTAATATTCAGTGCAACAAGAGGAGGCTTCATCGTTATAAGGTTCTTTCTGATCAGATCGGGGAACAACTCAATGTAAGTCATGGGAATGGCATCAAATTGCGGTTTCCTTGGTGAACAATTCTGGTTATTAAATTGATAAGCCTGTTGTCGAGGCTGCTGTTGAAATGGCCATTGCTGAATTGGTGGGGTTTGATGAGTTGGGGTTACCATTGTTGGGCGGACAACCGGAGTGACTGCCGTAACATGTGAATAGCCTCTCCTTTGTCTCCCAGGGAAAATTACACTGACATCTTGTTCTTTCCTTTTAGGTAAAACATTTCCGAACTTCTTGATACTGCTAGATGGACTTCCTTCCTTAACCAAACGTCCCTCACGAATCCCTTCTTCCAACCGCATGCCCATACTTACCATCTCGGTGAAATCACTGGGTGCGCTGGCAATCATTCTTTCATAATAAAAAGAACCTAAAGTCTTCAGGAATATCTTTGTCATTTTCTTCTCTTCAAGAGGGGGATAAATCTGAGCAGCAATCTCGCGCCACCTCTGGGCATATTCTTTAAAAGACTCTTTGTCTTTCTGGGACATCGCCCGGAGTTGATCTCTGTCCGGCACCATGTCGATGTTGTACTTATACTGGAGAACAAAAGCTTCACTAAGATCGTTGAAATTACGGATCCGGGTGCTGTCCAAACCCATGTACCATTTTAGAGCGGCACCAGTCAAACTGTCTTGAAAGTAGTGAATTAAGAAATTATGATCGTCAGAATATGTAGACATCTTTCTTACATACATGGTTAAATGACTCTGTGGACACGAATCACCTTTATACCTTTCAAAGTCCGGTACTTTGAATTTGGCTGGAATCTTTACATTTGGAACTAAACACAGGTCATGAGCATTCTTTCCAAATAAATCTTTTCCTTTTAACGCTCTGATCTCCCTCTGCATCTCTTGAAACTGGTCTTGAAATTCCTCCATTCTATCGAAAAGACCCAGACTTTCATCAGGCTCAGCATGATAAGTAGGCCCATTCATGTATGGCATAGAATGAACCACCAGAACGGCAGTTGTCAGCACTGGTTGAGGGAAAGGTGCCACAGACGGAATTACAGGCGGCACAATAGTTGTCTCTGGTTGAGGAAATGACACAGTAGGTTGAACCAAAGGTTGTACGGCAGGCTAATACCCTTCTGGCATGAAGTTATAAGGCATTCCCCATGGAAAACCTTTTGGCATCTGATGTTGAAGCGGAGAGTTGATTTGAGTCACAGATGTTGGAACGGTGACAATCTCAGAAACCACAGTAGTTGAAGTCTGAATCTCAGCAGTTGTAGTCGATGGCTGATTCTGAGCAGCCATCAAACTTTCCACTAGCGCAGTTAACTTGTCCATTCCGACACGAAGGGTAGCAACCTCCTCACGAAGCTCATGGTTTTCCTGTTCCAGATCTTCCATCTTCCTCTGACGATTGGCTCAGGTATCGTACCGATGAGACAGCTTGACAATCTATCGGAGTGGAAAAAGAAACAAGGATAAGACTCTAGAAAACATGTGAAGTGGAATGTTGGATGATGCATGATATGCGATGCAAATGATTGTTTGTTTTGATATTTTTTCAAGGAACCTCGATAATTTTGCACACATCAATGGTAAAGGAATTTGGAACAACAAAAACTCATTTCATTAATCAAAAGCAGCAAATTACAACTTACAACTTTGGAACAACAAAACAATAAATTAGAACTTTGGGACAACAACCCAATAATAAAAAGCAATAAATTACAACTTTGGAACATGAAGCCCATAATAAAAGCAGTAAATTACAACTTCGAAACATGAAGCCCTTTTACAGAGTTTTACAAAATGACATCAGTAAAAATAAAACTAAGAACTAAAGATCACTCAAAATCATCAGATGAAGGACTAAATGCCAACTGTAACTGGAGCTTCCTGATCTTCTCTTCATAAAATTCTTCCATCTCTTTCTTCTCGGCTACCAGTCGATCAATGATTTCCTTTTGTGGATTGGGAACAAGAGCAACGCTTACCGAATCTTCCTTCTTTCTCTTCCTTTCATTTGCATACTTCTTCAGTAAAGGATCCTTTTGACGAAGCTTCTCATCATGATCAATGAACCAGCCGTGTTGAATAAATAGAAAATCCTCCCTTTCCTTTAGCTGTCGAGTCAGGACCCGATTCTCGTATTCTGACATATTATACTTTTCTTTCCAAGCATCTCTCTCGGACTTCATCCTAGCCAGATTTCCTTGGTATTCTCCCATGTTCTCGATAGGGATATCAATAGATGATGATGCAACAGTAGGGAATAAAGGTTTCTCGGGTTTATAAGGCATCTTGAGAGCACAAGCCCTAGCACAAACCCATTGTAGGTAAGGCTCCAAAGAAACAACACCTCTCTGTCCTAACATGTCTCTCCCTTTCCTATGGATGTGACGCCAAGCTCCTTCAATCTCCTTCTTAGCTTCCTGGTGATCTTGTCCTTCTTGTAGAAAGAAGCCACTCACATGAATGTTGTTTGGCTTGTCCCTCATCGTGTATCCAAACTGACGGCGCGCGAGAACAGGATTATAGTTAATTCCTCCTTTCATACCAAGAAGAGGCACGTTAGGAAAAGCACCACAACTATCGATGATCTTCACGTCATAGTAAACTCGATTATACCAATCAATGTCGATATGGGTGAGAGCCATAATTTTTGGCGCCCATCGTGGCTCCTTCTCGAGATCCCAGAAAACATCATACCTAGGTAGATGAGAAACATACCACTGATACAACAACGGTGCACAACAAATAATCATCCCTCCTTGATAAGAGTTTTGAAGATGGATGGAGTAGTAGGTATCTCCTAGCAGCGCATGGACTGGATTTCCAATCAAGAAAATTCTGATGGAGTTGATATCCACGAACTTATCAATGTTAGGGAACAAGAATAAGCCATAAGCGAGTAAAGCAAAAACATCTTCAAAGGCAATAATATCTTTTATCTCAGCGAAATGACGAGCTTTCTTCAAAAAAAAATGCACAAATAAGCCTCGGATTCCCCCTTTTGTAATCATGTTCTCCTCTATCTCCGACTTCCTCAAGTGGATGATGGTCGCTATCTCGTGAGATTTGGGTTCCTCTTCTAAGCCAGAAAAAGGAACACAGTCGGTGACCGGAAAACCAAGTATGTAAGAGTACTCTTCTAAGGTGGGCATTAGCTGGTAATCCGGAAAAGTGAAGCATTGATACAAAGGATAGTAGAATTGGACCAACGTACTAAGGATGCCTTCCTTCATCTTGCGCATCATGAGAGGTATAAGGGACCCATATTTTTTCTAAAAATTCGTCGGGTTCTTGATCTTAGGAATCAAACTCTTCAGCTCTTCAATCTCGGGCTCCTTAAAACTATAACTTCGAGTGTTTCTTCTTCTAAACACCATAATAACAGTACCTTAGATGTCTGCAAAAATCATTCTTAAGTTCCTTGAAAAACAAGTTTTTTGCAAAAAAATTTATCGATGCATGGATGAATGATAATGCAACAGTTACACACAAGTTCACAAATATGGGGTTCAAAGGTTCAACGCTTCGAGCATGGAGTCAAAGGTAAAGCCCACCCAAGGTATGTACTAATGGTTTAATCACACCTGTAAGACAAGGTTCTAAGAGTTCCCGGAGTCTACATTACTCCTTCGGATATTACCAACATCTTGATTACTCAATAATTAGTAATATTCTCAAGAGAAACACATCCGAGCGTAGCATCGCGTAACAACTACTTCCGAATTACTCCATTATAGTCTTCGCGCTACACCTAAAAGGCCAATATGGGTTAGGGTTCTACGGTTCTCAGCTTCTCTGGCTCCCAGGTCGAAAATAAGAATGTCCTCCCGATTACTCGGTAAACAAATACTACGTTTAAAAGGGCCTTCCATTGAGTGGGGGATTTCATGCCTCCTTCTTCGGGATTACTCCCTCAAAGTTAACATGACTATACCGCTCGTCCTATTCTTAAGTGTAACTTAATCCGGGTATAGGATTCGTCCTTTGCAAAAACCCAAACAACCCCAATATAAACACATAATCAAACAAATCAAATAATAATAAAACAGATAAAACAAACTAGGCTTAACCCACTTAGGGATGGACCAGCAAGAGGTCAATCTGTCCCCAGCAAAGTCGCCATTTCTGTAGCGATAAAAAATGTAGCGGGATAAATCAGAGATCGAACTATTAATTAATTCATCTCACAAAAGCAATAGTCGTCCTCGCGCTTTATTATTTCCAAGGGAAAAGGGAAAAGAGTGAAATAAAACCCTAAAATATGCAATGTAAAATAATACTTTAAAAGTAATGAAAATGCAAGGCGTTTTGAAAAAGAGGTCTAGAGTTCGGGGGTTGGTTATACAATGGGAAGGTATTAGCACCCAATGTATCTATAGTATCCTATAGGAACCTTTTGAAATATCTGTTTATTAAAAGTTTGTTTGATTAAAAATATAAATTGTTTGGCCGAAAATGGGTATGGACGAGTTTTTGAAAATACGGCGACCTAACGTCGAAGTTTTGACTTAAAATGTGTGAGTTTTGAAAAATTGAATATTTGGGAAAATTATCTTAAGTTTTTAACAAAATAATAAACAGAAGATAAATGAGGGTATTCGCGCTATGTGTTTGATGACATGAAGTCGACAAAAATTAAATAATTCCCTTGGATTGAGACGGACGAAAGATAGGCGGATTAACGATCAATTAATTAAAATTACAATTTGAACAATTAACTAATGAAATTTAAATCATACTAGCATGCATTTTAACGATTAAATAAATAATCAAAAGTACATGAAGATTAAATTACGAAATCATAGATTTTTAATAATTAAACACATGACAAAAATTAAATCATGAAACATGTATTTTTGAATAATTAAATAAACAACAACATAAAATAAAAATAAGAATTAAATAGTATGTTGACGAAAATAAAGATAAATTTTAATTAAATGTTTTTATGTGTTTTTAAAATAGTTAATAATTATACAGCAAACTAAATTAATATAATTAAGTATGTATATTTAAATAAAAGAGAAATGTGACCAAAAGAATAAAAGACATGGCCAAAAGAAAAAAAAGATAGAAAAGTGACCCAACAAGGACTTGAACTCAGGTCTAATAGATTATTGGTAATAAGCTTAACCAACTGAACCATGCTGTCATTGATTAATTAATGTGATTCAAATAAAACATAAAGGAAAAATTGGAATTGGAATGGACTAGAAACAGGCCCAATGGGCCATCCGGGTCAAGCAATGTAAGGAACAAAACAAAGAACCCTAGTGTGCAAAGGAGGGCGCCGTGGCTACTGTTGTACACGGGGAAAGAGAAAACAAAATTATTATTAATACTGCTTTTATTATATTGGGAAGAGAAAAAGGAGATGTATTAATATTATTATTATTATTTCAAAGAAAGCATAAACAGTAACATGGACTAGGGAGGCGCGCATATGCTTATATGGAGAGAACAAAAATAATATTATTATTATTATTATTATTAAGTTTGGAAAGTGAAAAAGAGATGTATTAATATTATTATTATTATTTCAAAGAAAGCACAAACAATAACATGGACTAGGGAGGCGCGCATATGCTTATATGGAGAAGAACAAAAATATTATTATTATTATTATTATTATTATTATTATTATTATTATTATTATTATTATTATTATTATTATTATTAATAAGTTTGGAAAGAGAAAAAGAGATGTATTAATATTATTATTATTTTGTTTCAATAAAACAAGAGAAAAGAAGCAGTGAGTTGTAAAAACAAAACAACATTTCCTCTCTCTCTCACATAATCACTTTCTTCCTCCTCTCCTTCACGCCTTCGAACCCCCTCCTCTTCCTTTCACTCAACTTCTTCTTCCTCCATTCTTAAAAAAAAAACTCTTTCTTCCTTACCATTACAAAATCCGAACTCTCTTTTTCTCTCTAACGGATATCAACTTCTTCCTTCTTTGCCACAAATCCGAATCTTCTCTTAATCAAGATGACGATTAACTAAACAAACAAACATAGTCGAAAAAGAAACGTTGGTTTCCTCTTCTGACACGATAGATCTTCGAAAATGAAATGGATGCTGGAAAAAGAAACTGAAACGAAAACAAATTGTCCTCGAATTCGGAACCAAGGAAGCGAGTGGAATAAACTGGTGAAAAAAAAGCTCTTCGGTTAGGGGAGAGTTTTTGTTTGTATATTTCTGTGAACTTTCTCCTCCTTTCGCTGTGTTTTGATTTTAAGTATTGTTTGGGGATTTTTGCAGGTTCCATGTTTTTTTGCAAGTTAAGGTGTTGTAACAGCAAAACAAGTTTTTTTGGTTTTGGATATTATAACAGCAAAATATTTTTTTTAAATATTGTAACAGCAACATATATTTTTTTTAAATATTTGTAACAGTAAAATATTTTTGGATATTGTAACAACAAATATTTTTTTGGTTTTTTATAACAGCAAATGTTTTAAAAAATTTTGTGGACTTTGAGATTTTGTAAAGCAAAAAGAATAACCAAGTTTTGGACAGCAAAAAAATATTTTGGACAACAAAATGTTTTGGACAGCAAAAATAGTTTTTGGACAGCAAAAATATTTTGGACAGCAAAGGTGTTTTGTTTGGACCTTGCAACAGCAAAATGATTTTATGGATTTTAAATTTTTGTGACAGCAAAATGGATAACAAATATTTTTGGACAGCAAAGATGGATAACAAGTATTTGGGACAGCAAAAATATTTTGGACAACAAAGGTGTTTTAGAAAGCAAAATATTTTGGACAGCAAAGGTGTTTTGGACAGCAAAGGTGTTTTGGACAGCAAGCTCTAAACAAATTTTTGGGACAGCAAAGGATAAATCAGTATTACGCGACGGAAGAAGTAAGCTTTTTATTACACGTGTTATTATTGCCGATATTATGAATACTAACATGTTTAGATGTTAACAATTATGCAGCAACTCAACTTAAATATAATACAACAATGAAAAGAATGACAAGGCAAATTATTGCAAGGCAAAGAAAAATGATACAGCAAGTGATTCAAGTATGAACATATGCAACAGTAGATAGAGAGGAGAAAAGAATATACCTATCGGAGCCTCTCCGATGGGTCTTCTAGCAAAAAATTGGTAAGCTTCCTTGAGTCTGCTATCTTTTCTCTTTGCTGGATTTTTTTAGAACAACACCACTTTTTCTGATTTTTCTTACTTGCTGAATTTTTCTAGAACAACACCAATTTTCTGTTTTTCTTTAACTGCTGAATTTTTCTTCTCCTTTTTGTGTTGACAAAGACTCTTATTTATAGTGGAGTGTAGAGGATTTGAGTGGGAAAAAACAGTAGAAATTTAAACTGTTTTTGCAAGTTGTTTCTATGCTTTGTTCTCACAAATTACTTTAGCCATTTTGATACAAATTGCTGCTACCTTGATACAAATTGTGTATGAAAAATAATGCAAATGAAGCAGGGATCTTAGGTCAAATTGGGGTATGACAGAGGTCCATAGTGATCCATGAAAGTCATATGGGGCATTGGAAGTCCAAAAATCTTTGTGCCAACTCAAACCCTAATTTTGGTCATCAGTGCTTAAGGAGGTGTCTTGAGCTGATTAAACCTTAATGCAGTCTTGAGTCAAGGAGATCTTGTGAGCAAATTCTTGATAAGTGAGAGGGAAAATTTTGGGGTGCAACAAATGACATCAAATATGTCCTTCCAAATCAAAAGGCGGTGATGGTTCAATATAATCGTCAAGACATGCAATTATCATCTCTCGAAATAAAAGTCCATTAAGTCAAAACCTATGAAGGAGACTAAGAGAAAAATTGGGGAATCCCGCTGACTATAATCACAAAAGAAACAATTCAGGCAAAAGAAGGGATAACGAAAACAAAAAAAAAGAGGTTACTACAAATCCTCAACAAAAAGAAGATTACAAAAATGACTGCCTTTTCAAAACAAATGTTCAATTTCTGAATCATCACCAAGTATCAGACCAAAGATTCCAGACTCAATCGGGATCTAAACAAAAAATTAACTAGCCATAGGACTGAAGAACATCACGAAGAGCGGGTTGGGTACAAATAAAATTTGAGCCTTTATCCTTTGTTTCTTGAACCGTGAACTAGGCCACGTTATAACCCTTAAAAGTCCTAGCTGAAACATGGGTTAGTTTGAGAACATATTGTTACAAAGGTATCCTGACTCCTGTAGGCTTTGTTACGAATCCTGAGTTGATATCACATTCTTTCAAATTTCATTTTACTACACAAAACACATTTTCAAAAAATTTTCAAGACATACATGAGTTTTGCATTCTTTAAATGACATTGTTTGCATATGACTAATTGTTTGATAGCAGTGAAATCCACACAATGGATATTCAATGAACATACATCCTCTCAATGGACAGAATCACCTCAGCGGGAAAGACACTTCCAATAACAGGTCTTCCATAAGCAAGGGGCATGACATGATGTCTAAACACACCTGGGGCAGTCTCTCAAAAAGTTCCAAATAACCATGGGCATATCTCCATTTGAATCTCTTGGGGCGTTATGCACACATTCCAACAACGAATCATGTGCCAACAAGAAAACTTTTTTGACAGTACTACAACATAACACTGTGGACATTGACAACTCTCTACATCCTGAAAGCGTGGACATAGTTGGAAAATACTATGCATGAAAAAAGACCCGCTAGGTTGACACACCTAGGCAAAAATAAGGGAATCCCGGCAAACCAAAGGGTTTGGGAAAAAGTTAGGGATATACATAAAAAAAATTTGTACACTCAACAAGTCGAAAACCTGAAAAGACGGCTTGGGCAAAAAAGGGTATCCCGTGGACTGAAAACCCGAAAGGGAGGTCCAGGAAAAAGTTAGGGATTTAAAACGTACGACTATGTCCCGTCACTTTTCTATCAGTGGAAGACTTATACTTTGATCAGCATTCATCAAGAGCACCAGAATCAAGAAACAGTTCAGATACGATCCAGATACGGATTTCATTCTGCTACTTATTCAAGATTTTAATACATCAAGAAATGGTTCAGATATGATCCAGATACGAATGTCATTCTGCTACTTATTCAAGATTATCATACATTGAGATACAATTCAGATTTGCTGCAGATACGAATGTCATTCTTATAATCATTTAGATTCAGCTTTTAGAAACAATTCAGATACGCTCTAGATATGGATGCCATTTTGATACTCATTCAGATTCAACTTTCAGATACAGTTCAGATACACTCCAGATACGGATGCCATTCTGATACTCATTCAGATTCAGCTTTCAGATACAGTTCAGATACGTGCCAGATACAGATGCCATTCTGATACTCATTCAGATTCAGCTTTCAGATACAGTTCAGATACGCTCTAGATACAGATGTCATTCTAATAATCATTCCAATTTAACTTTCAGATACAGTTTAGATACGCTCCAGATACATATGCCATTCTGATACTCATTCAGATTCAGCTTTCAGATACACTACATATACAGATGCCATTTTGATACTCATTCAGATTCAGCTTTTAGATACAAGTCAGATACGCTCTAGATATGGATGCCATTTTGATACTCATTCAGATTTAACTTTCAGATACAATTCAGATACGATCCAGAGACAGATGTCATTCTGACACTCATTCAACACATGTTTCAAGTATAGTTCAGATACGATCCAGAGACGGATGTTATCCTAACACTCATTAAATATATGTTCAAGTACAATCACGACATAGATCCATCCACAAAATCTCCGCATGTACTTTTTCCAGCATGGTACAAGGGGCAGAGACGATTGGAAGCGAAGTCACTATCACATACACGCCAGTGATACCTATATTCCCCACAGAGCCGAGACAACCAAGGTCTGACCTCCGTATCCCCAAGCAGGAATTCCTTCCCCAGCAGGTTCCTTTAGAAAGCTGATATCTGCATTCCCCAACCGAGTTTTATAACCATGAGCAGTTTATAAAGCCATCTCCCGAGCAGAGTTTATTTCTCTGACAGCGAAAGCTCAATCTCCAACAGAGCTCTTCTCTCCAGCAATGGAAGTTCATCCCCGGCTGAGTTTATTTCTCCAAATCAGAAGATCTTCCAATAGAGTATCTCTGTTCTCCACAGAGTCATTCCACCCAGGATTATTCTCAGACGGAGTCTCTCCCGGCAGAATATTCTCAAGCAGAATGGATGTAAATCTCCATCTAATCATCTTCCGTCACTATCCCCAGCGGAAAAGAAGAACTCAACTCCTTATACTCTCCAGCTGCAGTCCAGGATTTATTTTCCCCAACTAGAGAATATCACAATAGCATTGCATATCCATACATCATGGCATGTGCATACATATTATACAACACAATCTCATTTATTTTGAGAACATCATTACTCAATAAATTTCATACATCATGACATTACATACGACTAACTCTTTACCTTTCAGGGAAAGATACAATCAAGTTCTCACGAGTTCGCTCTGGTTCAGTCAAACCGACACCAAGGTTTCTATTCCAGTTGAAGATATTCCCACACTTTTCAATATTTTCTCTGGTTCAGTCAAACCGACACTAAGGTTTCTGTTCTAGTTGAAGATGTTCTAAGAATTTCGTTCGGGTCAGCCGAATCGCCGCTAAGATTCCCCTGATTTCTATGCCAGTCAAAGTTAATCCGAGACCTCTCCCGGGATCAGTAAAATCGATACTAAGATTTCTCTCCCAGTTGAAGTTATCACAAATGTTCTCTGGTTCAGTCAAACTGAAACTAAGGTTTCTACTCTAGTTGAAGATGTTCTAAGACTTTCGTCTAGGTCAGCCAAATTGCCGCAAAGATTCCCCTGATTTCTATGCCAGTCAAAGTCATTATGAGACCTCTCCCGGGTTCAGTCAAATCGATACTAAGATTTCTCTCCTAGTTGAAGACAACTCGAGACCTTTCCCTGGTTCATTCGATTTCTATTCCAGTTCAAAAGCTATGAAACCCGAAAACTGACCGGATAATAGTCAACCAACAATACATCATACTGTAAAGACTGGAGCACGACCGGATAACATTACAAAATACTATGAAGCCTGGAATCGACCAGATAGTGGTATATCTCAAATTCAAGCTATGAAGCCCGGAAATCAACCGGATAATATCTTAATTTCTCCAAAATACTATGAAGCCTGGAATCGACCAGATAGTGGTATATCTCAAATTCAAGCTATGAAGCCCGAAAATCGACCGGATAATATCTTAATTTCTACAAAATACTATGAAGCCTAGAATCGACCAGATAGTGGTATATCTCAAATCCAAGCTATGAAGCCCGAAAATCGACCAGTTAATAGCTTAATTTCTCCAAAATACTATGAAGCCTGGAATCGACCAGATAGTGGTATATCTCTAATTCAAGCTATGAAGCCCAGAAATCGACCGGATAATAGCTTAATTTCTCCAAAATACTATGAAGCCTAGAATCGACCAGATAGTGATATATCTCAAATTCAAGCTATGAAGACCGAAAACCGACCGGATAATATCTTAATTTCTCCAAATTATTGAAGCTTGGGACACGACTGAATAACCGTACAAATACTATGAAGCCTGAAATCGACCAGATAGTGGTATATCTCAAATTCAAGCTATGAAGCCCGAAAATCGACCAGATAATATCTTGATTTCTCCAAAATACTACGAAGCCTGGAATCGACCAGATAGTGGTATATCTTAAATTCAAGTTAAGAAGATATGAATTTCTACATTATAGGTCCTTTTAAAAAGTCAACAAAAATACCTTTTGGGTCAAAGCTTCTTACATGAACATGGAAGACCCAATTGAGATGAAACCAAAAGGGTTGTTTAGGGGACATCCTAATCTTTCTAAAAAGTCCAAGAAAACCTTCTTAGGGTTAAAAATGAGGGAGATATGTATTGTCAAAATTGACCAATGTTTGGAAATATGCATGAAGTCAACATTGATCAAAATGACTTTTTTTCCAAATGGGCCCATGTTTTCTTATTTGAAACTTGTTCCTAAGATGGCCCATGACCCCTAAGCTTGTACACCTATTACTTTATTATTTTTATTATTTATTTTGATTTTTTATCCATTTAAATCAAAATAAATCAATTTAAATAGTAAAATAATCAAATAAAATCAAAGATTTGATTTTATGAGCATATTATGAGTCCATGAACAACTAGCAAATCAAACAATTCATGCAAGAGCTAATTGATTGGAAAAGATCTTAATTTGGTCTATTTTGGAAACAAATCATACAAGGAAAAGAATGAAATCAAATCTCCATAATTTGCAAAGATATGATTTGTTTTTGTTGACCTAAATCATTCTATGATATATACACAACATTTCCAAAGCATAAGGAAGGTTTTTGGGTCGTGAAAACAAGGAGGTCAACTTCAATCTTTTGTCAAAAAAAGTGCTGATCACATATTCCTCCATAGACTAATTCAAGCAATTCCAAGGCTAGCAATCCGTTCCTGGACATTTCTTGAAGCTATTCTAATCGTCCTCCAGCCTTATAACCTTCAGAAATCACGCCTCGCAGTGCCACGATTTGCATCTTTTTTCAAGAATCGTTTTCAATATTTTATCCATCATAAACATGTTTTGATCATATATTCATTCTTGCTATCATATTTACAATGTTTTTGATTGGTTTGATTGAAGTTTAAGTGCAGGAATGGCACGATGTCATTGTTAGGGTTTTGAGGTCCCAAATTGGGAATTCCATTTAGAGACAAAATTGGACAAAATCAGGGGTACTATCATGCTTAGAAGATGATTTGAAATTGATCCATATCTTTGGTTTGAATTTATTTTGCTTGTGCTGCATTTTTTAATTTTACAGGTTTATGGCTACGAACAAAATCCATCACTATAGCTTTTAGTGACGGAAACGACTGTAGGTAAAAGTGTGGCCAAAAACAACAGTTATGGGGAAGAAGACAATTAGGTGGCAGAATCCCATTGGGTGATTTGAAACACGCGCGCGTTTGGGAAATACCACTTTATTTCCTTTATATTATATTTATGTTATTTAATTTACAACTAACCATCCTAGAACAGATGGCAAAGGCGCAGGCAGTGAAGCAAAGGGTTCTAGGTTCAATCCCAGAATCTCACATTTTCATATTTTCCAATTTCTTTGTCCCAGATCTAACGCCTCAAGCATGCAAGCGCGTGGTGGATCTCCTGAAGGCCAGCTGCACTGAATCCCCACGTGGGCAAATGGGCCTATAATTCCGGGCTTAACAATTCCATTCCACACCCCTAATCTGATTTCACCATAGGCCCAATTACTTACTTTCTTTATTTTCTTTTGTTTTATTTGATTAATTTCTTTTTACAAAATAACAAGAAAAAAATCATTTTTTATTTAATCATAAAATAAAGAAAACCACAAAAATGTAGAATTAGTTTTTTTTGGAAAATAATTAATTTAATGATATTGACTTGATTTTTTTCATAATTAAAATTAATTAGACAAACTAGGTTTAATTCACAAATATTTAATTTTCTCAATAAAATACCACAAAATATTTTTCTTTAATTAATTAGGTTCAGGTTAAGATTTCAAATATTTTTCTCAAATAAAATACAAAAAATATTTTCTCTTTAATTGATTATATTTTTAGAATTTAAACTTTGATTCCCGTACTTAATTCTCGCACGCAATATTTTATTTTCCAATTATTGTATTTGCTTCGGGTTTGTAATAGTTTTTAATTAGGGTTTACCGCATATTATTTACTGTTTAATCCCCGGTTTTTGGTCATGTAACCCCCTCCCCGAAGCCTTGTAATAGCGTAGATTTACTTTCCCGCTTTTAATTTCCACAACTATGAACTGTCTAGATGTATGGATAATAGGCTTGCATGAAAAAGACAAATAAAATTAAAACAGTAGATCAACTTAATTGTGCAAAGATTAAATAACTGAAATCAAACATATGCACATGCTCAAACCTAGGGTTTGCCTCACTTGGTTGCCTCGGAAATAATGGTCGTGTCCCTCGAACGTAGCGATACCTTAGCCATGACCCGCGATTCAAAGTCGTCATAAAGATCATAGTCCCTACTTGTCCTTCGAGTTGCCTATGAATTGATCTTATGACAATAGTCCCTTCAAAATGCTAAGGTATCCTTACTTGTTTCCTTCAGAGACCATTTTGTCCCTTCGAATGTCCCTAAAAACTCCAACGACGATGCTACCTATTTCTCAATAATTGGATAGCATTGTCTAAAAGGAAAACGAACAAACTTTTTTCGAGTAGGTAGATTAGTTCCTAGGTACTTTCTCAAACAAACAAACTTTTTCACACCAACACTTTTCAAATAAAGTTTTTGAAAACAACTTCCTAACACTCTTGAGAATAGAAACAAGGGTTAAAATAAAGTAATACAAAACTTTTCAAAGCAAGCACACACAAGAAATTTTCAAAATGAGCAAGCACACACAAGAAATTTTCAAAATGAGCAAGCACACACAAGCAATTTTCAAAATGAGCAAGTACCTAAGAGCCCATAGAAAACTACAGATAGAATAGGTGGTAACACCTTCCCTTTCTATAATATACCCCCCGTACTCAGGAATATCTCGAAAAACGTTTTTTCTGTTCTTTTTCCTTTTCCTGATTGGATAAAATAAAAGTCGATGGCGACTCTTGCTTACCGCGACATTTTACGAACAAAAAACGCAAACCAGTATTAACAGTCAGTTCTTCCACCGTATCAAAAAACCCAAATAAAGAACCAAAAATGTAAAGCGAACAAATCAAACAATGAAAGCAAGTATATATGATCTAGCCCTAAGGTAACCCCACTTTTAAAATTTCCCCAGCAGATTCGCCAGTTCTGTAACGCGGTGGGAGAACCGACATGTTTTTTTTGCGTTTGATCGTAATTGTGAGGATAGCAAGAGTCGCCACCGAATTTTCTTTTATCCAAAAGGAAAGGCTTAAAAGAACAGGAAAGACCTTTGAGATTTATTTCTTGAGTTTGAGGGGTAGATTATGAAAAGGGAAGGTATTAGCACCCTCTTCATCCGTAGTTTATCTACGGGCTCTTAGTTGCTTGTTAGATCACTTGCTTTTGTTTGAAAATGTGCTTTGTGTGGTTTTTGAAAGTGTTTTTGAATGTGTAATTGTGCAAGTGTATTAATTTACATGCATTATTTTGTCTTTGAATTAGGGTTTGCTAATTTGTTGATTTTAATCTTTCCATACAAACCCTAATTTACTAGCATTTATATATAAAGCATTAAATTGCGGAAAATAAAAATAATAAGATATTACATCAATAGGGGAGGGGGGTGTACAAATTTACAAATGGGGATTTTGTAAGAAAATTAAATCTAATTAACTATTACAACCATATTGAATATTGTACAAAATTGAAAATAAAATGCATGAATGCAAAAATGGAAAAAGAAATGACTTTTTTATTTATTTTTATGAAAGGATTTTAACCTAAACTTAATTAAGAAAATAATTAATGAAAATCAAATAAAATTAACTTAAACTAATTAAAAAAAGAAATTAACTAAAAAGGATTTTTTTAGGGTTTTTTATGAAAAGGTTTTAAGAATAATACAAAGATACATAAAAATTAATTAACTAAAATAAACCTAAATTATAAATTAATTTTAATTTACAAGAAAATAATATAATATAATAATTGAACCAAATTATCTAAATATTAATAAAAGAAAGAAATTGAATTGTTAAGAAAATTGTTTGTGTTCTTTTTAATTTTTATAAAGAAAAATAAAATATGAGTCAAAAATAATAAAATAAATATTTTTTGGATTTTTTTATTAATAATAAAAAAACTAGTATTAGTAATAAAAATAATAGCAAGAAAATATGAAAGTAAAATAAAATGAAAATGAAATAAAGAAATAAAATGGGACAGGGGGGTATGAAACATAATCACGTGGGAAAGTTAGCAAAAAAAAGAAGGCATAATGTTTGGGGCCCAGGCGCTGCAAACAAAAACCAAAAAAGAGTAAAAATGTGAAAAAAATGATCAAAAGGCAGCGCGCTGGGTGTTGAACCCACACCCTCTTGGTTACCAGCGTGCTGCCTTGCATCAAACCATAAATATATATTACAAATCAAGTCCATGGCCTGGATTTCATCTTCAACCTCACGCCCAGCCAGACAACCTGCAACTTGTTCATCGCTCAACAAAAATGGAAAGTACAAACATGAAAGTTGTGGAATTTCTTCTCATGAATCCAACCATATAAATAAATAAATCTATAAATCCAAGATGAGTGAGAATTTTTCTGGCCCTAATTTAAAACCTAAAACTTTCAGAAACTTCAACTTCAAAATTCTCTAAGCTCAGACCATATAAATGCAAACTATGGATATGTATAGCTTTGTGGCAATGGTATCTACATTTTATCTTTGAAAATGAAAGCTTAACAATGCCTATATGAGTAGTTCAAAAATCAAAAAACTCACTTTGCAAGAGGGTATCGTGTTTTGAGTTGGAGCAGCTTTCAAGGTGCTGCAAGGATCGGGTTAGCTTCCATGAGGTCCCAGGAATCCAATGCAATGATTAGCTTTGTTGGAGAGTGGCTGAAATGGTCTAGAGAAGTCCACTTGTAGTTCTCTGTTTTTGAGTTTGGATAATGGTTGAAATGGAGTTACAGAACTGTAACAGGTATTGGGATGAGTTGTGGATGATGTTTAGGAACTTTTGGAATGATTTGGAGAGGAGACGCATGAGTAATTTGAGAGATGGGAGTCTAAGGTCAGTTTCTGCACAGAAATGGAGTTTTGTGTGCAATCTGAGTTTGTGAGGGTTTGAGTGTGTTTAAGGGCTTGTACATGCGTGTCTTATCTTGAAAATAGTGTATGCATTTATAGGCAAGAGGTTTTGTGTTCTACAACAAGTTAGAATTTGAATTTACATGTTGTAAAACCTTTACTTGCTTTTGAAGAAAACATGACAAACATCTTCCCAAAGCTTGTACCATGCTATTGTAGAGTGGTTTAACTTTAAACAAGCTTATTTCTGACTTGTATATGTTGTGCGTGTGCAGGAGGATCCATTGAGAGGCTCAAGAAGGGTTGACATTTGCAAAAGCATACTTTTCCAAAATGGAAGTCTTGCCTTTCTTTCAAAAATGACAAGTTAACTTAGACAAAGCTTGGATTTAATGGATAATAGCTATAAAGTTTGTGTAGTATTATTATTAAGGATAGATACACAAGTTAGAGGGCCTACAAAGTGGGATTATGCAGCATGGCTATGGATTTGGTTCATGTCCATCACAAAATTCTGCCTTGTAAAACAACTTGAAACCCTAACTTCTGGCCTTCGATTCTCATTGCTCACAAATGATCTCAAGGAGTTCTTGGACATTTTAGAAAGCTTGTAATGTGCTATACAACCCCTCTTTGAATCACTTTTGTATAATAAAAATGGAACTATGTGAAACTTGGCCCAGAAGTTAGGTCAAAATCCTGACCAAAATGATCAAAATTTCACTAAGTGTTTTAGTTTCATGAACATGATTTCATGGATTAATAAATTGAAATCCATAAATTTCTAGGAGTAGTTGTGTTCAGAAATGTTTTAGATCTCATTGAGATATACAACTTTCATGTTGAAAGTTTCCTTTGAATCATCTTGCATCATGGTGAAAAATTGGCTCAAAGTTGTGAAAAAATATGAAGTTTCCAACACTTAGAAAAATTTCTAAGTTTGGAAACTTTGACTTTTCAAAATGAAATCTTTACTTTTTGATTTCTTGATGAACAAGTTTCATATTTTGACATGTTTTCATGAATTGTGATTTTTGACACTTGATTTTGACCAAAAAGTCAAAGTTTGACTTTTCAGTGTACAATTGACTTTTGATCAGTTGATTGGAAATTAACTATCAATCAATTGATTTTGAGGGAAGTTTTGAGTCATACCATTAGGTAAAAATGTTGCATTTAAAACTTTGAGATAATTTCTCAAACCAATTAACCATTTTCTAGGCCAAAAATCAGAAATTGCCCTTTCTCAGTCAAAACCCTAATTTTGACCATTTTGCCCTTTTGATGACCTGATCAAATTTCTTGAGGAATTATGGTCCAAACTTGATCAAATGACATATAGGAGTCCACAATGTTTATATGGGTAAAAAATTATGAAGTTTGACTGTAAATTGGCCATAGTTGACTTTTTCCTCAATATAGTTGATTTTTAGGTCAACTGATCATTTGACTGAGCAAAAATGTGATCCAAGACTTGAAACTTGACATGATAAATCTTGAGGGTTCATAATGATCCATGAAAGTAATATGAGGCATTAAAAGTTCAATTATCCTTGTGCAATCTCAAATCCTAATTTCAGTCATCAATGCTTAAGGAAGCGTCTTGAGTTGATCAGCCCTAACGCAGTCTTGAACCAAAGGAGATCTTGTCAGAAAATAATTGATAAATTAGAGGGAAACTTTTGGGGTACAATAGCGGTGCTATGATATTTTCTCTCTACCATAAGTGAAATTTGGTAGGCCACCTTCAATGAAAGTTAGTGATTGTTATCTATTTGCTACCCTCAGTGAACGTTGGTAGTTCATCGTTAGTGAATGGCGATGCTATGGTATTTCTTTTCCTTCTACCTTCAGTGAACATTGGTAGTTCACCGTCAGTGAACGTTGATGTTGTTATTTCTTTCCTCTTTCTACCTTCAGTGAACGTTGGTAGTTTTGCCTTCAGAAGAAGTTGGTGTATCCTTTGACATTGTACCATCCTCACTAAGTCAGGTCTTTTGATCCACCAGTGATTTATTTTCCTGGTCGGGTTGCTCTCTTGTTTCTTTATTTTTTTACATCCCCAATGGTGTTTTACGTCCCTTTGGAGTTGTCCATGTGCACCCATATTCATAAGCATTGCATGGCATCTTAGCGCCAAAAATAGGGTTTGTTTTATATTTAATTATCTTCGATCGCGTCGACATGAAGATTTTTAACCTTCGTATCTCCGGATAGAAGAAACTTAAATAAGAGCAGTTGTTGTACCTCAATTTTTGCCTCTAAGATCCCTTCATCATAACATATTGATTCAATCACAACAAGATCACATTAGGGCTTTTGGTCCTCCTCCATACCTTTAGCCTTGCTCTTTGAGGAATCACCAAGCATCTTGACTTGTTTTCTTTTGTGGTCATGAATATTTTGTCTTATTTTTCCTTTTAATTAATAAAATTCAATGTTGGTTTGTCTTGCTTGTTACTAATGTAGATAAAGGAAATGAGGCCTAGCAGGTTGATTCATGGGTTCATGAGTTTATTTCCATGCCCTGGTCAATAAAGCTTGAGAAGTTAAAACCTCAACATTGGATTTTTTTTGGAATAAATTTCATGGAAATGTTATTTTGGTTCACCATATTTCAATGTTATCAAATTTGATTCAAAAGTACAAGGGGTTGATTGAAGAAGTTGTCATGCTTGGACAAGGCTTTGTTCCCATTGGTCACAAGTGCATATTTCTCTCAATTCCCAAGATATGGGAGTGGTTTTGGTGGCTATGAGTTCTCATTTTCATCCTCAACAACTTATATTTACAAATAAAGGGTGTTGGTACAAGAAGTTTGTTCAAAATTGTCAAAGTTCCTCAAAGCATTTTCCTGATCTAGGAGCTATGGTTTTGAAATTCAAAGAAGCATATGTTGCTCATATTTTGGTATTTATGAGTGATTCCAAAAACACACTTCTCTTCAAAGGGTTATCAACAAATCACTTCAAAAGTTTCAAGTAGTTTTCATGTGGAAGAAACTTGATGATGAAGAAATATTACAAGTCCTCCAGATGAACCCCCAATTTCTCATGTGTGACTTCAAGTGATCATAACTTGATCAATTTTTATCACCTTGAGCACATTTATTTTCCACAATAATCTTGAGGATGTTAACTTTATTCCTTCTTTGATATGAAAAGTGAGAAAATGGATAGAAGATGCCCTAAGGATACAAAAGATTATAGGTCATTTCATGATTTTTTGCCAACTTCAACAATTCATAACTCTCTCAGTTTTTGGAGATTTTGAATGATTCAAGTTTCAAAATGTCATTCAAGAGGTCTAGTTCATTCCATATTTTTTGGTCAAGAGAAAATTCCAAGTGGAAGGCCATGTTTGGATGCAAAACATTATAGGTCACTTTTGAAGGAAAAGTTGAAATATTTCTAAGTATGGAAAGTCAACTTCTTTTTTCCCAACTTTGACTCAATGCAACTTTCAGCTCAAGCATCCATTTGATTCCATTCTTTTTCCATTGCAAAGCTTGTAACCTCATCTTTCTAAAGCATAAAGAAACATGCCTTAAGACCCTTTGAGTTGAGAATGCCATTGGATTGAACTTGGTAACTTGGAACTAAAGTTTCTCCATAAGTCAGAATTTGAAATCTTTGTTTTTGCTTCTAATCACAAGTTTTCCACGCGTTTTTGCCTCTAAACATGTTAGTGAAGTTCCAGAATTGATTAGCATAACAAAACCCGTGTTTTGGATGAGTTTTGATCAAATTAGAAGTCACACTTTTCTTGTTTTCAACTTCACACGATTTCCCTCCAAACTTCATCATTTCACACACTTGGACATTCCATTTGATTCCCTATAAATAAAGGGTCATTCCCCATTCATTTCCTTAAGCTTGGATAGCCAGAATCACCCTGCCAAACTTGTTCCCTAACTCAAAATTTTGCTACTTCAAAATCTATTCTCAAGCCTCTTTTAATCCATTTTTTCCTTCAATTCACCTTCCTTGATCTTCCCTGAAGCTAACCATATAATTACATTCAAGAATTATGCCCTATATTGCCCCATAGAAGTCCAGTTTCAGAGCTCTGCAACTCAATTTCAATAGATAGATTCCTTCATTAATTCTTCAAAACTTTGATATCATTGTGATGCTCTCATTGCCCTGGTTCTAGTTGCAACACTTACTTTTATCTTGAAACATGTTTGACCATGAATTTTCAAATACCTTTTCAAAACTTTCCTTCCAAATTGCTTGAGCTACAATTTATATAAATTTGTCGCGAGGGTGTGGTTGTCTTCTTCTTGAAGAGACGAAGCGAATGGCATAGGTCCGAGCTTCTGATTTTGTAGTTTGAGAGACCTGAAATTCATGTTGGCTGGAGGTTGAAGATGACCAACGTGTCATCTTCCAACCAATGAAGGAGCGCCATCTGTTTTTTTAAATCTAATTAAATTAATGATCCTATGCTTTATTCACATTGGTCAATATAGTTTATACTTTATTTTTATTTTCTGATTTTTATATTTAATTGTTTTAAACTTACAAAAAATCATAGAAAATTCATTTTTAGTCCAAAAAATCTTAAAAAATAATGAAAAATATTTTTGATTAGTATCTTTCTGATTTTTATTTTTTCAAAATTTAATTTTGTGTTTTTGTATTTTTTACAAATTTTCACTTTGTTTGAATTGTTTTAAATGTTTAAAAATACTTTTATACATTTTTAAATTCTGAAAAAATTATGGAATGATCCAATGATATTGTGACAAATATTGGTGACCTCATTTTATTTTTGTTTCTGATTTTATTTTATTTTTTATCATTTTTGGTTTATTTTACTCATTTATTTTAATTTTAAAAATAGTTTCTAACTTTTAAAAATTACCAAAAATTTTATAAAATCATTTTAATTCATTTCTGATTTTTCTATGTTCTTACTTTTCATTTCTTGATTAATTTGAATATAGTTGATATTTTTCTCTTTTATTTCTATTTTAAAACATTTTTTAAAACCTTTTTTATGTATATATTAAATGCAATATCATTTTGTGATTATTTTCTGGCTGATCTTGGATTGAATTTTTGGTCATGAACTTTGTTAACATCATTGGATCCAAGGTATTGAGTCTAACTCCATAAAAATGGATGAATGATTTTAATAATAGTTTGATTTAAATTTAATTCAAATATGGTTTGTATATTCTCTCTCATCCCTCTTCATCTCATCCTTTTCTTATTGCACTAAGTATTATAGGAGCATGACATTTATATCATGTCTCAAAAAAAATGATGCATAGATTGCTATTGACCGACCTAAAAATAGGTGTGACTTCTACATAAGTCCACTTACGATTGCTTAACATAGCGCTAAATTTTGTCCTGATTCAAATAAATAACCATTTGTGGCCTAAACCTATTTTTGCAAGCCCAAGTATGTTAATTTGATCTCTTTGATCCAATAACCTTGAGATTCATTGTGTGGAGACTTTGGTTCTACCAATCCTCTAATGGATCTACAACATTTTTGGTAACCGCGGACCACTTAAACATCGTTGATCATTAAATGGTACTTTTAAGGATTCCAGATGGATGATATACTTGAAAAAAACAAATTCAACTTGTTGTGTGGAGGCTTTGATTCTACCTATACTCTAATGAGTTCCAAATGCAAGTTTTAAGATAGTCATCCAACTAACCACTAATTATTAATTTGTTTTTACTTTATGCCCCTTTTTTTATGCTTTATACATCATTTACTTTTTGCATTACATTTCATGTCATTTTTGTTTTGCTCACTTGAGTTTTTCTTTTCTCTTCTAAGACACCTAATAATCAACATGAACCATAAAAAACCTTAATGATACTTGGACTATTTGGTTACCATCCTTGGCATTATGGAGTATTGGACTTCTTGGACTTAGGATTAGAAACCATGGCCTATGTTGGACACCTTGTGACCTTAATTGATATTCTGTCTGGAGTTCTTGAGGTTTACCTCAAGATATTGGGTTGTTTGTTTATTTTGTGTGCATGTTATTGTGATTACATTCTTTTTCTGTGATCTAGAATTCACCCGTATACAGCCGTTACTCTGCCCAATTTTTGTGAAGACTTAATACATTTGAAGTTTGGTTCCCTCAAGAGGTCTAGTATCCTTGTTTGCTTGATTTCAATCCAAAGAATGGGAACTTCATCTTGAATCATAATAGTAAGTTTTGGCTTCTTTTTAGTTAGATGGTTCTTATCCCTAACTTTTACCTTACACTTTAGGATAATCCCTTCTTCTCCTCCCATCTTATTTAATTTCAGAAATCTTCTCCCTCCTTTTGAAAACTCTTCTTGTTTTTTAAAACTTGAACCACTTTCATAATAAACTTGGACTTATGTCCATGAATTTTCAAAACATTTTCATAAATAAACTTCAATCAACTTAATAATACTTTGGAATTTTTTTTGTGAGAAGACTAAAAGTCAATCAATCTCATTTCAAATCATTTTTGCCACTTTGGCTTTTACTTTAAAAACTTTTCTCAAAAGGTTAGACTCTCGCCAATCCTTGTAGTGATGCAAACAACTATACTTCTACAATATGTAGTGAAGTGAGATATTTTACACTTGGGTATTGAGTGAGGCATTGTTGATTTTAAAATCTAAGCCATATCCTCCACTTTGAGATGATGCAAATTCTCCTTCCTCATAATTGTGGGTAGTAAGTATGTTTTCCACACGGACAATGACGATGATGTCTTATCTCCTAAAATTAACCAACACATTTGTGTTTTAAATTTTTGAAAGAGGAACTATGTGTACCCTGATCCACAATTGCACGGAAGCTGGTACGTAGGCACTAAAGGTTCGCAATCGCGGTGGGTGAAAAAATCATAAAAAATGTATTTCTTTTCTCACTTCACCATCCATTTTCATACAACATTTTATAGGCAAAATATACAGATTTTTTCAAAGAAGTTCTTGCGCAGTATCTTATATGTTTAGGGGGCTAATACCTTCCCTTTACATAATCAACCCCCTTACCTAGAATCGTTCCCCCTCTTTTTGGGTTATTTGCTCTTTTCCCATTCCTTTGGAAACAATAAAGCGCGGTGGAGATTTTTTATTTTGATTTGTATGAGTCTAGTCAATCCAATGGCTTAGTCTTAAACATTTCTGCCACTACATATCCTATTTGAGATGCTCGTAAAGAGGACGCTGGAGGTGACCTGGGAGCATTAGATTTGAGTGTCGAGGCTTGAGGATTTTTTCCCTCTTTTCTTTATTTTTTCTTTGTTCTAGTAAACTTTATTGGACTTTTATGCCTCAACTTGCAAAAAATATATATTAATATTATTACATTTTTGTGCACTTGTGCTTTTGTTAAATATTATGCTCCTTTCGATCTTAATATTTAGCTGACTGAGAGCTTAGGAGCTTCACGGTTTAATTTACTCATGCAATTTATAGAGTTTGCTATAAAGAGGAGTAAACAATATTTTCTTAAAGTGAAAATAACCTTAAGTTCTTCGTGAGATCACGTTTGACTGTTCTACTCACGAGTATCATGTGTTTAGATGTACATGTTCCATTGGAAAAATCTTAGTCTGACTAGATGCGGCCATAATTAAAATATGCTTATGCTGGTAAGATATCGGTCAGACTAAAAGTGGTCAAGCCTTAAATGTAATTTACCATGTTGAAATGTTTATTAGGCTTGACATAGTCACTACTACAAATAATACATACAACGACACTACCTTTACCACGGTCCTTCACGGGACTGTAGTTATATCTATAAATTATGGCACCTTTATATTTTTCTATTTTTTAATTAAACATTGTAAGTTGATTACCATAGGTTATGAAATTAACCGCGATTATATCATATGTGTGGTAAATTGATTACCACATGTTATGAAATCAACCTTGAATGTAAGATTTGGAAGAGTTTTAAGTCACGACTCATGAGTCACTATATCGTGAATACCAAGCCTAATATAGAGCACCTGTGGGTGAAATATCCTTATCTATGCCGGAAGATTTGGAGAAACTTTGCAAAGTCTCGTAGTACAGAGAACTTTAAGGTTAGTACCAGTTGTATTTTCTGATAATTTTATAGATACAACCATTACTGTTAATTTTTCTCTTATGTTTAAAACAAGTTAGAAGTGAAGCGGGAAAGGTGAACAAAGCTAAAAACAAATACCCCCATAGATTGTCTCGTGAGCGTTACAAAAAACTTGATAAAAGAAGGATTGATGAGAAAAGGCAACAAATAGAAGATGTGAACATGAGTGGTGGACATGAACCATCTCCACCATCATGACATGAGAAGAGGAAGAGGCCACGACAAAGGCCTAATAGAGACTACACTCCTGAGGCCTCAAGATTAGTCGTTGAGTGAATTGTAAGCATAAAGGACTTGATATGCATATGTTGTGTTATTTAAATTTATTTGGTTATTAACAAAGTATGTCTTATCATGTTGTATAGAATTCGCTGGTCACCTCAACCCATGAAGGTTCCTTTATTCCAGAACCACGACATCATATATTAGTAGAAGCCATCAGAACAAAGGAGAACAGTGGGCATGTCAGTGTGGTGTTGGAGATGACATCAGCCTGAGAGTGTATTTTGGTCCATCTAGAAAAACCACAGGACATGTGCAAAATGAAACGTTAGAATATTTACAGAGGAAGATTGATAATCAAAAAAAAATTTGAGAGAAGTTAGACGAGAAGCGAGATACTCGCATGAGAGATATGAAATATATTAAAGAGTTATATGTGGTATGTGAGAATATTATGATAATTAAGTTGTGCATGTTATCATGTTAAGTTAAATCTGTTATATGTCCCTATGTTTTTTATGATGTATAGAATAAGTAATATTGTCCAACCGTGTATGAATGAAGATGATAATGAGGATGGTCAATTGCTTGCTAAAAATGTTGTATGTGGGGCAAGCATAAAAGGGTGTTGTTCAGCCGTCCCTAACGGTCATGAGATCGATAACAGTTTGTTGAATCCCTCTGAAGGACCACATTCCAAAATGTTAAGTTCTGTCATGTGCCACAAATACGACATGTTTACTCTTCCGCTAGAACATGATCTAGAAATGAAGGGGTTAGAGGAATTCATAATCTATCCTAAAGATATAATGGATATGGTTTTTGGACAAAAGTGGTTGGACTTAGGGGTAATACAAGTTTGGTGCATGTAAGTATATCCCATTATGGTACTTTTATTGTTTTTTGAAATGTTGTAATTCTTCACGTGTTTTTTGTAATTTGTTTAACATTTAGATACATTCACCGTGTTTGTATAGAGTTAAATAAATCAAGTAATTATGGATCATTGGATCAAGTTAGAGTGTGATTTATAGGTAATACTGCAAAAAGCATTGAAGACTAATTCACATCACGGATAACGAGGGATGTTACTTAGCACCATTCCTCCATAAGTGAGTAATTTTAAAATAATGGTTTATCTATTATAGTTAATTTTCATGTTTTACTAAGTACTAATTATATATGCTTATATTATTCATTCAATGATCATTTTCAATTGATTATCATATCTCTTCAGACGAATATGGTAACTACATTGTATTTGTTACACAAATCACTTGAACCTAGAATGAAAACTATCATTACTAGGTAACTTTATGTTTATGTGACATGCTACCTAACAATGGATGCGTTACCGTTATTATATGTGTTTCATAACCATTATTGTATGTGTTTTTCATAGTAGTGAATTGTATTTGAATTTTGCAATTGTGAGGCATGATACCGCTTAGGTGCGTGTATACTTTGAGTTGCATCTACAATGATTTTGCATGAGACTGGAAAGAAGTTATTATTCTTTGAATCACATTCATAGTGATATGGCTTGGGACCAACTAGATTCTACTATGAATTGAACCTCATTGATAGTGATGAGACATGAGGCCGACAAGATTCGACTATGCTTTGAATCACATTCATAGTGGAGAGGCATACGATCGGGTAAATGCGGATATGCTTTAAATATTTCTCCATATCATAATGAATTATTCCTCGATCAAGGGTAGAAGATCCTCGTCCCTACCCCTAACGTATAACTCAGATCAAGTTGGATGTATCTGGGCTCAACCTCTCACGTCCCTTGGATGGGCTAGATCTGCAGGGGGTTCGCCATCTATGCAAAAATACTTGTAATCTTTAATAATGGGGTATTTGATTTGTTATAGTCGGACATGAAAAGTGTATTCCACGGTACTAATGGGGCAATTGGTTGTTGTATCTGAATGTACAAAGTGTCTCCGATAATTCTCTTGAATTCTTTAATGGTGGGGAATTAATAGTTATAGTCGAACATGCAAAGTGTCTCTGATAACACCCCTGATATTTTTAAGTGTGCTTGGCTCTAGGTGGTATTGGTTGTTGTATTCGGACGTGCAAAGTATCATCGAAAACATCCCTGAATTATTTAAGTGTGTCTAGATATAAGTGGTATTGGGTGTTGTAGTTGGAGGTGAAAAGTGTCTTCGACAGTACCCCTGGATAAAATGGTTGATGTAGTCAGATGTATAAAGCGTCTCTGACAGCTCTCGTGAATTATTTAATGGTGGGGAATTGATTGTTATAGTCGAACGTGCAAAACATATCAGACAACACCCTTAAAATATTTAACTATTCTTGGCTCTAGGTGGTATTGGTTATTGTAGTCGAACATGCAAAGGGTCTCTAATAGCTCTCCTGAAATCTTTATATTGGGCATCAACTGTGTCGGTTGTAACCATATTTCATCATTACTATTTTTAATCACAAAGGACTAAATGTTCATACTTTGCTTAATTTCATTTATAATGAATAATCAAAGCGTCTCCGACAACACCCCTGAAATCTTTAAGTGTGTCTGGCTCTAGTTTGTATTGGTTCCTGTAGTCGGACACGCAAAGTGTCTTCGACAGTACCCCTTGAGAAATTAGTTTATGTAGTTGGATGTCTAAAGGGTCTCCAACAACTCTCTGGAATTCTTTAATGGTGGAAATTGATTGTTGTAGTCGGACGTGCAAAGTGTCTCCGATAACACCCATGAAATCTTTAATTGTGCTTGGCTCTAGATGGTATTGGTTGTTGTAGGAAGTGCAAAACATCTTTGATAGCTCTCATGAAATCTTTACCACGGGAATCAATTGTGTCGGTTGTAACCATATTTCATCATTATTGTTTTTAATCACAAAGGACTAAACATTTAGACTTTGTGTAATTTCATTCATAATGAATAATAATTCATACATGCTCAATTTACACACACATATATAAAATAAATAACAACCGAACAAATTTTCTGCCTCTTGTTTTATTCATTGGTCTTCTATTTGCCTAGCCACGTCGTGGCATCTTCTCGGGAAGTGTGTTCCGCGTCTAGACATGCATAGGTTCTTTCTTTGTAGTTATAAGTGTGGGAGGCCACATTAACATCATATCCACACCCTCTACTAGGTCTTGATGGACTACATGATGTATCTTTTTGGCCCCCTCGAGGTCGACGCGTACGACAATAGGTTCTAAATGAAGGTTGTGGAATTTCAGTTTCAAGTGCGCGAGTGAGGCTACAACATCTAACATTATCATTGTTGAATAAACTTTAAATGTTAGTGGATTTTTTTAATATTAAATAAGGTAGTGGGAAGGTTAAAAATCAAATGTAATTTGGAAGGTCAAGAGATAGTGGGTTATACTAATATTTACTAATAGCATTTACTTCCCTAGAATAGTAGAAGTTTTTGGGTCTATATAAAGACCAAGCTTGTATTTTATTTTTAACAACAAGAAGTAGAAGTTTGCTCCTTATTTAACAAATTGGCATCAGAGCAAATAGCAAACATGATGAATCAAATGTCGTTGCCACGACTAACAAAGTCAAATTACAAAAACTAAAGTATCCAAATAAAAGTTCTTCTTGTATCTCTAGACGCGTGGGATGTGACCATAGATGGGTTTAAAGAACCAACATATGTTGGGGGATATACGATAGCTCAAAATAAGGCGCTAAAAGATATGAGATCGAAGGACAAAACGACACTATACATTTTGTTCAGGGTTGTAGATGAATCAGGCTTTGAAAAGATTGTTGGTTTGACTACGTCGATAGAAGCATGAGACGCGTTAGAAAAAGTGTTCAAAGGAGTAGATTGAGTGAAGAAAGTTCGACTCCAAACTCTTCATGGCGAATTGGAGAGAATATAGATGAAGGATACAAAAACTGTATCTGACTGCATCACATGTGTACAAAAGTTGGTAAACCAACTCACTAGAAATGGCGAAACAATAACTGATACACGAGTTGTTGAAAAGATCTTGAGATCTTTAACAGATAAATTTGAGAATATTATGTGTGCAATAGAAGAGTCGAATGACCTTTGAAGCTCTCAGTCAAAGAGCTCGCTGGTATCTCGAAGCACATGAACAACGAAAGATGAAAAAGAAGGAAGAAGCATTCGAAGAAGAAAATCAAACCAAGGAGTCGAACAAAGACGAAAAGGTACTCTTGTCTCAAAACTTCAGAGGAAGAGGACATGGCTGTGGAGGTCGTGAAAATGGTCGAAGTGGTCAAAGCAGCAACTTCGAAAGAGGATAATTGAACAAACAAAATTGGCGTGGCAGAGGACGTGGTCAAAGAGGTGGTTGATCGAACCACTCCAACTTCGAATGCTACAAGTGTGGGAAGTATGGTCATTACGCGAAGGATTGCAACTCCTACAAATGTTACAATTGTGATAAAGTGGGACATCTTCCAAAATATTGTCGAATCAAAAAGAAGATTGAAGAAACAACCAATCTAGCCTTGGAACCTGAAGCAAATGAAGGCTTTCTCCTGATGGCTCAAAATTAAATCAACACCAATAATGAAAATGTTTGGTATCTTGACTCAGGAGCAAGTAACACATGTGTGGTTACCAACACTTGTTTAAAGAAATGAATAAAATTGAAGATGGTAATGTGTCTTTTGGAGATGCATCGAAAGTGAAGGTCGAAGGAAAGGGCACAATCAGTTACTTGTAAAGGATGGCTTGATTGGATCAATCGAAGATGTTCACTATGTCCTAGATCTCAAGACCAACATCTTGAGTTTCAGACAACTTATAGAAAAAGGTGTTTCGATGCTTATGAAATATCGAATACTACATATAAAGGACAAAGTAGGACATCTGATCGCCCGTGTCGAAATGGAAAGAAATCGAATGTACAAACTAAACCTGAGGAACGTTTGAGAGAAATGTCTGTAAGTCGAAATGCAAGACAAAGCGTCACTATGGAATATGCGCTTTGGTCATCTACATCATGCTAGTGTGAGAAGGTTGGCAAAAAGGAATGGTGCATGGACTACCAGACATGGATTATGAAGGAATGTTTTATCAAGAATGTGTGCTCAGCAAACAAACAAGAACCTCATTTCAAAAGAAGGCAAAATATCAAGCTAAACATATTCTCGAATTGATTCATACTGACATATGTGGGACAATCACTCCTGAATCCTTCAGTGGAAAAAGGTACTTCATTTTCTTTATCGATGATTTCTCATGAAAGACTTGGGTTTATTTCTTGAAAGAAAATTCTGAAGCATTAGAGATGTTCAAAAAGTTCAAAGTAATGGTGGAGAAGGCAACAGACAGACATATCAAAGCAGTTCGATCTGACAGAGGTGGTGAGTACACTTCGATGACCTTTATGAAGTATTGTGAAGAGTAGGGAATAAGGAGATTCCTAACTGCACCATATTCACCTCAGCAAAATGGTGTGGCTGAAAGAAAGAATCGAACTATTCTTGACATGATTCGATCAACGCTTAAAAGCAAGAACATGTCGAAAGAATTCTGGTCAGAAGTTGTACAATGTGCTATTTATGTTTAGAATAGATGTCCACATTCTAAGTTAGAAGATAAAACACCACAAGAAGCATGGAGCGGACATAAGCCAACAATTTCTCATCTCAAAGTATTCGATAGTGTATCTTATGCACATGTACCGGATCAATGAAGAACAAAACTTGAAGATAAAAGTCAAAAGTATATATTCATTAGATATAATGAGAAGATAAAAGGGTACAAGCTATTCGACCCCATAAGAAAGAAAGTGGCCGTGAGTAGAGACGTTCAAATAAACGAAGAAAGCAAGTGGTACTGGAACAATTCGACATAAGTTATTGATGCAGTCGAAGAATCATCTATAGTTGTACCAACAAGCATCTCAACAGAACATGAAGATACTGAAGATGAACTTCTACAACCTAGAATGTGAAGTTTGCAAGATTTATACAATTCGACAAATAAGGTACACCTTGTGTGCCTTCTGGAAGATGCTGAAAACATCAGTGTCGAAGAAGCGTTACGAGACAAGAAGTGGAAAAGTGCCACGGACGAAGAGATTAGAGCAATAGACCGCAATAACATTTCAGAGCTAGTCGAATTTCCAAAAGGTAGTCAACCCATTGGTGTAAAGTGGGTATTCAAGAAAAAGATGAACGCTCAAGGAGAAATCGAACGATTCAAAGCGCGACTTGTTGAAAAGGGTTACAAACAAAAAACATGAATTGACTATGACGAAGTGTTTGCACCTGTTGCAAGAATGGAGACAATTCGATTGCTCATTTCTCAAGCTTCTCAATTCAAATGGCCAATATTTCAAATGGATGTCAAGACAACATTTGAATGGTGTACTCGAAGAAGAAATCTATGTCGAACAACCAATTGGGTATATAAGAATTGGAGAAGAGAAGAAGGTGTTGAAATTGAAGAAAGCGCTATATGGGCTGAAGCAAGCACCACATGCATGGAACACACACATTGAAACATATTTCAAAGAGAATGGATTCGAGCAATGTCCTTATGAACATGCCATCTATGTGAAGAAAAATGGAAGTAATGTATTACTTGTTGCTCTCTTTGTTGATGACCTTATTTTTCTAGGAAGTGATGTTCAGATGATAGAAGAATTCAAGAGCACCATGACACGCGAATTCGAAATGACAGACTTAGGTCTGATGAGATTCTTTCTCGGTTTGAAGGTTCGAAAAGAATAAACTGGAATCTTTATCTCACAAGAAAAATATGCAAAATAAATCTTGAAAAAATATAAGATGAAAAACTACAATCCAACTTCGACGACAATAGAACCAGGTGCAAAACTGTCAAAATTTGATGGAGGAGAACACGTCAAAGTAAGCAAATATCGAAGCTTGGTAGGTAGTCTTCTCTATCTCACATGCACAAGGCTAGACATTTCATTAAGTGTTGGCATTGTAAGTCGATTCATGGAGGATCCAATACACACACATTAGAAGGCATTGAAACGAATCCTAAGGTACATCCAAGGAACAGTGTCACTTGGAATATTTTATTCAAGAACAGGAGACTACAAGTTAGTTGGTTACTCTAACAGTGACTGGTGTCGAGATATAGACGATCGAAAAAGCACTTCTGGATATGTGTTCTTCATGGGAAACACTGCATTTACTTGGCTTTCTAAAAAGCAACCTATAGTAACACTTTCGACGTGTGAAGCTGAATATGTGACAACATCTTGGTGCGTTTGTCATGCAGTATGGCTTAGAAGATTAATGAGAAAAATGGAGCTAAAACGGGAAGGTGCAACTGTAATACAAGTTGACAACAAATCAGAAATCGGTTGGCAAAGAATCCAATGAACCATGAAAGAAGCAAACACATTGACGTTCGCTTCCACTTCATTAGAAAACATGTGAAGGAAGGAAGTGTCAAATTGAGACATGTAACAAGCAAGGATCAAGCAACAAATATGTTCACTAAACCATTATCGAACGAAATTTTCGACATAGGCAATAAATTGATAGACATGATGGATGGAAGAAACATTTAAGTTTACAGAGGAGTTTTATTGAATAAACTTTAAATGTTAGTGGGTTTTTTTATTAAATAATGTAGTGGGAAGGTTAAAAATAAAATGTAATTTGGAAGGTCAAGAGATAGTGAGTTATAATAATATTTACTAATAGGATTTACTTTCCTAGAATAGTAGAAGTTTTGGGGTCTATATAAAGACTAAGATTGTATTTTATTTTTAACAACAAAAAGTAGAAGTTTTCTCCTTATTTAACAATTGTGAAGGTCCTACACAAGATGCAATTTTAGAGGCTCCTGCATGGGATGACAATAAATTGAGTGTTGATAGATCGGAGGTCTCTCCCTTCCTATACAGATACCATAAATTTCATATATCTCTTGGGATGGGTGGTATTCATGTTAAATGCTTGCAAGGCTGAGTCGTCGCACAATATCAAGTTTTCCTGTCTAGGCCCATCTTCTCAAATAAAGAAGAATATAGGATGTCACCGACTGTACATTCCACTGGTAGAATCTTATTTATGCCAATTGAACTCCTTCCCAGATGGTCTGTTAAAACATGTGTTTGCGACTGAGGTTGGGTTGTCGAAGTGATAATTGAGCTTCTCTTCCAATGTTATGTATGGCGGAACCAGGTTCAATATCTCTTAAGTTGTGTTTACCTTATTCGTTCCAATTTTGGTACGTAAAAGATGGTAGTAGAGGAAGCTATTTTTGAAAATACAACATTTAAGGGCTTCTTTGATTCCCTCTACTTAGAAATAACATGAGTGAATCTATTGATGTACAACCTTAGGCTTTTCTTTGCTTCTTGCACGATGTTGCTTTGGGAAGCTTTAGAAATTAGTTGTCTCTTTCGAGAAGTGAACTGAGTGGTCAATTGGTCATAGTAATAAGTCCAAGACTAAATAAAAGCGTATGGAAGGCCATTAAACCATAATCTAGTTGGTCTTATTAGTTTCAACGCTTATAGTTTACACGTAGAGACCTCGTCCACACTATATTAATTAAGTAGGTCATTGACGAGTTATAGGTGCTTGTCGGGACCCCTTTCCTGTAGTACTCTCCAAGCTTGGCAGCCTTGTGCATTAACTTGAGGATCTTGATTTATAAGATCCCGACACTTAAAGAATGCTTAGGTTAAACTCTCATCGGCTCATGCTCACCATGATCTAGGGTTGGATCATGACTGCCTCGGTCTTCGCCCAGGATCCTTGGAGGAAAATTTCGTTTCCTGCCTTTTGAATTATTTTTGAGCTCAAGACTTTGCCTCCACTTCCTCGATCGGTGCAGGAATGAAAGAGAAGTTCCTTCTAGACATTTCCTCTTGAACCGTGTTTGCTCGAGGTTGAATGTTATGGAGGCTTTCTTCCAGAAAAAAGATTCCCTCAATTACGTTAGATTTTTGTTTCTAAACGGTGTTATAGATACCATTGAGCATCTCATTTGCACCTTGAGCGCCAAGGTTTGCTTTGAAAACACTGAAACCATGCAACATTTCAGGTTATGAGACTGGAAGCAGAATTAGAAGCAGTGGAGCTCGGATAATCCTCTATGCAATGTGAGTTAGGATAATATTTATATGCAAAGGGATCTCAAGTCCAAGATTCACTACACATGGATGAGGAAGAATATTCAATTGATTGACAGTTGTTTACGCAGCAGCAACAACGACTAAAGCAGCTTCTCCCACAATAGCGGAAAAAGTTTCTTTATATACTTAAAGATCTAATGAAGCACTGAATCGACTTTGATATAAAGTTAAAATTGATTGAATGCAAATGAATTTTCACACTTTATTTTGCTAGATCTTCATTCAACTTTTTAAGGAAGCTCTACACGGAAGAACAAAAAATAGAGATAGAGAATTACGGAGAATTTAGGAATCAGAAGTCAATTCCCACAAAGGGAGTCAATGTTCAATTCTAGAACAAGAAATGGAATGAAGTGCGAAAACAACGGTTGAGGTGAAGGTTGAGAAGTGCTTATGGCGCAACAGAGAGAGGGTTATACATGCATGGTTAACACTCTAACGCCTAAGCCACTTTAGGATAAAAGATAACATAAGTAAAAATAGAGATTAGATATTGTGTACCTGAAACTATCTTTTAATTATATTTATACCTTACACTTAATTGAGCAGATGAGATAGTTGGCTTTTGACAAGACCAAAAGAATATATATATATATATATATATATATATATATATATATATATATATATATACCCTCTGGATACATTTATAAACAACAAAAATGCTTCAATTATTGGTCACTATTATAAACAAAAGTCAATTATTACTAAATCATTTAATGATGTAATTCCTAATATATCCTCCTATTTCATTTTTCAACAATCCATTAAACTTAATAAAGAGGACATTATAGTAAATTTAATTAATGTTTTCACCAAAATCTAAAAAGTTAATTACACTTGATTGAATTTCTTAAAAACCGTGAATACCATTTTTGTTGCTTATAAATGTGTCTGGAGGATGTATAAAAAAAGGGATCATATTACATCTGGAGAGTTACACTAAAAGTTACATCCGCTCAATAACTTCACATCGAATAAATGTTTCTTAAAATCAACCGTTAAATTGAATGATAATATCATATAAATCATATGTATAAAGTTTGATATTAATCTATAATGATTTCATATATCATCAAATTACATCAAAATTAACATTATAAAAAATTACATTTTTAACATTAATGTTTGGGTATCTTGATGAAAAAAGAAATAATTATAGGTTAATCTCAAATATTATGTGTATAATAAATATGAGAATATATTTCAATCCAACTATTGATTAATATTTATCTGATTGAGGAGTTATTAACTAAGTGCAATTTTTAGTGTAACTCTCCAGGGGTAATTTATTCTCTCCTCTCATAATATATATATATATATATATATATATATATATATATATATATATATATATATATATATATATATATATATATATATATATATATATATATATATATATATATATATATATATATATATATATATATATATATATATATATACACTTTTAAACTACATGGGTTAGTGGTATTGTGGTATTCCTACAAGGATAGGGGATACACAAGGGCTTTTGTATTCAGTGAATCTTAGGGCCAATTCTTGGTTGCGAGAGATCTAGGGATGGTAAAAAAATTCGTATCTGCAGATATCTGTGGATGAAATCTGTCACAGACACGTCGTGGGTAGCTGAATAGATATTTGCGGATAAAATAAATAAATTTTTAAATATACTTTTGTTAATGGATGTGGATATAGGTTTAATGTTACTCATGCCCGCAGATATCCGTATTTGTTAATAAATTATAAAAATTACTTAAATATTATTAGTTTATCATACTGTATTTTTTCAACTTCTAGAAAAACTAATCTCCTCATATATATATATTTTTTTAAAGTTTTCTTTGAAGAAAATATATATATATTCCATACAAATCCTATTGATCATTTCATATTTAAGCTTCTTCTATATTTCATAGCTCACTTCAACAATTCTATCATCCAACCAACAAGTACCGTTCTTTGCATGTCCAGCCAGTACCATCATTTCTACTTCTCCGATATCCTCTCTTCCACCATAACTCACAATCATAATGTCTTTCAATTTATTTTGTCAAAAATGAAACGTAAGGATATTTTGCTTTGGTTAAAATGAGGAAAATTAATGTGATGAAATTTTTTTGTTAAAAATAATTTCTTATGTATTTAGAAGAAGTTGTAAATATTTTTTTCAATACTTAATTTTAGAAACAAAATGTTATTCATGGATATCTTAAAACTTGTGGATTACCCGTTTAGCAGATACCTGCATGGATATGGGGCGGATATGGATATCATTTTTATCCAACGAGGTGGACACGAATATCATATTATCTGTGCCCATGAATATCTATTTGCATCCCTAGAGAGACCCAGAATGGTGGTCATTATGGTGGTTTAGAAGGCTTGCTCACGATGGTGAGAGCCCCTACTTGAAGGTATTTTGGCTATATAGAGAGCAAGCTCAGGTGAGGTGAGAAGTTTTGTGTATGGTATATCATGTGGGAATATTAGTTGGTCATTTTTCTCATTATAGTTGTAACACCCTAAACTCTGAAACTCATATAAAAATATATAATCGATAATTTAAGGTGTCACTACGACGACCATCCAAAAACTCATCAAAACATTTGACAACAAACAGTAGAAAATCATATCATAACAACTTCAAAATTAAAATTTGCAAGTAAAGTATTAAGCTTTAACTAGCATAATTCAACAATAACTCCAAAAGAACATAACAAAACCCCCATTTTTGGATGTTACAAAATCAGGGCAATAAAACCACTAAAGTGTGATAAAAGATAAATATATGAAAGTAAACTCCAACAACATATCTTTCACTCAAAGCAACAAAACTTTATTCCTGATTATCTGCAAGATGTCCATGGTGGACAATATTAAACAAACAGGTGAGAAATAAACTTCGATATAAAACGGGGTAAAAAATGCAAGGTTAGGTAAACACACAACATATCATACATTTAATACACAACGAACATCATCACAATCTCACACTCATTTCACAATCATACACATATAGACATTTAATGATACTCATGACAAAACATGACACTATGCATATGATACAAACTCAATATTTAGTTCTCTTAGGAACTGGGTCCCCCATTCTGAACCCATGATCCCCCTTCTGAGCTCCAAGTCTGCCTTTTAAGTTTGGGAAAAACCACTAGCTAGTCCCCTTTTCTAAATTAGTAAGTCTCTTTCAATGGCACGACACAATGATGCATGTCATACAAATCATTGCAACAACAATAATAATGTTTAAGGTCCCGCTTCTGATTGTAAGCAACATGCATTGACAACACAATAATGGTCTCCCTTTCTAAACTACTATCCAACACTCACAAATACAACAATACATAATTAATCAAAAACACATACTAATATTCACAACATATCGCTAAAAACATCACCAAACAACATCATATGCATTTCATATAATTGATGCACCATTTAAACAACAACATTTAAGCAAATCAATTATTACTCAGCAATGGTAATCTACCATGATTAATTAAACTCACAATAATTAATTAACAATACCAAACAAAGCCAAACAATAGCCAATTATCATCCACATCGCAAAATAACATAAAAAATATGAACCGATAACTCAAACTACACAAATTGGACAAATTGCTCCCCTTCTAACAGCATGATGGGTTTCCAGTTCCCAGGTTGACGCATGTCTTCCACCCAAAAATCTCAATCGTCATTCCCATGATAACCGGATGAGAAAACCAAATTTAGAGACCATGATAGTTTCCCCATCATAGCGGTGACACCCATCAATTACTTCAAATTTGTGACAGTTTGTTCGTCATCTCCATGACTCCCATCACGCTCTTAAAGAATGCAATAACTACGCCTTCTGCAACAGAGTCCGTTTGATACTCCAATTTCGACATCCAACAATCAAAACTTGATCAGAAAATAATATTATGTAGTTACCTACTGATATAAAACTGATTACATGTATTAATTCACCAATTTACAGAATTCATGTTCATGTTTCAAGGCTTTACAACACAACAATGGTGTAGTTATCCAAATAGAGATAAACATAATTTTATACCATATAATTCACACAAAGATTAATCATAAAACAAATTATAATAGTAATCATGCTTAGAAAATAAGATTAACATACACTAACAACAAATCAAAACAAAACCTTAAACCAAAACATAATCCTAAAGAGACTAAGCGCCCATTTTCTACACTTTCATGAAAAACACCAATTATCTAAGCATTTTCTCCCCCTTACCTCAGATTCCTTAAAGGAGTTTGTTAGTGAAAGAAAGTTAAGGTTGAGATATTGTAGAAGTGAAGACCAAATGACTGATTTGTTGATTAAGGAAGTAAAAAATAATGTGTTCAAAAGGTTGAAGATGAGCATGGACATGGAAGACTTAGAACACTTGAAATAAGATGGTGTGTTAGAGAATTTGAGTATTTTAAATGTTGTAACCGGTTAACACGAGAGTGTAACCGGTTACAGACATCATAATAAGTCAAATAAATTGAAGAAAAAGTGTTTATGGAGTTAGTGTAAATGATTACGCAAATGCAGTAATCAGTTATATCTATTAGTTAAGTTTTCGTTTTTAACAGATGTAACTGATTACAGATTTTATATAACCGAAAACAGATCCAATATTTTATTTTTTCTAATTTTTTATTTAATGTTTTTGTATCCCAACACTTATATAAATACCCTAGTGGTATATTTGTAATGTTTACTCATGATATACTGAAATTACTCACTCTCAGTTATCTCTTTCTCTAACCTTCTCTTTCACTCTCTTTCACCACATTCAATTTTTCTCCAATATTTATCAATTTTGTGATTGCATGTTCTAATAGATATCTCATCATTGAATAGTGTTATCCTGAAGCAAATTCTCTAACTAAAATAAAGTTATTAATAATAAATTCTTGTAACACTCGAATACTTTTAAAGGATCTGCAATATCTCATGAATTTATTGCACTAAATTTTTTAAAGTAATTAGTAATTGAGTTGGAGGTTTTTTTAAAGGTGTAATTAAATTGGAGGTTGCTATAATATGTAATGCATTTAGTAACCGTAGGAGTTAGTTTTAAATAAAAATAATAATATTAAGAGTTAACAAAGAACTAGAATCGCTATCGATTTTAACAAAATATTTTGTCATAAAGATATACTTAAAAAAAAACATAATTTCTTTTTTGTTTCATAAAACTTTAATTGTATAAATATTGGAATCTTTGCTAATTTACTTCAAATCAACTTTCAAAACACCAATATCTCATATACCTAGCTACCTAGAGCAAATGAAATGTCTTATAGTTCTTTGTCTCATGATATTGTGGGCATGTCCATACGTTGCCATGTCAAAAACATTGTATGAATCATCTCTTATTGAAGCACACCAACAATGGATGATTAAACATGGACGCACATACACAGATAGTTATGAGATGGAAAAACGCTTTCAAATATTTAAGAGTAATTTGGAATACATAGAGAAGTTTAACAATGCTGGTAACAAAAGTTACAACCTAGGGTTAAATCAATTTTCGGATTTAACTAATGAAGAATTTATGGCTTTATATACTGGAATCAATGTTCCAAGCCATTTTTCTTCCTCCAAAATGAAATCAAATACAATACTATTCAATGTGAATGATGAAGTTCCAACAAATTTTGATTGGAGGCAACGAGGAGCTGTCACCGATGTTAAGGTCCAAGGCATTTGTGGTAATCATATCATAGCTTTTGCTTAATTTCTTTTCCAGTCTTAAAATCGAACCACTCATAATAATATTAATAAAATCAATGTGAATGTTGTAGGATGTTGTTGGGCTTTTACAGCTGTAGCAGCTGTAGAAGGTATTGTAAAAATAAAAACTGGGAATCTAATTTCATTGTCAGAGCAACAGCTTCTTGATTGTGATTACGAGAGTAGAGGATGTAGTAATGGACATTTTGAAACTGCTTTCGCATCTATAATACAAAGTCATGGTATTCTCAAAGAAAGTGATTATCCATACCAAGGAGTTAAACAAACCTGCCAAATAAATGGTAATATAGAAGCAGCAGCTCAAATAAGTAATTACAAATTTGTAAGTTCCAATGATGAAAAACAACTATTGCATGCTGTTGCACAACAACCAATATCAGCTCTTATCGCTATGGATGATGAATTTCGTTCATACAAAGAAGGAATATATTCAGGATCATGTGGAAAAGGTATTAATCATGCATTAACTATAATTGGTTACGGAGAAAGTGAAGGGAATAAGTATTGGTTGATTAAGAATTCATGGGGTGAAGGATGGGGTGAGAATGGATACATTAGGTTACTAAGAGAAGGTGATGGAACTTCAGGTCATTGTCAGATTGCTACGTATGTTGGTTACCCCATTATCTAGTACTTTTTAATCAATATTATTGTTACTTTATAAATAATAGCATGTTTCGATTGACATGCAAAAGGGGCGAAAGCAATTTTAAAGGTACAAAATCGATTCCCGAGTGATTTTGATGTGTTCGGTTATTTTAAAGTAGAATTGATTATGTCTCCAGAATTGATTTTATTTGAAGATAGAATTTGTAATAACGCAATTTTTACATTGAAATTTATTGTTCAAATCATTTTTTTATAAATGTATCTAAACTTAAATCAATTATGCTAAACTCAATTCTGTTAAAATTAATTTTACAAAATTCAATTTTATCAAAATCAATTATGTCCACTACCAATCTAAACACACACTAAATTTCATATTTTGTTTGTTCAAACTATTAGGAAGAATAAAACTATAGTACATCGTGTTTTTTATTTTAATTCTGCTTATATTATTAATCACAAAGCACTTGAATCCAAAATCTTTGTTAGACTTCCTTCTTTTTTTATATTTCGTAGGGCTTTCAACTTTCAAATTGGTCTTATTAACACACAACTCATCATATATCAAAAAGTGTTTAATATATTACCCTAGAAATATTTAAGAAGGTTGATTTTATTGAGCATCGTCATCATTAGCTCTTTAAGAGATTTTTTTTCATTTCACTATTCCATTTTGCTACGTAGTTCAGGGAGAAGGAAATTTATGATATACGCCATTCTCATTACAAAAGCTCTAGTATTCCATATATTTGAAATATGTGGCCACTTTGGATAAATACAAACATTTTCATTTTGGATAAATTTAGCTAATTTATGAAAGGAAACAACCATGTTTTTTTTTATGATATAAGAAAAACATTCAAGTATAGCGAAAATAATCATTAACTTTAACAAGGGCATAATACTGTCAAAACTCATGGTTTCTGATGTGCCTAAAAGATTCATATGCAAGAGTTTGGCATGCATCATATAACTGAGTCTTTTCAAAGCACAAGTTGGACAAATTGATTACTAATTCCTTTCATACCAATTTTTCAAATGATTCACGTGGATATGTGTTATTCTCCTATGCTATAATCATGATTCACCCTTTTTACTTAAAATACAAACATCATTTGAAAAGATTTTAATAAAATTTATGCTATAATCCGTTGTGACTATTGACATAGTTAAATGAAAATTATACTTTGTCTTTTGTGTGTGTCTGGCTTGCTTTGCTTGATTGTGATTACAAGAGTAGAGGTTGTATTGAAGGACATTTTGAAAGCGCCTTCAAATCTATAATAGAAAACTTTGGTATTCTTAAAGAAAGTGATTATCGAGACCAAAAAACCTGTCAAATAAATGGTAATATACAACCTGCGGCTCAAATAAGTGACTTCAAATCTGTAACTTTGAAAGGTGAAGAACAACTACTGCAAGTTGTGGAACAACAACCAATAGCAGCTCTTATCGTTGCCGATGAGGAACTTCATGCATACAAAGGAGGAATATATTCAGGATCATGTGGAAAATTTATTAACCACGCGTTAATTATAATTGGTTACAGGGAAAGTGAAGGGAATAAATATTGGTTGATTAAAAACTCATGGGGTAAAGGATTGGGTGGGAATGGCTACATGAGGTTGCTAAGAGTAGGGGATGGAATTTCAGTCATTGTGATATTGCTACATATGTTGCATACCCAATTGTTTGTTGGAACATACACAAAAATAAATTGGTGAATCAATAGAGAAATATAGTTAATTGAAGAAGATGAAGTGAGGAAAATAAAAGAGAGACAAAGTAATTTGGAGAAGAGGAAAATATGTAACAAATGACACTAGTTTACAATGTTACAACTTATATATATATATATATATATATATATATATATATATATATATATATATAAGTGTTGGAATACAAAACAACTAAAAAATAAGCTAAAATGCCTAAACACGGGCCCGTAATCGATTTTACCAAACATGGAAATTGATTACGACTACTAAACAAAAAACATGAAAACTGAAACAAACTGTGGAAATCGATTTCACCATATGAGGAAATCGATTTCCTCTTCGATACTATGAATTCCAATTTCTAGAAGTGCATATTTTTTAAGATTGTTTCCAACGCAATGCTCTCAGAAGCTCATACAATGCATTTGAATTACAAAGCACGTCCAATACACCACCTTAATTCAAATGCTCCAAGTTCTTCATGCTCAAGTTTCTCACCAACTTCTTGAATACATCATTTGTGACCCTTTTCGTCAATAAATCCGCAACTTGTTCTTTGCTTCGACAGTATCCCAACTTCAACTTGCTTCCACACACCAGACCTCTCAAGTAATGAAACCTCATCACAATATGCTTGCTTCTCCCATGTGAAATGAAACCTATAGTGTGACACATTCCAAACTTCTTGCCCAACTCTTCCACCAGATTCATAAGTCACACAACTTGGCATCCACACAACGAGGCAACGATATACTGCCTCTCACAAGAAGAGAGTGCCACCACATATTCCTTTTTAGAACATCAAGAGATTGGTTCTCCTCTGAACATAAAGTCATAACCATCCTTAGACTTTAGATCATCCTTATCTCTGCACCAATTATAATCAATTTAACCGAGCAAATCTCATTTTCAGCTTGTATCAGATGCGGTAAAGAGAATTCAATAGTCAAGAGTTCTTTTTATGTATCTTAGGATCCTCTTAACTGCTTCCAAGTGAGACACCTTCGGTCTCTCTATGAATCTACTCGCAATAATGACACTAAACGATAAATTTGGATGCATATTGCACAAGTAACATAACGATCCAATCAATCTCCTATATTGCATTTATCCATATTCTGCTCATCATCACTTTTGAACAGCTGCAACCTTACTTCATCAGGTGTATTGGCAGCATTATAATGCTCCATATCACATCTTTTCTAAATCTCAAGAGCATACTTTCTTCGATGCATGAGCAGTCCAAAGATTAACTTGTGGAACTCTATGCCAAGAAATTAAGTCATGATTCCAAAGTCACTCATTTTAAACGCTTCCATAAGTTCACTCTTGAACTTAAAAATACTCAACTCTTTGTTTCCTGTGATCAATAGGTCGTCCACATATAAGTAAAGTATGATCACATCTTTTCTTGCATCCGTCTTCACATAGACACCATGTTCAGAAACACATTTCTTGAAGTCAATATTAACTAGGAAACCATTAATGCGTTTGTTCCAAGCTCTAGGAGATTGTTTCAAACCATAAAACGCTTTTTGTTGACTCTTCCCTCTTGATTTATCACAACATAACCATGGGTTGTTCTACATAAACTTCCTCCTCAAGTGGACCATTCAAAAACGCGGATTTCACATCCCTTTGATAAATTGGCCAATTGTTGTTATTTGCAATGCCAACAACCAGCTGTATGGTTTCTATCCTAGCTACAGGTGCAAGCACCTCATTAAAGTTTATACCTTCTCTTTGTAAAAATCCTTTCGCAACTAGTCAAGCCTTACACTTGACTATTTCACCTTTTGGATTTGCTTTCACTTTATAGACCAATCTCACTGTGATTGACTTATTTCATTCCAGTAGATCAACCAACTCCCAAGTACTGTTTTACTCAATCGATTCTAGCTCCTCTTTCATAGCACACTCCCACTTTGGATCGCTTAATGCCTCTTTCGTGATAATGGACTCGAATTCGCTCATAAGCGGAAAGTGAATGAGATCACCATCATCATTGATCTCATTATCCCATAATACTTCACAATCTTAGAGTCTCTGAGGCAAACCTCTTTGCCTATTTGGTCGTCTACTGTTTTTTCGACTTTGATTGGCTATTGAATTGGACCTGCGAAATTCTGGTAATTCCGATTTTCGTGTTGGAAATTGATTTCAGGATCATGGAAATCAATTTCAGCTTCTACAGAATCAATTCCAGGTGCCTCATTATGCAAAAAAATCATGCTGGAAATTGATTTCCCCATTCTAAAAATCAAATTCACCACCTATTAAATTTATTTTTCTGCTGTCAAACAACTTCGGTTCATCAACCCCCACATCTCCACCAATTACGATCTTCTTGCTTCTAACATAAAAAAATTTATAGCCTCTGGTAGGGTGATAACCAACAAGCAACATTATCTCACCCTTGTCATCCAACTTCTTTCGATGTTGTCCCGGAACATGTCGAAATGCTATCGAGCTGAAAACTTTCATATGACTTAAACATGGTTTAAATACAGACCAAACCTCTTCTGGAGTCACCTTATCCAGCTTCTTTGTAGGGATCATATTCAAAAAATAAGCGATTGTAGAAACGGCTTCACCCCATAGCTCATTCGAAAAGTCTTTTTCCTTTAACATGCTTCGAACCATGTTTAATATCGAACGATTTTTCCTCTTGACAACACCATTTTGATGTGGCGTATAGAGTGCCAAAACTTCATACAATATCCCCTCTTCATCATAATACTTCCCATTTTCATTCGTGGTATACTCACCTCCACCATCATGTTAGTACAAACTTTATCGTCAAAGGTTTTGAATGATGTCAAAATTGGTTAAAGATCACACCTCTGAGTATTGGATAGCATCCTTGTGTCTTGTGGCACTCCTTTGCATTAGAGAGTCTTAGGAATCATAAAAAAACATTTAGAAATTGATTCAATTCATTAAAACAACTTTTTGCATGTTTTTCAACAGCATGTGTTGACACATGCACATTTCAAGTAGACACATGTAATGCATTTTTAAAGCCTGTAGCTTTTGTAAGTCTTAGGTCGACACATGCATCCTTTAGATATGAACTTCCTCCAATGCAACCTTTCGTTCTTTTCCTTCTTCCCTCTTTCCCTTTTCTTCCTCTTTTTCTTTGAATGAGCAATGCAGTGTTTATATAGAGTGTTTAGAGTGAGGGTAATAAGGTCATAGCTCATAGAAATTTGTTGGAGGGCAATTTGGACAAAACAGGCAAATGGAAATGTGAGATCATGTGCTTGCATTTTGTTTGTTTATTTGGCCTTTTATGCTGCGCTTTGACGAGCTCAGAGGTTAATCAAATAAGGTGAGTGAAGCGTGAGGGGGTGAGGTGGCAAGGATTGCACATGGTGTGATTTTTCTTGAGGTAAAAGTTACCAATTTTGGCAAAAAATGTAGAAAGCGTGGGGAGGCAACGAAAGTGTGATTGTTTGGCCAAAAGGAGTAAGAAATGAGGTGAGTGATTCGTTCCAAGCATGTGCAATATCTATCTTGAAAACAACTAGAATCGAAGTGTGTACAAAAACTGCAACCCACGCGTGCACCAAAGGTTAATTGTTTTCTAATTGAGGCCATAGAAAATTGGTTCGTGCATTCTCAAATTTTACTTGAGCCAATTAAAGAACACACCCTAAGCTTCGAAGAAAGCCGAGGTTCGCAAGAAATTCTGGAGGAATGATCCAAATATGAGGCTTAGGATTCCTGGGCAACTCAAACCAACTTGCCCAAAACTGCGCGCGCGCTGGCCTGCCCATGATAACACTTCGATTGGTCCAAATTGAGAGGAAATGAAGAGAGCATGAATGAGATTTCAACCAAACCATAAGGTCACTCCGAATGGTCCAAGTTGAGAGGAAACAAAGAGAGTAAGAATGAGCCTTTGACCAGCTTATAAGGTCACTACGAATTATCCAAACAAAGAGAGCAGGAATGAGCCTTCGACCAGCCTATAAGGTCACTTCGAATTGTCCAAACAAAGAGAGAAAAATAAGGCTTCGACCACCCTATATGGTCACTTTGAATTGTCCAAAAAAAGAGAGAAAAATAAGGCTTCGACCAGCCTATAAGGTCACTTCTAATTTTCCAAACAAAGATAGAAAAATAAGTCCTCCGCCAGCCCTCAAAATGACACTTTGAATGCCCAAACGAAGAGAGGAGAAAGAGGCTTCGACCAACCCTCAAGATGGCACCTTAAATGCCCAAATGAAGAGAGGAGAATGAGGCTTTGACCAGCCCTCAAGATGGAACCTTGAATTCCCAAAAGAATACATAAGAATGAGACTTCGACTAGCCCTCAAGATGGAACCTTGAATGCCCAAACGAAGAGAGGAGAATATGGCTTCGACCAGCCCTCAAAGCTATTTCGAATGGTCCAAACTGTAGGAAATCAAAGGGAGAAAAAAGAGGCCTCGACCAGCCTACAAAACTACTTCGAATGGACCAAGCTGAAGTAGATCAAAGAGAGCCATTCGAATCCTTGGTTTCAATATCCAACTTCCTCAAATCACAACCTCTTCGATTTTAAACCAAATTGATAGATTCCAAATTTAATGAGAAGCTTTCATAGCCCTCTTTAAAGTGCACGAGACACAATTGCCCAATTGTTTGATGAATTTCCTAGGCCAAATGCCTTGCCTTGCCTGGCCAGTTGTCCAAAATTGCCCCCAAAAAATGCTTAACTTGCCTTGAACTTCAAAGGCTCATAACTTTTGATTTTGAGTAAGAAGTGTGTTTTTGTCCTCTGTGGGGACTTGTATATCTTTTTCCCTTCTTCAATTGGCAAAAAGAAACACCAAAATCCCCTGAAAAATGAGAAATTTATGCCCTTGTAAAGTCAGGCCTAAATCAAGAACACTTAGTGAAATTTTCAATCACCAAGATAACTTCAAATCCAAGTAACCTCTCAAACATGGAATTCTCATCAAAATAAATCATCAATGATCATCCCACATTAAAATAAATGTCAAATGCTTCATGTTGACCAAAAGTCAACTTGGTCAACTTTGACTTTGTTGACTTTGAGTAAAATGACTGTTTTGCCCCTTTGATTCAATTGAACCACTTCTCTTCAAAACTGATGATAAAAAATTCAAACATATGATATTTAAAACACATAGAGGCTATGGAAAGAGTTTCCACTAAAAAATTACAAAGAATCCCTGATTAAAACTCAAACCTTATTTTTGCACTCTACACTAGGAGATAACTGGTCAAGCTTCAAACTCCTAAATCCTATGGGCATCAAGAGAGGCTTTTTGAACATTCCAATGATGATAAAAGAATGATGCTTTAATATTTGGCTCATCGAGACCCCAATAAATCCAACTTGGGCAAAACCCTAATTTTGACTGATGAATCTAAAGGATGTGATTCTCCTTATAAATAACACAATACTCAATCTTCTGATGATCCAAAGAGGTGGGTAAGATATATTAAGATATGTGATACCTTTAGGCTTGAAAGATCCAGAGGTTTAGATGATAAGTCCCTCCTTGGGTAACTTGTCAATACAATCAATCTTCCAAAGCTTGAGGGAGACTTAACAACCAGAATACTTTGATCCCTACACAATGCATGAATGCAATGCAATATGATGTTTATGATGAAACATAAGCCTAAAAATTATGAAATCAAGAGGGTAAATTTTGTGGTGCATCAACTGCCCCTATTCAATTATCTTTAACTAGATAAGTGAGAAAAGTGCCAACTTTCGAGCGTTCAGAGTTGAAGTTGATTGAATACGAATGAACCCGAAAACTTACACTCTTGAAAAAAAGTAGAACCCCTCAAAGACAAAGAAAAACAGAAGACGTGGCATTAAGAGGATACCAAACGAGATTGAATTTAGAAAATAAGGGGTTTAATGAACATTGGGCCTCCCAAGACATGCGTCAGAATGAAATTGTAACGCAAATATAAATAAAGTTGAAACAGAACTAAAAATTAGAAGAGTATACGAAGCTAAACTTCATAATGAATGCGCCAGGACAAAACTGGACCACAAAAAGGGGTGAGATAAGACTCAAACCATAGAGAATAGGCGAAACTACCTCTGGAAAAGAAAAGTATGCTGGGCAAAGTGGCTAGAGTGCGTGATTCTAAGAACACTTGCTAATCTCAACCTAAGATAGACAGTGTGAAGGAACTGAAAAAATCCCAGGAGTGAGGAACAAAACGAGATGAAACTCGACCCAAAAACTAGTTAGATGAAACTAAACTAGACAAGTAACAAGACGAAACTAGATTTCACACACGGGTAACATGGAGAAACTAGACCCATAGCAAAAGGGATGAGAGTGCATGTTTCTCAGAGCACCTGTTGGTCTCAGATAAATGGATAACAGTGACGAAAACTGATAGAAGAATCCAAGGAACAAAAGAGACTGATTTCAACCAGGGACGCAACACGAACGCTGCAAAGAGACTCGGTAAATGAAAATCGTCAAAGGATCTAAGGTATGAAATCAAAAGCGAGGTGGAACTCGACTCAATAACTAGTAAGGTGAAACTAAACTAGATGAGTACCAGGACGATAATGGATTTCATGCACAGGAGACGAGATCGAAACTTGACCCAAAGCAAGATGATGAGAGAGCATGTTTCTCAGAGCACCTACTGGTCTCAGATCAATGGATAATAGTGATAAAAATTGATAGAAGAATCCAAGGAACAAAAGAGACTGATTTCAACCAGGGACACAGCACGAACACTGCAAAGAGATTCAGTAAACCAAAACTATCAAAGGGTCCAAGGTATGAAAATAAAAACAAGGAGAAACTCGACTCAATAACTAGTTAGGAGAAACTAAACTAGATGAGTACCATGGTAAAACTGTATTTCATGCACTAGTGAGGAGACGAAACTTAGAGCTCGACCCAACGCGAAGTGATTAGAGCGTAAAACTAAAAACCTGCTGAAAGTGAATACCAGGGTGAAATCGGTATTCAAAAGGTGCATCAATAGACATTGAAATTAATCGACGAGGGTAGTAAAGACCCGAGAAGACCATTCCAGGGCAAAACTGAACTACAATCAAGAGAGGAAACTTAACCAGTCAAATGATTAATCATCAAAAGGATATTTGTTTGGTGAAATTGAGATAATGAGGGTGAAGAACTCGCCGGGGATATAATCTGAAGAGTCATAAAATCACTGGGGAAAACAGAAACAATAAGGGCTTATGTTCTGATGCATGTTTGAAACTTTTTTTTGTAATGTAGCGTAATGCTCCATATAATGGAAATGCTACGCGTTTTAGTAGATGCAATATAATGATGCATGTTTGAATTCTTCATTAGGGAATGGCCAAATGAGAACCCAACAACCAAGAAGTCAGAATCTGACAAGACTTGCAAAAATAAATTGCAAAATCTGCTATAGAAAAAGAAGATATAAGGAACCACTGAGGAGGAACCCTTGAATAGCTGGAACTCTGTGGGGAGTAATAATTAAGAAACAAGTAGAAACAGGCCTCAAACATCGAGAGGAGTTGCAAAAATAAATTGCGAACTCTTCTAGAGAAGATCAGGGCAAAACTGTAATCTCTGGAAAAGAATGCCAAATGAAGATTGAGCATTATGGTAGAAGATTGGGTTGAAACTGTAGCTTCTAAAAAAAAGAATGCCAAAATGGAAATCGTTTGTTATTGGAGAAAGATCAGGGCAAGACAATTAATCTCTGGAAAGGATAGCGTACAACCGCGTTGAGAGTGACACCAACATAATGGATCAGATGTGGGGAATGAAACCTTTTGTTGAGGAAACAAAACTTTGTTGAGGAACTGGGTCTTCACTGAGGAAATAAAACTCTGCTGAAGGGTGCTCCGTTGGAGATTTACGAGTCTCTGGTACGCAACCATAACATAAACACGAAGATAGTCGAACATCATCAACTTTATTGGGGAGGTGGTAATTTCATCCAGTCATCAACACTACTTAGAATGGTAATGGATTATTTTGACACCAACACCTTTCATGACACAAAAGGCCTTTGTCCAACGGAATAGTCGAGTCTTCCCCTCCTGACAACATTAAGCTATTCACGGGTGTTCATTGTGTACGCTCTTTTTGGTTCCAAACAATTTCTTTGATTGCAGGAGAATGTTTATTATGGGAATAACAACCCTGATGCGACAATTAAGTAAGCCTTGAAATTGAAAACCTTGAATGAAAAGATGTCGCATCTCTGTTGTGAATGAATCACTAGCTAAAGTGCAAAATTTCAAAACTTCTCCTCTCTTTTTTTTATAAAAAAAAACGGACATGATGCAGGCGATAAGATACCAACATGGATATGAAACACATATTTAGGAATTTAGGAAACGCTATCTTGCTGTAGTATGCTTTTAAGTTATACCTATGTTTCAGTTAGGACTTTTAAAGGTTGTAACATGGCCTAGTTCATGGTTTTTTAGAAAAAAGTTTTTAAGGCTCAAGTTATTTGGTGCCCACCCCCTTTGTGATGTTCTCCAGTCCTAAATTCAGTTAATCTTGACACGAGCATTCATCTCTCAAAAGTGTTTATGATGGTTGAGGAACCACAACAATTTTTTTGGACACGACAGTCATCTAACCTTTGGTTTTTGGGTGTTCGATCATACGACTTTTCTTTTGATGAGGATTTTTATTGGATAATCCTTTTCTTCCTTTGAGGCTTTTTAATTTTTTTGCTTTCCCTAACTTTTGCCTGGAAAAATTCTTTTAGATTTCAATTTGGAAGTCCAGCGGGATGCCCTAACTTTTGCCTAAGAGATTTTGTTTTCAAGTTTCGACTTAGCGGGGCTTTTTTGTTTCTTTCTTATTCATGCTTCCATTTTTGAACAAGTCGTGTGACCCTAAGTATTTGAACTTTTTGGAAGAAAGTGACGGCCTTATTCCTCAGTCGGAAAGGGATAACCTTTGTTGTATTGGTTCGATCTCGACCTTAGGATCTTTTATCTTCTTTTTTTTTCTTCACTAGGGAAATAACCATTGTTGTTTTAATCTTTTTCCAACCCCATAATGCGAGGAATTAAATATGGTGATCCTCAGATGGGACACTCCTGAAATTTGAATGCTTGATCAAATCAATTGAAAATTTACCCTGCCTCGGGTTAAAATAAGGGTTTTCTTTCGTGCAGAATAGAAACTCCTACTTTGAAGGCTCAGAGGGGTTAACGAGGGTGTATCTCCCTTATATATCTGGTGTCTAGGGATTGAAACAAGGCCTGTACATCGTTAACAAGGTTCTACCCAAAAGCATACAATCAGAGATATCGCCCTTCCTCCAATCTTTTGACTAAGAAAAAGAGTTGGCATAGTTGGTATCAAAATACCAGAAAATCATTTAAAGAGTGATAATGAATGGTTTAAGTAAAAACAAAAGAATTTCTTCAAGGCAAACATATTCAGCGCATAAAGTTTGACACTAAAAAATAGACAAGTTCCTGCATGTAGACACTGTTAAAACAGTCAATTAGGATACACATGAAAATGTATCAGAGAAAAAATGCCATCATGGAAGAGGATCGTCTCCATTCGGACTTGTAAATCGGGATGATGCACTGCAATCCTGACCGTATCCTAACCTCTACATTATGAAGAGAAGTCACAAATGGATTTTTTTTCTTTTGTTTGTCTTTTCGAAGGTATGAGCATTCAAAAGGGGAGAGATAAAACTTTGCCCTGGGTATGGGGCCATGGGACAACTTAGCAAAGTACCTATAAGATAGTAGATGAGTATTAACAAGAAGAAAATTAACATGCCCCCTGTATAGCATGACAGTTGTACTTATTATTCGTATTTCAAGCAATCATAACTTAGGTTATCATGTCCATGTACAGCCAACAATGTTTATATTCATATGTTTATCAAAATATTGGACAATTTTTGCAAACAAAACGGTAAAAAGGAAGTTATGTGAACATATAAAAGAGGATCTTTTATTGATTTGAGAAATCAACCTGTGAAAAAGGAGTTTACATTTGGAAGCAGATAATTGCAAAATCAAAACAAACATGTGTTTACAAATGGAAATGTGAATATGAATATCCATCAAGTTCCGACTCTGTTATAACTCTTATGACTTTAATGCCTTCATCTTCCTGCTTTTGACACAATCGTCTTGGATTGCCTATGAACCTCTTCCAGGTGACCGAAAGAAAGAAACAAAGGAAATAATGCTGAGCGTAGTCATTTTATTTAAGTCCCTAACTTTTGCCTGAATCGCCCTTTCGGGTTTTTGATTCACCGGGACACCCTCTTTTTGCCTAAGATGCCCTTTCGGGTTTTCAACTTAGCGGGTTCTTATTTTTTTATGCAAAGTATTTTTTTAACTGTGTCGGCATTCATAGGAAGAGGGAAGTATTCTCCATCCATGGTTGCGAGCATCATCCCTCCACCAAAGAAAACTTTTCTGACCATGAATGGTCCTTCATAAGTCGGAGCCCACTTGCCTCTGGGATCCCCCTGGGGAAGAATTATCCTCTTGAGCACAAGTTCACCTGGCTTGTAACATTAGGGACGCACCATCTTGTCAAAAACTTTCCTCATCCTTTGCTTATATACCTGATCATGACATACAACTGTTAACCTTTTCTCATCGATAAGTTCTAACTGATCTAGTCGATTATGCACCCATTCACCTTCATCAAGCTCAACATCCATCATGGTTCTAAGAGAAGTAATTTTGACTTCTATAGGCAACACTGCTTCCATGCCATAGACCAAGGCAAATGGGGTTTCCCCAGTTAAAGTACGCATAGTGGTACGATAACCATGTAGAGAAAAGGGAAACATCTCGTGCCAATCTTTATAGGTTATTACCATCTTCTGTACAATTTTATTGATATTCTTATTGGCTACTTCGACGGTGCCATTCAGCTTCGGCCTGTATGGGGAAGAGTTATGATGCTTGATTTTGAATGACTCGCAAAGATCCTTCATCATTTTGTTATTTAAATTAGACCCGTTGTCGGTAATGATCTTTTCAGGAACTCTATAACGATAGATAATATTGTGTTTGATGAACCGGGTTACCACTTTCCTTGTGAAATTGGCATAAGACGTAACATCGACCCACTTAGTGAAATAATCGATGGCAACCAGAATGAAATGATGTCCGTTGGATGCAGTTGGTTCCATCTTGCCAATCATATCAATTCCCCATATTGAGAACGACCAAGGTGAAGTCAAAACATTCAGTGGCACGAGCGGAACATATACTTTATCAGTATAGACTTGACATTTGTGGCAAATCCGTGCATGATTATAATAGTCAGTCTCTATGGTGGACCAATAATAACCAGCTCGCAAAATATTTTTGGCCATGGTATACCCGCTTGAGTGAGTCCCGAAGTTACCCTCATGTATCTCTTCAATGATTCTATATGCTTCTCTTTTGCCAATGCATCTGAGTAGTAAACCATCATGATGCCTCTTATACAACACAACACCATTGAGAAATAACTTGGCCGAAAATCTTCTCAAGAACTTCTTATTTGTGACGGATGCCTCTCCAGGGTATTCTTGCATTTCAAGATATCTTTTGATATCATACAACCAAGGTTCATCTTCTGTTTCTAAATTGGATTCAAAGCAAAAATCTGACTCATACAACCTTCTGATGGTAATGGAAGGTGCTTCGTTAGCCCAATTAACTTTGAACATGGAAGACAAAGTTGCCAGTGCATCAGCAAAATTGTTTTATTCTCTAGAAATGTCTTCAAACGTGATCTCTTCGAAGTACGGAATCAACCTAATAACATGCTCACGATAGGGAATCAGGTTCTGATGACGAGTTTCCCAATCTCCATTAATCTGGCTGATAACAAGATTGGAATCCCCGTAAACTTTCAAATATTTGATCCACGAGTCGATTGCTGCTTCAATGTTATAAATGAAAGATTTATATTAGGCCATATTAGTAGTACAATCGAAGCAAATACGAGTTGTTAAAGGAATGTGGAATCCTTCAGGGGAAGTAATAACAGCTCTGTCGCTGTTGCCCATGGCGTTGGAGGCACCGTCGAACACAAGCATCCAACATGATCCTAGCTCAGGTCCTTCATCCGGGATTGGTATATTACAATCTCAAATGTACACTATTTCCTCATCTGTAAAGTCAAACTTTATTGGTTCATAATCATCCATGGGCTGATGAGCAAGATGATCGGCCAATATACTACCTTTGATCGCCTTTTGCGTAGTGTACTGGATATCATATTCAGTGAGTATCATCTGCCAACGGGCTACCCTTCCTGTAAGTGTCAGATTCTCAAAAATGTACTTGATTGGATCCATTTTGGATATCAAGTAAGTGGTGTGAGTTAACATGTATTGTCTTAAACGTCTAGCAGCCCAAGCAAGTGCACAACAAGTCTTTTCCAGCAATGAGTACCTTGACTCGCACTCCGTAAAATTCTTACTCAAGTAATAAATGGCTTGCTCTTTCTTCCTTGTCTCGTCATGATGACCAAGAACACAACCCATCGAGTTTTCCAACGTAGTTAAATACATGAATAACAACTTTCCTTCCACCGGCAACATGAGTATCGGGGGTTCCTGCAAATACTCCTTTATTTTGTCAAATGCCTTTTGAGAATCTTCATTCCACCTTATCGTCTGATTTTTCTTTAACAATCTGAACAAAGGTTCACATGCGGGCGTGAGATGAGAAATAAACCGAGAAATGTAATTTAGCCTCCCCAAGAAACCACAGACTTCCTTTTCTGTTTTTGGTTCAGGTATTTCTTGTATCGCCTTCACTTTAGTTGGGTCAACCTCGATGCCTTTTTCACTTACAATAAATCCCAACAACTTGTCGGACCTCACCCCGAAGGTGCACTTATTTGGATTCAGCCTCAACAGGAATTGCCTCAGTCTCTCGAACAACTACTTCAGATGAACCAGATGCTCCTCTTCTGTGTCAGACTTAGCAATCATATCGTCCACATATACCTCAACCTCCTTGTGATCATATCATGAAAGAGAGTAACCATGACACGCTGATACATTGCCCCGACATTTTTCAAACCAAATGACATCACCTTGTAGCTAAACGTTCCCCAAGGCGTGATAAATGTTATCTTCTCGATATCCTTCAGGGCCATCTTTATTTGATTGTAACTCGAAAAACCATCCATGAAAGAAAACACTTTAGAGTAAGCAATATTATCGACCAACACATCAATATGAGGAAGAGGAAAATCATCCTTAGGGCTGGCTCTATTCAAATCTCTATAATCCACGCACATCCTGACCTTACCGTCTTTCTTGGGCACAGACACAATATTTGCAATCCATGGAGGATAGTTGATGACTTTTAAGAAATTTGCATCCAACTATTTCTGAACCTCTTCTTTAATCTTTTTGGACATCTTAGGATGAGTTCTTCGGAGCTTTTGCTTGACAGGGGAGCAACCTTCTTTGAGCAGTAGTCGATGCACCATAATATCTGTATCCAAACCCGACATGTCTTCATAAGACCACGCGAAAATATCAGAATATTCACGGAGTAACTCAATCAATCTGACTTTCATACATTCCTCGAGATCTGCCCCCACCTTGACCTCTCTTTTTACCTCTTATGTGCCAATGTTCACCACCTCAATTGAATCTCAGTTCGGCTGGATAACCTTCTCTTCTTGTTTTAACAACCTTGATAATTCCTCGAGAAGATCACAATCCTCATATGCGTCTTCTTCAGCTTGATTGATCGGATTGTCAAAGTCATAGTGAGCGATAGCAGAGTCGTTATCAATATAATCTGTGGTGGAAGTGCATATGCATAAATGATATTTTTGTGTTTTAGTGACGGTGAGTGAAAAGGGAAACATTTCCATTTAAAGAGAAATAAAAAGAAAAGAATGGAACAAAAATTTTGAATACAAAAACGTCCTTTATTCATGACAAAATTTTTGAAAATAAACATGGTGGCCCTACACAAATGGTTCACTACACCTTAGGCAGAGCGCAGGAATTATGTCATGATAACAAAAGAAAACAAGAAAATTACTTCTCAACACTTGGAACTTGGATAACGTCTACAGAAGTCTAGTTGTTGAGTACTTGGCCTGGAATGCTTGGATGAATCCAATCTTCAATATTGTATCCATCAACCCTGTCGTCACCAACTGCATTGGTGCATCCTTCTTGAGTAGCAATAGGACGGGAGAATTTCACAGGAGTAGATAAGCCATAAGCTCTGAAAGTTTCACTTTGATAACCCGGGATGAAACCAAGACCGAATTTATTGAACTTTAGGGTAACATCCAGCACCAAACCCCAACCTTCAGGGTTGCCGTTCTCTACCACCGCTTTAGCATCCCTGAGAGAAGACATAACATTTTCCGACTTCTTTTTCTGTTCTTGAGGAGGAAAATTAACCGCATGGACTGTCTCAAATGCCTGAAAAGGAGTCTCATGTATTTCACCTTCAACCTCAACATATAGGAATAATGTCAAATAACTCACAATATACTCTTCCTCGCCGTATACAATTATCACTTTTCCCTCTGTAGGATACTTTAGCTTCTGGTGAAGAGTGGAGGTGACTGCCCCTGCCTTGTGAATCCACGACCGCCCCAACAAACCATAATACGTTGGTTATATGTCCATCACAAAGAAAGTAGCATTGAAAGTGCGGTGACCCACCTTGATAGGTAATTCCACCTCCCTAAATAATGCTCTTCGAGACCAATCAAAGGCTTTTACCATCAAGTCGCTAGGACGTAACTCCAGGCCAAAATAATCAATTTTCATTAATGTTGTCTTGGGTAGTACATTCGAAGACGACCATGTATCCACCAAAACTCGGGATAGAGTAGTTCCCATGCACTCCATAGAAATATGTAACGCTTTGTTATGGTCTCACCCTTTTGGAGGAAGATCAAATTCTGTGAAGCCCAGACTGTTCCCAACAGATATGTTAGCACAAACATTTTGGAACTGATTGACTGTTATCTCATGCGGTAGGAATGCATTCTTCAACAACCTCATCAAAGCATTTCCGCGAGGTTATGAATAGATCAACAAGGATAAGATAGAAATTTTAGAAGGGGTATGGCTTAACTGATCGATTATGCTATAATCGCTTTTCCTGGTACTTCCCATTAACTCCTCAACTTTATCGAGAACTGAAGACGTTACTGGTACCGGAATTGGTTGAGTCACATTGGCTGGCATGGCCCTTGTGTTACCAATCATCACCTGTTGTTTTCCTTTTTCTCTTACAGAGGAATCTGCCACATCTTGTACATTGGAAGGACCAAACACTCTTCCGCTTCTAGTTATTCGACTTTTACCAAAGAAATTATGAATATCCCATTTGCTGTCTTCAGTAATTTCTTCCTTAGAAGGACGAGGATTTACCTCTTGCCTTACCCCGTAGTAATAAACATCAGCACCATAATACCATGGGATGGCCTTCTCACTGGTATACGACATGGGTCCAGGTACCATAATCATCAAAGGAGGTGCCCTAGATGGAGTAGGAATGCGCCAAGGGGTGTAAGGAATAGATACCACAACAACATTATCTTTGGTAACCTTTCAGCATCTTGGTCTTCTATCGAACTGTAGGGAACCTTCATTCATCATGAATTAGATGCCAGCTTTCAAATTATCACAGCCCTTTGTTTTCTCTCTACACTTGGCACAATCTGAAGCACAACCCAGGGAATAAAAATTCTCAAGAAAATACCTCTTAACATGCCACAATGGAGTAGTTACTTGTTCCACATTCATAACTAAATTCAGCATTTCTCCATTATCATCAATCATATTAACAACAGCCCCTCCATGTCTAGGCATTGGGTTTTGGGTAACATTTGGACCTGTCACTAGAGTAAACTCTATTTCCTTGGCATCCAACAAGTCTTGCATTCTACACTTCAATGCAAAACAATTGTCTATTGAATGACCAATTCCGCCACAATGGAATTCACATTTGCGTTAGCGTCATAGTTAGGAAGAAGTCTTCCAGGGGGTGGTGGCATATTTCTCAACCTGATCAACTTCAAATCGAGCAAATGGTGGAGTGCTTCGGTAAGAGATACTGGTAAGGGTTTGAATTTTCTCAACTATCTCTGTTGTTGATTATTATACTGATGGGGAGCATCTTGTTGTCTTTGTTGTTGGGGCACCAGATTTTGTCTCTGTTGTGGAGGAGCATTAACAAGAATAGAAACAACATTGATTTATTGGTATTGACGATCCTCTCCTCGTCCTCTTTATGAGTAAACCGCACTTGTGTCACCTTCCCTTTTCTTGGGGTAAGTATTGAATGGCTTCTTACCACCCCCTGATGAACCACTAGAACCATTAATTTGAATCTTCCTTAATTTCAAACCCACCTCAATTTGTTCTATTGCCATAATCAAATCCGCAAATCCTGCCGAAGCACTTCCTATCACGTGATCATAAAACGGCCCTTGCAAGGTACTCATAAACATATCAACAAGTTCTCGTTCCATGAGTGGAGGTTGAACCCTCGCAGCCAACTCACGCCACTTCTGAGCGTATTCTTTTGGCCCCTGGGACAAATTATGTAATTCAGTGCGATTAGGCGCCATATCTACATTGTACTGATAGTGTTTGACAAAAGCACGAGCAAGATCATTCCAGCGTCGAATGTGATTTTTCTCTAACTTCATGTACCACTCCAGGGATGCCCCAGATAGGCTAACTCGGAAGAAATGAACCAAGAGCCCCTGATCATAAGTATGCACCGACATCTTCCGAAAATAAGCAGTTGCATGAGTAACAGGACATGATGAACCGTTGTACTTTTCAAAGACCGGTGGCTTGAACTTTGGAGGAACCTTCACCCCAGATACTAGACCAAAATCATTAACATCCATACCAAGGTCTCCTTTCCCTTCCACAACCTTTAAACGCTTTTCCAACAACCGATACCTTCTATCCTCAACCAGAATTTCTGGCTCAGAACACCGTACAGAGAATTGATCTTCATCCTGATCGAACTCAAAGTCCTGCTCTTGACAATTTCTTACACCACCCAGATTATGTATTTGGTTCCCCACAAGACGAGGTCCCGGAGACGGGGGAAATTTCCCCATGTTGCGCAGGAAAGGATTGCCAAATGACCTGTGAAAGTTCCCGATGGGGTGGTCTTGTACATCTCCCAGTCCGACAGAAATGTCTTGATAGAGCCCTTGATTCCTATCATCCACTGGATAACGATGTTGATTGTTGACAATGGCAGCCAATTCTTCCTGTCGACGATTCACATTAGTGATGACTTCCATGAACTGGGTCATCTGAGTAGCCATATGGGCTCTCATTTCAGTGAGTTCAGCTTCAACTTGTTCCATCTATCTTGGAAAATTGTTTCTGGTGGAATACCGATGAGTAGTCGTCTTGAATTCTGGATAGGAAAAGCATAATTAAGATGAGAAAAATATCCCGAGATGACCTGCAATGTATGAGATGTAAGATATGCATGATATGTTTGTGTTATTTCCAAGAATTTACAAGCTTTGTCTACCATTAAGAATAACAATCGAGCACGATAAAAGTCAAATGACAAAATAAAGATACAAGTTAAAAACAAACTTCTTGATTTACAAAAACATCAAAACACCAATTCTCAAAATCCACGGAATTTGTACAAGATAAAAAAATCCCATCCAACAAGACTGGTGGTGATCACTTTCACAAAAATAAAGAAATGATAAAAATCAAAGGGGTAGGTCCCCCATCCCGACATGAAATAAAGGTAACTCCTCCTGGAAATGCTCCTAGGTCTACTCCTTGGTCTCTTGAAATAGTTGTCTCGTCCTTGGGCAGTCCCGCTCTTCAACAAGGCTTTTAATCACTACATCCTTTTGGAATAATTTTTCTTATAAGTACTGACATTACTCTAGGAAGTGATCACATTTTTTGCATTCTGGAAAAGAAATAGGTATAGGTGCACTCTCTAATTCTTCTATCTGATTTCTGAGCTTAGCATTTTCTTCCATCACACGAGCCATCTGCTCTTCGCGCTTCTGATCTTGCATTCTGACTTCAGTAAGTTGCCTTTCTAATTCTTTAATCTTTTCACCATGAAATGCTCTTAACTTTGCTTCTGCTACTTGGAGACTCTTTTTCAAAAATGCATTATCCCGGAGAATGGTTAAGCTGGAATTCTCAATCCTTGACCTTTTTTACTGTTCACATGATCCGCGACCCTCTAGTAGACGATCTTTCTCCCGATTCTCCCTCCAGAGTCTTTTCTTTTCTTGTAAAGCTAAGGAAAGCTCAATATTTTTATCTTCCAGATCAACTTGTAGTTTAATATTCTCATCTTTGGCATTTTTGAGGCACGCCATTGGTACAACTTCGAATTCTCTCGTTGTGGGCTGCTTAGAAGACGTCTGGCCATGAGAAAGATGATCATCCTCCGAATCATACACAGGCTGCGGATACAATGGTTTCTCCCTCTTATAAGGCAATAACAACACCTTTACCCGACTCTGAATCCAGTTTGAGTAAGCGTCAAGAGCCACACCTCCACTTCTGTCAAAAGAAAGCTTTCCCTTTCGATGAATGTGTTTCCAAGCGACCTCCACTCTTTCAAACATAGAAGCATCTCCTCCTTTTCCGAAATAAACATTTTCCTTCACTTCCCGCTCAATAGGTCCATTTGTCATTACAAATCCAAATTGACATCGTACCAAGATGGGATTATAGTTGATGTAACCTTTGGTTCCCATGAGTGGAATGTTAGGAAATTCACCATAACTCGTAATGAACTCCTACAGAATTCCCATGTTGTGCCAAATAATGTCGTAAGAAGTGAGTCCCATGATCTGTGGGCCCTAAAGAGATGTCTCAGTAGTGTCGACAAACTGTTCATTGGTAGGCATGTGCATCATGAACCATTTGTAAAGTAAGGCTGTTCCGCATACCAGATCCCCTCTTACCATGCCAATAATGAATAGTATAGTAAGTATCAGCTAACAACGTCTGTATCGGGTTGTCATTCATAAAGACATAAATTTCTGCCAAATCCACTAACCTTTCTGCCACAAGTAAGAAGACTAAACCATAAATTAACACGACCAGTAATGCATTGAAAGCCATCCACTTTCCTTCTTCTGCAAATCCCTTAGCTCTGTTTATCAGATAATCCCAAGAAATACCCCGCATGTCACATTTCTTGATCCAATTGCCTTCCACTTCGCTAACGGATAAATAAAGAGATTGAGCGATAGCCATGTAATTGAGAGTTTCAGGTTGTTATACCCTAAAATTTTCCCTCCCATCTCTCAAATATTTTTCTTACAAAAATTTACATTAATTCAAGGCTGCACAAAATTTGCTTCGAATGAGCAACTAACCTCCTTCAAGCTTGCTTCAAATTTCCAAGCTTCGATTGAATCCTTGGCCTTTTGCTTGTTTGCTGTATACAAGCTTTGACTGGATATTTGTTTCCTTTGAAACAACCTCCTTCGATTAAAAACGGAAGAGCCTCTTATTGTTGTCCTTTGATTCAGAAGTTAGTATCCTCCTACTAGCTGCTTTCGATTCAGAGGGTGTTGGCTTCTTACTGGTTTCTTTCAATTCAGAAGGCGTTGGCAATGGCCTCCTACAATTTTCCTTCAATTCAAAAGACAATTGCCTTCTCGACACTTGCCTTCAATTTACAAGTCATGAACTTCTTTCATGCCATCAGGCACAAGGAAATGGCTGTAACACCCCAATTCTACCCCAAGCAATTATGCAAAATAAATCAGAGTTATAAAATTTCAATCATACAAATGAATCAGGATGTCACAAATTCTTCTAACAAATTCATTGCAATCATCGTGGATATATAACACGTTTTCAAAACATCAGATGAACCATCAACATAACATCTTCCATTAAATAATTCAACAACTACGCAGCGGAATAACATCTCTAACAAAACAGCAACTTCGAAATATCTCAAATATAATAATAATCAATTTAAAGTTCAACAACTGAAAATGAACAATCCAAAAATCAACAAACATTCATCCCCCCGAGTGTTACATATCAGAGCAATGACACCAACTCGAACTACTGAAGGTACACAACCTTCACTCTCGATTACCTGCACATTACCAACATCAGGGCAGCATTCAAACAAAAGGGGTGAGATATCTAACAATATAATAAAGTGCATGATAATTAATTTATCAAATTAGATTCACAACAGCCCCACTTTCCATCTCATAATCAACAACCATCTCAACAATAATATACATTCGTCAACATCAAAATACACTTCTTTATGAAATCATATAATGCGACTCAATACTTATGCAAATGCATGTGGTACCATTGGAGCAGAACTCCCATCTCAAAAATTTGCCAATTAATAGAGGCATCAACAAGGCATAGCCTTCATCTCAAAATTTTCTAATCCAGGCCATCTCAACAAGCATAAGCTCCATCTCAAAAATGAAATGTATGCGACACAATCATGAATGTAATAACAACACCCAAATTAATAACATCCCAAATCATCTCAAAACATCTCATATTAACATCTCAAAACATCTCAAATAATTATCTTAAAAACATCTCAAAAAATCATCTCAAAAACATCTCAAATAATCAACATCTCAGATTATCAAAATAGTTCATCAAACATCGTTTATTTTTGATAAATCATCATCATAATATTATTAATAACTTCTTATTAACAAATCTGCAATATTTAATTCCACAGCAAAACAATACTGCCATTCTGCAACTCTAACATCATGACCGTCACTATTCCTGCTGTTATAGTTCAAACAACAGCTTCTAAGCATCTAACTTCCAATTCTGCACAAAACAACGTAAGGCCAACACAACTTCTGACCACGCAACCTCTAACCAACACAGTTTCTAATAATATAGCTTCTAATGACGCAACTTTTGGGCAACACAATCTTCTTACTACTATAAATTCTGATCATCACAGCTTCTGACCACGCAACCTCTGACTAACCCCATCTTCTGACTAATGCAACTTCTGACTAGCCACATCTTCTAACTAATGCAACTTCTGACTAGACACATCTTCTGACTAATGAAACTCCTGACTAACCCTATCTTCTGACTAATGCAACTTCTGACTAACCACATCTTCTGACTAATGCAACTTCTAACTAACATACGTATAACATCAGAACTTCTACCTTGCACAAATCTGACGCAACTTCTGTCAACATCCTCCTAACGTCAGAACTGCTACCTTTCCTTAACGTTATTATTTTAATTCTTTTTTCTATTATCACCCTAATCAGGAACAATACGACTAATACTATTCCCTAATTAATTCATCGTTTTAACACAGCGGCACATGGTATCATTCTAGCATAATTCTGCGTTTTCTGTGCTACAACATTTCTGCATTTTCATAACTAAAGCCTTAGAACTTGATCTAATCATGATAATTCATCACCCATAATAACCCAATAATCTTAGAGCATTTTAATCAGCATCAAGACATCAATATTCATCCAAAAATTCATCAATTCTCATCATACATCAATCAATTTATTCTCAATTCAAGAACAAGACAACAATCACCACTAACCCCACATACCAATCATCATAAACCCTATTATAGAGTCAGAACCCCACCCTTACCTTGGATTGAATATTGCTCTACAATTCCCGGTTGGATTCTCGTTCTTGCCGTTATTCCTCTTTCTCACGCAACTTGCACGTTCTTCTCAATCCTTATTACTTTCTACTGCTTCTTACTTCTATTCCAACAACAAATAAAAAATAACCCTATTATTATATTATTCCTTAACGGGATTAAAACCATCACACCCCCCTTATTACTTCTACTCTCTCAAAATAAACCCACATTAAATAATATTACACTATTAATATTATTTCACCACATAATAATATATATCTAATATTATTTCTCCACTTAATAAAATAAATCCAATTTAATTATAACACATCTTCATAAATATTCCAAAAATAATTTAATTAAATAATTAATTAAATTACGGGCATTACAACTCTCCCCCACTTAGAATATTTTCGTCCTCGAAAATTTACCTCAATCAAACAATTCAGGATAGGAGTCTCGCATCTTGCTCTCCAACTCCCAAGTCATGCTTTCACCATCAACTGCTAGCCAAACCAATTTCACCAAGGAAATATCTTTGCCCCTCAGAGTCTTCATCTCACGATCTGCGATCTGTACAGGCATCGTCTCCACCGTAAGATTATCCCGTACTTGCACATCGTCCATATAAATCACATGAGATGGATCTGAAATATACTTCTGAACTTGCGACACATGAAACACATCATGCAAATTCAAAAGATTTGGCGGTAAAGCCACTCTATAAGCAACATTCCCCACTCTCTCCAAAATCTGATACGGTCCAATAAAACGAGAAGTGAGCTTCTTAGACTTCAATGCTCGCCCAACACCAGTCACAGGTGTAACTCTCAAAAACACATGATCACCAGCTTGAAATTCTAAATCCTTCCTTCGCTTGTCATGATAACTCTTCTGTCTACTTTGGGCAGCTTTCATCTTTTCTTGAATCAACTTCACCTTCTCGGTAGTCTGACGAACAAGTTCAGGTCCAAGTACTACACTTTCTCCAGATTCATGCCAACATAACAGAGTTCTACATCTCCGACCATACAACGCTTCAAAAGGTGCCATCCCAATACTGGAATGATAACTGTTATTATAAGTGAACTCTATAAACGGAAGATAAGTATCCCACAAACCTCCCTGCTCAAGAACACATGCCCTCAGCAAATCTTCCAACGATTGAATAGTCCGTTCAGTCTGACCATCTGTCTGAGGATGATACGCTGAACTCAACCTCAACTTAGAACCCAACATTTCTTGCAAACTCTTCCAAAAATCAGAAGTAAATCTTGGATCTCTATCTGACACAATGCATAAAGGAACACCATGCAGCTTCACAATCACACTAATATAAATCTCAGCCAACTTCGGCACTGGAAAACTGATGTTAATAGGAATAAAATGAGCTGACTTCGTAAGCCTATCAACAATCACCCAAATCGAATCATGTCCTCTTAAAGTATTAGACAACCCTGTCATAAAGTCCATTGAAATGCTATCCCATTTCCATTCTGGAACTTCCAACGGTTGCATCAATCCTACAGGCTTTTGATGTTCAACTTTCGACTTCTGACAAGTCAAACATGCATACACAAACCGAGCCACGTCACTCTTCATCCCAGGCCACCAAACAAACCTTTCAAATCTTGATACATCTTTGCAGCTCCTGGATGAATACTCAACTTACTTATGTGACTCTCTTCATGTATCACCTTCTTTATCTCAACATCATCAGGAATACAAATCCGGTTACGAAATCTCAACATACCTTGCTCATCTAGCTTGAAATCACTATTCTCAGATTGATCAATCCCAACCATCCAATCTACCAGTTTCACATCCAACTTCTGAGCTTCTCTGATACTGTCTAAAAATTCATTATTAATCTTCAACATACCCAACATAACACTCTGCGGAGTAACCTCGCAAACTAAGCTCATATCTCTGAACTTCTCAATTAATTCCAACTCCTTAATCATCATTGCTGACATATGTAAAGTCTTTCGACTCAACGCATCAACTACCACATTCGCTTTTCTTGGATGATAATTCAAACTGAAATCATAATCCTTTAACAATTCCAACCATCTCCGTTGCCTCATATTCAACTCCTTCTGATCAAACAAATACTTTAAGCTCTTATGGTCACTAAACACTTCAAATCTAGAACCATAAAGATAATGCCTCCATCTTCAACACAAAAACAACTGCAGCAAGTTCTAAATCATGCGTAGGATAGTTCTTCTCATGAGTCCTCAACTTCCTTGACGCATAAGCAACTACCTTACCATTAATCATAAGCACACCTCCTAAACCCATCTTAGAAGCATCACAATACACCACGAAAGGTTCTCCTGGATTAGGCAACGTCAAAATCGGAGCCGACGTAAACCTCTTCTTCAATTTCGTAAAACTTTCTTCGCATTGAACATCCCATACAAACGCTCTACCTTTACAAGTCAACTTAGTCAACGGAAGTGACAACTTAGAAAACCCTTCGATAAACCTTCTATAATAACCAGCTAATCCCAAGAAGCTTCTAATCTCAGTAGCTGACTTTGGAGTTTCCCATTGCAACACAGCGTCAACCTTTGATGGATCTACAACAATGCCACTACCTGAAATCACATGACCAAGAAAACTAACCTCTTTTAACCAAAACTCACACTTGGACAGCTTTGCATACAATCTCTTCTCTTTCAAAACTTGCAATACTACTCTTAAATGTTCAACATGCTCTTCTTCTGACTTAGAATAAATCAAAATATCATCAAGGAACACCACTACGAACCGATCCAAATAAGTATGAAACATACGATTCATATATTCCATGAATACTCTCGGCGCCTTAGTAACACCGAAAGGCATCACTGAATACTCGTAATGTCCATAACCCGTCCTGAAAGCCGTCTTCTGAATATCTTCATCCTTCACTTTAATCTGATGGTAACCCGACCTCAGATCAATCTTACTAAACCAACGGACATCCACCAATTGGTCCATCAAATAATATATTCTTGGAAGCGGATACTTGTTCTTAATTGTCACTTTATTCAGCTGTCTATAATCAACACAAAGCCTCATACTTTCATCTTTCTTCTTTACCAACAACGCTGGAGCTCCTCACGGCGATACACTTGGTCTTACCTGTAGCGATAAAAAATGTAGCGGGGTAAATCGGAGATCGAATTATTGATTAATTCGTCTCACAAAAGCAAGAGTCGCCACCGCGCTTTATTGTTTCCAAAGGAAAAGGGAAAAGAGCAAAATAAAACCCTAAATATGCAATGTAAATAATAATAAAATACAAAGCGTTTTTGAAAAGAGATCTTATGGTTCGGGGGTTGGTTATACAATGGGAAGGTATTAGCACCCAATGCATCTATAGTACTCTATAGGAACCTTTTGAAATATCTGTTTTATTTAAAATTGATCGCTTGATTGAAAATAAATCGTTTTGGCTGAAAAAGGGATACGGACGGGTTTTTGAAGATACGACGACCTAATGTCGAAGTTTTGGCTTAAAAGGTGTGAGTCTTGAAAAGGTTGAAATTTTGAAGAAAGGTGAATATTTGAGGAAAATTAACCTAAGTTTTTAATGAATGAGAGTATTCGCTCGATCGTCTTTTGAGGACATGAAGTCAACAAAAATTAGACAATTCCCTTTGGATTGGTGCAAACAGAATAAACAGGTACAATGAAATAATTGACAGAAAATGATACACAACGATTAAATGTGGACATGCATTTTTATATGATTTTTGTTTAATAGGCGAAAAGAAAAAAGTTTAATTGGTTTTCACTTTTTACGCATTTTTAATGATAAAAGGGTAATGAGAATTAAGAGAAATGTTTTTTTTAGATTTTTATATGTTTCTATTTTTTATGTTTTTATTATATTGGTATTTAATCAAAATGAGGGGAATAAAATAAAAAATAAAATGTCTTTTAGTTTTCTCATTTTTTACTTTCACATGTTTTTTAGAGATATTAAATATTTTTTAAATTAAACTTACAAACCATGAATTGAATTAGAAATAAGCAAGACTAAAATTATTAAATAATCATAAATTTAAACTAAATAAGATTTGGGTAAATAATATTAAAATTATCTATTTAAAGTTATATGTTTATTTAGGAAAAACTAATTAGTCTAAATTAAAATAAGTTAAGAAAAAAGAATAGAGTCAAACTAAGAGTCTATGAAAAAAAGGGGTATGAATTAGTAAAGAGAATGGGCTGGATGGTTGGGATAAAGCCCAAGGCGTAATGAAGGCAGGGGGGGGTGTACAAATTCGTGGGCTTAAGCTGAACACATTAGGGGGTCCAAAAGGTTAATGTATCATTAGGGTTGTGTTATGTTTGCAAATGGGATTTAGGGTTTGGCTTATGGGACAGAAACGGCGCCTCTCTTCACGATCTTCATCTCTCTCGCGCAGCTTCTTCACTTTTTTGCCTCCAGCGTTGACGTTTTCTTGTTCCGGCCACCCACACCAAGCTCTTCTTCCCTCCATTGTTGACGAGGCGGCTTAAGCAGAGACGGTAAGGACAAGTCATTTTCGTTAACGTTTGATTCGATTCGCATGTGGATTCTTACAGTTTCGTTGTTGATTTTACGGTTTCTTGGTTGATTTTATGGTTACGTTGTTGATTCTGACTAGTTTTTACGTTTATTGTCCATGTCGATTTGAATACCATTTAAGGAATAAGGAGGAAAAAGCTTGTTACCTAAGTGGAGAAGGAGGAGGAGCTAGGGGTGATGGAGGCCGGACAGCAGGGAGACGGCAGGCGCACACGATGGTGAACGGTATTTGCGGCTTTCTCTTCTTCTTGCTTGAACGCGTTACTGTGTATTTGTTTATGTTGCCCTTCTGATTTATTGTCCGTGATTCTTTCTTCTTCTTCTTGAATATTATTGCCTAGGATACTTTGAGATGCTTGCCTTGTTGCCCAGTGATGTGTACACTGAGGGCCTCATCGATTTGCCTTGAAATGTTGCTTTGGATACTTTGTTGAATTGGATGATATTTCTCTCTTCTTCTTGAATGCTGTTGCCTATGGTGGGTTTATCGCCTATGATGAAAGAACTTCTGAGGCTAGGGAATTGGTTTGAAAGCTTGGATATGCTGGATTTACGAAATGGTGAGGCTTGAATTTGTAAAGGTTTTATCAGGTTTATGTGGTTAGGCCTTTACAGTAGGGATATGGCTTTAATACTGGTATGAGGTTTGAGCTATGTTTTATGGTTTCAGTTCGATGACAGGCAGGTTAAGGCATTAGCAGGTTTTCTATGGTTTTGACAGGATGCTATGGTTTGTGGTTTTCTTGACAGTAGGTTAAGGCATTCGCAGGTTTTGGGTTTTTGAGATGTGTTTTTATAACTTGTGGGTTTTTGTTGTTGGTATATGCTGTTTTATGAGGTTGGATATATCTCTTTGTTTTCTCTTTTGTTGTGTAATATAACAGCTCTATTTCTCTCTTCTTGAACGCTACAGATTTTGAAGATTTGAAAACATGCTGCTGGGATTTCCTGAGTACTCTGCACTACTGTCCCCCCAGTTTGCCTTTATTCTTCTTCTGTGCTATTATTCTTACTGGCTATATTTTCTTAGTTTGTCTTGTATACCTCTTTCTGCCTAAGCTAAGCCTGCAAATCCCACACTTCTCCCTCTCTTTTTCTCTCTCAGAATGGCTTTGACAAAAGAGTGATAAGCTGTCTATTTTCTGAAAATGTAGTGGCTGAAAAATGATGAAAAAAGGAATTTTGTTGCTTGCAAGAATAGTCAAACTGCATATTTGCTTTTAATCCAAATGTTGTTTGTTTCCTGATGTGTAGGCCAACGTTAAATGGGCATGCTTGCATATGGTTACTGCATATTTGTTTGCTTATGCTGTATGCTTTTGAAATTACATTTAGGATTTTGAACAAAATGCAATTAGCTTAAGTATGCAGTTTTGGAGAACAACTTGTGCATATGCTTTGAAATTCATTTCTTTTTTTTTGTGAACCGGGAGTAATCCCGTGATTTGCAAAAAATAATAATAACTGATTCCGGCCATTACATTTAATGATGAACACTAAGTTTATTTTTCTGCATTTTGAATATTTATTCGAATTCTAATTCTTTTCTTTTAATTGTGCAGGTAGAATTAAATGAGCGGACAAACGCATTGGATTGGAAGCTTTAGAATTAAGATAGATTAGTTTTTTTTATTTCATTTTAATTTTGTCCATTCATTATTGTAATTTACTGTAATATATACAATATTTACAAAATAACTTGTACAAAAAAGAATGAATAAAAGAAACTATTTGTCCATTAATTCTTCTTCTTTATTTATTTATCGTTTATTATTTCTCTGCACGAATAATAATTGGAACCAAATTTCAATTACCCACGTTCAAAATAATAAACAGATAAATAATAATTATCATTGACCAACTAATACCTTCGATTATTTAATCCATCATTCCCAACTAAATTATAATAATTAAAATAGGATTTCAATTATTTAACTTAGAACGACGAACGATTAAACAATCGTTATTGACCAATGAATTTTTCGAATGCTTATTATATTATTCATAAACTTTAAATTATGTAATAACTAAGAATAAATTCTAGTTACTTAAATTTAAAATAATGAGTAATAAATAAATATTGTCCACACAATTAATGCGCCTCTTCTCTGATGTTCATTTTATTATCCGTACATCTTTAAACTAAATAATAATCAAAAAATGAATTTCAATTATTTAAGTTTTAGATAATAGATAATTAATAAACATCATTTTTTGCACGAATCGATTAAATGATTTAATGTTCAGCATAAATAGCTCTTGGCCCGAAAAAGTCATGAAATTTAAAATCGATGGATCAAGACAAATGTAATGTAAAGATGCAGATAGGAGACGACGTCTTAGGTCAAAATTTGGGGTACAACAGCTGCCCCTATTTAAGTTTCTTCTATCCGGAGATATGAAGATTAAAATCTTCGTGTCGACGAGATTGAAGGTACTTAAATACATAACTACGCAAATTTTGTCCTAAGATGCCGTCGTCATGTTTGGTATGAATGCAGCGATCTAACTCACAGAGAAAGATATTGTATGAAACAAGACAAACGTTGGAGGAATCGAACGCCAAACAAAACACAGAGACATGAATTATACGCTACTGGGGAAACAAGCTATCGACTTCAAACGACAGACTCCTGACAGCGAATAAAAAACGAGGGAACGCAACCTCTAGCCCTAACGAAAAGAGCATCTTGCATAGGCCATAACGGATTATTGATCCAAACAGTGAGTTCGCAACTCAAGGTCGACGGTAGACAGGGAGTATCAAATTGCTGATAACTGATTACCGACTTCTGGAGGTGTAGATTCGTACCAGACTTCTCTGCGAGATTTTCAGAGATATACTCATTAATGCTGAGGTGATAAGACTGTAGATACGAAATTTGTTCAAATAAAGAAAACTGCCACTTGCTGTTGTCCAAAGAAAATACCAATAACATACAAGTTGCTCAAATAAAGAAGCTGCCGCTTGCTGTCGTCCAAAGAAAATACCAATAACATACAAGTTGCTCAAATAAAGAAGCTGCCGCTTGCTGTCGTCCAAAGAAAATACCAATAACATACAAGTTGCTCAAATAAAGAAGCTGCCGCTTGCTGTCGTCCAAAGAAAATACCGATAACAAAACAAGTTGCTCAAATAAAGAAGCTGCCGCTTGCTGTTTTCCGAACAAAAGTAATAACGTACTGGTAACTCATGAAGAGTTTGTTGTTTGTTGCTTTCAGAAAAATAAAAAGACGCACTAGTAGTTCGTGAAGAACTGCTGCTCGGTGCTTTCCAACGGAATAAAATGACGCACTAGTAGCTCATGAAGAACTGCTGCTCGGCGCTTTCCGAAAGATAAAATGACGATGACGCACTAGTAGCTCATGAAGAACTGCTGCTCGGCGCTCTCACAAAGTCATAACTGACGCACTAGTAGCTCATGAAGAACTGCTGCTCGGCGATTCCCAAAAAGGATAAATGACGCACTAGTAGCTCATGAAGAACTGCTGCTCGGCGTTTTCAAAGAGTAACGTACAAGTTGCTCATGAAGAGCTGCCGCTTGCCGTTTTCCAAAGAATAACTCAGAAGGAAATTGCAATGATATTGGCAGAGAATGAAATCTTCGTCAAAGAGGACCCTGAACCAATCCTTCCCGAGGAGATCATATACTTTAACGTGCAAAATAAATGCACCAACCGTCTTGGTCGCAAATTCACTGGGGAAAATCAATGAGATAGCCCATGCAAGAGGCAACAACTTCATCCAGGGATAACCAGAGAGAAAACAGTCAAACAAGACTCTACCCAATGAGAAAGTAACTCGATTGGGGAATTCATCCTATCCAAAAATGGACAAGGTAAGCTAAATCAAAAGTCATCAACGAGGATTAGCTCAGTTGGGGAGTTAGAAAAGAAGCGCACTTTATGCTTAAGTTGACACCCTATTTGGAAAGATCAAATACGCTATTTGAAAAGACACAACTAAGATGTACGAATTTAATGACATTAACAAATACAACTGTGTGTGCATGATGCGAGTGTGAATGAATAAATGAATGTCATGTATATGCTGACAAAACAGACAGATGGGATATCTTGGAGATAATAAGGTGTCAAAGCAACGTAAATGCTCGGCCACTCTTGAAAAGATGGAAGATAAACGGAATACAAAGCAACGTCGGAAGGTGTCACGCTACAAGGCTCAAGTCTTCTGAGGAGACAAACAATCAAATCCAATCTTCTAACACCAATAAACCACTGGCATGAGACGAAATGTACCGCACTTCAAAATCTCCCAAACAAAGGTAGCTAAAACCACACTTAACTGGAACAACTGGGGAGTCACCAAGTTTAGCACCACCATAACCAAGCATGTACACAGCCAACACTTCATGACGATTTTGAAAGAAAACAAATTCATCATGCAAGTATAAATTACTGTACTGTTTTGCATTTCATGGCTTGACCATCTTCGGAACGACCGTTAATATTCCTTTCGTTATTCACGACACATTTTAGAAATAAGAAAATTTTAAGTAAATTTGTTTCAAGTATTTCCATGAAAATTAAAATTTTGCCCACAAAAGGTAAATGCTCAAATTTCATTAATAAGATGGTAGTTCGCTAACAATGCGACTCCAACGGTTTACAAAAGTTTGGGGAAATAGTATGTGAAATAAGAGGTCATACAAAACAATGATCACTATTCTCCCTAACAACTTTGAATTCCAGAATGTGTTCAGATGCCGAGACTGATTTGACCAGAAATTTGCCTAAGCGAAATACTTCTTGACTGCATCGGCGTTCAGGGGACGCGGGAGGTCTTCGCCATCCATATTGGCGAGAATCATGGCACCTCCAGAGAAAACTTTCTTAACAACATACGGTCCTTCATAGTTCGGAGCCCATTTGCCCCTAGAATCGGGTTGGAAAGATAATATCTTCTTGAGCACGAGGTCACCCTCTCTGAACTCGCGCGGCCGAACCTTCTTATCAAAAGCCTTCTTCATTCTTTGCTGATACAACTGACCGTGACACAAAGCTGTTAATCTCTTTTCTTCGATTAAATTCAACTGATCGTACCTACTTTGACACCATTCGGCCTCAGAAAGCTTGGCTTCCATCAACACTCTCAGAGACGGAATCTCAACCTCCACGGGGAGCACTGCTTCCATACCATAAACTAGGGAGAAAGGGGTCACGCCTGTTGAAGTTCGAACCGAAGTACGATACCCGTGTAAAGCAAACGGAAGCATTTCATGCCAGTCCTTATAAGTTACCACCATCTTCTGGACAATCTTCTTGATATTCTTGTTAGCAGCTTCAACAGCCCCATTCATCTTCGGCCTGTAAGGAGAGGAATTATGATGCTCGATTTTGAACTCTTCACAAAGCTCCTTCATCATCTTGTTATTTAAATTCGACCCATTGTCAGTGATGATCTTACTCGGGATACCATACCGACAAATAATCTGATTCTTGATAAATCTGACTACCACATGTCTGGTTACATTAGCATAAGATGCGGCTTCCACCCACTTAGTAAAATAATCGATCGCTACCAAGATGAAACGATGACCATTTGAAGCTTTGGGTTCAATCATCCCAATCATATCAATGCACCACATGGAGAAAGGCCAAGGTGAAGATATAACATTGAGGAGGGTCGGCGGTACGTGCATCCTGTCCGCATAAATCTGGCATTTATGACACTTCTTCACATACTTGCAGCAATCAGATTCCATGGTCATCCAGTAGTAACCAGCTCTCAACATCTTTCTAGCCATTGCATGTCCATTGCCATGAGTGCCAAAGGATCCTTCGTGCACTTCTTGCATCAGCGTGTCTGCTTCACGTCTGTCTACACATCTGAGCAAGACCATGTCATAATTCCTCTTATACAACACTTCTTCATTGAGAAAGAAACTGCTTGCTAATCTTCTCAACGTCTTCCTATCCTTATTGGATGCCCCAGGCGGGTACTCTTGAGTTTGAAGAACACGTTTAATGTCATAGAACCACGGTTTGTCGTCGGTGACCTCTTCTACTGCGAACACATGAGCAGGTCGGTCGAGGCGCATAACCCGGATCGTAGGCACATCATTCCAATCATTCACTTGAAACATTGAAGACAAAGTAGCCAAAGCATCAGCCATTTGATTCTCATCTCTAGGGATATGATGTAATTCCACCTTGTTGAAGAAGGTTAACAACCTTCTAGCATAGTCTCTGTAAGGGATCAAACCAGGATGTCGAGTTTCCCACTCTCCTTTGATTTGATTAATCACCAGTGCCGAATCTCCGTAAATATCCAGAATCTTAATCCTTAGATCCACCGCTTCTTCGAGACCCATAATACATGCCTCATATTCAGCCATGTTGTTCGTACAGTCAAACTTCAGTCTCGCCGTGAACGGGATATGAGTACCTCGGGGAGTGACGATGATTGCCCCAATTCCATTTCCATAGGAATTCACAGCTCCGTCAAAAATCAAACCCCAACGGGATTCAGGATCAGGTCCTTCTTCAGGTAATGGTTCTTCGCAATCTTTAACTTTCAAGTACATAACGTCTTCATCCGGGAAATCGAACTTGACGGATTGATAGTCTTCAATTGGTTGGTGAGCCAAATGATCGGCCAAAATACTCCCTTTGATTGCCTTCTGAGTGTGATACTCAATGTCATATTCAGATAACAACATCTGCCAACGGGCTATCCTTCCAGATAAGGCGGGCTTCTCAAAGATATACTTGATCGGGTCCATTTTGGAGATCAACCAAGTAGTGTGATTAATCATATACTGGCGCAGACGGCGAGCAGCCCAAGCTAAAGCACAACAAGTTTTCTCCAGCAATGAGTATCGAGACTCACAATCTGTGAATTTCTTACTCAGATAATATACAGCGTGCTCCTTTCTTCCAGTCTCGTCTCGTTGACCAAGCACACATCCCATGGAATCTTCTAATATGGTCAAGTACATAATCAATGGTCTTCCTTCCACCGGAGGAATCAAAATGGGAGGTTCGAGCAAATATTCTTTGATACTATCGAAAGCTTTCTGACAATCCTCTGTCCACACACATCCTTGGTTCTTGCGGAGAAGCTTGAAAATCGGCCCACAAGTAGCAGTCATGTGAGATATGAACCTAGAAATGTAATTCAGTCTCCCAAGGAATCCTCTTACTTGTTTTTCCGTCTTGGGTGCGGGCATTTCCCGAATAGCTTTGACTTTATCAGGATCTACTTCAATACCTTTCTGACTGACAATGAAACCTAAAAGTCTTCCTGAACGAACGCCAAAAGTGCACTTATTGGGATTCAGACGGAGTTTGTACTTTCTCAGACGCTGGAATAGCTTTAACAAATGCTCCAAGTGATCTTCTTCAGTCTGTGATTTGGCAATCATATCATCCACATACACTTCGATCTCCTTATGCATCATGTCGTGGAACAAAGCAGTCATGGCCCTTTGGTACGTTGCACCAGCATTCCTCAAACCAAACGGCATAACTCGATAACAGAAAGTTCCCCACGGTGTAATGAAAGCGGTCTTTTCCATATCTTCCGGCGCCATCTTGATTTGGTTGTAACCAGAGAAACCATCCATGAAAGAAAAGACTTTGAACTTGGCAGTACTGTCGACCAATACATCAATATGAGGTAATGGGAAATCATCCTTCGGACTAGCTCTGTTCAGGTCTCTGTAGTCTACACACATCCGAACCTTACCATCCTTCTTAGCAACAGGCACGACGTTGGCTAACCACTGAGGATAGACCGACGTCACAAGAAAACCTGCGTTGATCTGCTTCTGAACTTCCTCTTTAATCTTGTCGGCCATGTCAGGACGAGTCCTTCTCAACTTCTGCTTGATCGGTGGACACTCAGGTCTCAACGGTAAACGATGCTCCACAACGTCGTTGTCCAACCCTGGCATATCTTGGTAAGACCATGCAAACACATCAACATACTCTCTGAGAAGCTCCAACATCTTCTCCTTAACTTCCGGGATAAGCAAAGCTCCGACTTTGACTTCCTTTCTAACTTCTTCATCACCCAAATTGACCAACTCGACAGGTTCTTCAAATGGTTGAATGACCTTCTCATCTTGCTCAATCAAACGGGAAATCTCAACAGGAACCTCTTCATCATCCCCTTCTTCGGCTCTGAGCACAGGGAATTCAAAGTTGGGAGAGGGCATAGGATCATTGTTTTCGATGGTTAAATCGTGAAGTAATCTGCACACATGATTATGCTTTATTTTAGAAATCGATTTGTGCAAATAAAACAAAATGTTCTTAACCAATTTTCATTATTATTTCCCGAAAAATGAAAAATAAAACAGCAGTGGACAAAATAACATTTTTATTCATTAAAGAGGAAATACTTGAAACAACAAGCCCAGACATTTCTCTTTTGCCTTGGGCAGAGCAAAAGGAGTTATTTTTCATAGCCCGACACAAAATATGTTTCGCCTTGGGCAGAGCGATTTTTCAAAAGGAAAATAAACAAAACATTACTCGGAAATATGCATAACCACAGGAATGTCAACAGCTATCCAGTTTTGGCAAGCCAATCCAGGCGTCACAAACACGGGCAAATCCTCCTCGGAATCATCATCTATGACAGCATCAACCTCAGGATGCACAAACCCTGCACTTCGAAAGACCTCTTGAATTGGACGAACAACCACCTCTTTCTTGACCCTTGCAGATATTGGATGAAAACCCAAACCTTCCCCAGACTTGTTCTCGGGTAACGTTAGCACCTGGCCCCATCCTTCGGCCGAACCACTCTCCACTACTCGCCGTGCATCCTCAAAAGAAGAGATGGATGCCCCCTGCTTCTTCACGGTATCCTTAGCAACAGATAGGCCCTGAAACTGGGTCCCGACGTCCTCGTCAGCATCAATAAAAGAAAACGATGATAAATGACTTACCACCATGGCCTGCTCTCCCCCAATCATCACTAGTTTCCCATGTCTCACAAACTTTAATCTCTGATGGAGCGTGGAGGTGACTGCCCCGGCATCATGGATCCAGGGACGGCCCAATAAGCAACTATAAGCAGCACGGATGTCCATCACTTGGAAAGTGATTTGAAAAGTATGGGGGACCAATCACTATGGGAAGATCCACTTCACCAATAACTGTCTTCCTGGAACCGTCAAAGGCTTTAACAATTACTCCGCTAGGCCTCATAGGAGCACCTGGATATGAAAGTCGAGACAACGTGGTCTTGGGCATCACATTTAATGACGAGCCGGTATCCACTAACACGCTTGATAAGGTATCGTTCCCACAACTTACTGAAATGTGCAGAGCCATATTATGGTTTCTCCCCTCCTCCGGGAGTTCTTCATCACTGAAACCCAAGTTGTTACACGAGGTTATATTCCCCACAATCCCGTCAAACTGATCAACTGTCACATCATGGTCTACGAACGCCTGGTCCAACACTTTCATCAAGGCTTCTCTGTGTGCCCCAGAATCTCTCAATAAGGCAAGCAAGGAAATCTTGGAAGGTGTTTGCAGAAGCTGGTCCACAATTTTATACTCGCTTCTTTTGATAAGCTTTAAGATTTCATCTTCTTCAGGGTGAGGGATAGGTTCACTGGATCGACCTATCTCAACCCTTGGTTCATTTCTTACAGGAATCTCCGCCGGCATGGGCCTCCTTACTTGAACTTCTGGTCTTCTTGACGGTACCGCGGCAAAAACACGCCCACTTCTTGTCACTCTACTTACATCGGCAATATTAACGAAAGACGGTCTAGTTGGGATGGGGATCTCTACCCCGTTCTCGATCATGGTGGCGTTATACTTGTACGGCACGGCTTGGTCTGAGCTATAAGGCACAGGGCCAGGTGGGTAAATAATCAAAGGATCAGCAGACGCAGTCTGGCTGTTGTAAGCAATCTCTACTGATTCTGGCAAATTAAACTGTGGGGTGATAACATTCACTTCATCTTCAGGATTTCGGTCATAGGTAATAGTAATAATTCTCTGATCTAGCAACCTCTGAATGTTCTCCTTCACAATAGGACAATCCTCTTCTCTTGAACAAAACTGGCAAACGTCATAGTCATGTTGGTGCCTAACAAAGGCAAGTCTTCTCAAACTCTGATGTAACCTGATCAATGATTCTCTGATGTGCTCGACTTGGAAAACTCGGAACTTCCCCGGGCAACCCTCCACCATATTCACAGAAGCTGCCCCATGTCGGGGCAAAGGGTTATCTCTGACATTTGGATTCACATCCTTAAAAGACAAGATGCCATTCTTAATTAATCTCTGCACATCCGCCTTCAACGCAAAGCAATTCTCAAGGTTGTGCCCCGGCGACCCTTGATGATATTCGCAGAATTGATCCGCCTTATACCATGGAGAAGCACTGTTCGGTGCGACAGGAGGTGGCTTGGTTGTGATGAGATTCTTTCTGATGAGAGCAGGGAAAAGTTCGGTATACGTCATAGGAATGGCATCAAACTGCGGCTTTCTGGGCGAACGGTTCTGATTATTGAACGGATAGGCCTGTTGTCGAGGCTGCTGTTGAAAAGGTCGTTGTTGAGGTGGCGGAATCTGATGAGATGGGGCTACCAAAGCTGGGCGGACAGCCGGAGTGACTGCCGCGACGTGAGAGTAGCCTCTCCTAGGCCTACCTGGAAACAAAGCACTAACATCTTGCTCTTTCCTCTTCGGGAAAACACCTCCGAACTTCTTCACACTGCTGGACGGACTCCCTTCTTTAATCAAACGTCCTTCGCGAATTCCTTCCTCTAATCGCATGCCCATGCTCACCATTTCGGTAAAGTCACTGGGCGCGCTGGCTATCATCCTCTCATAGTAAAAGGACCCCAAAGTCTTCAAAAATATCTTAGTCATCTCTTTCTCCTCCAGAGGTGGATGGATCTGAGCAGCAATTTCACGCCACCTCTGGGCGTACTCCTTAAAAGATTCCCGGTCTCTCTGCGACATTGCCCGGAGTTGATCCCTGTCCGGCGCCATGTCGACATTATACTTGTACTGATGGACAAAGGCTTCATTGAGATCGTTAAAATTGCGGATTCGAATGCTGTCCAATCCCATATACCACTTCAAGGCAGCACCCGTCAAACTATCTTGAAAATAATGAATCAATAAATCATGATTATCAGAATACGTGGACATCTTCCTCACGTACATTGTCAAATGGCTTCTAGGACACGAATCCCCCTTGTATCTTTCAAAGTCTGGTGTTTTGAACTTCGCCGGAATCTTGACATTCGGAACCAGGCAAAGATCATGTGTGCTCTTCCCAAACAGATCCTTCCCCTTCAAGGCTCTAAGCTCTTTCTGCATTTCCTGGAACTGATCCTGAAATTCCTCCATTCTATCAAAGAGGCCCATACTTTCAGCAGGTTCGGCAGGATAAACTGGTTCGTTCAAGTATGGCACTGAGTGGACCACAGGAGCAATGGTCGTCATGACTGGTTGCGGAAAAGGTGTTACAGATGGAATTACTGGCGGCAGTGTAGTCGTCTCTGGTTGAGGAAGAGACAATGCAGGCTGAAATATAGGTTGGGCGGTAGGCTGATACCCCTCTGGCATAAAGTTGTAAGGCATTCCCCAAGGAAAACCTTTCGGCATCTGATGTTGGATCGGAGAGTTGATTTGAGTTGCGGAGGCAGGAGCGATAACAATCTCGGAAACCACTGGAGTTGAAGTTTGAATCTCGGCAGCCGTAGTCGATGGCTGATTCTGAACAGCCACCAAACTTTCCACCAACGCTGTTAACTTTTCCATCTCGGCACGAAGTGTAGCAACTTCCCCACGAAGCTCGTGATTTTCCTGTTCCAAATCTTCCATTCTTTTCTGACGACTGGCCCGAGTATCGTGTTGGTGAGACAGCTTGGCAACCTTCGGTGGAAAAAGAACAAGAATGAGACTCTAGAAAACATGTGATGTGGAATGTGAAATGATGCATGATGGTGATGCAAATGATGACTCATTTTAAAAGTTTTTCAAGGGACTTTAGTAACTTTTCATACATCAATGGTAAAGGAATTTGGAATAACAAAAACTCAATCCGTTAATCGAAAGCGATAAATTACAACTTACAATTTGGAATAGTAAATTACAACCTTGGGATAACAAATCCACTAATGAAAGCAATAAATTACAACTTGCAACATGAAAACCATAATAAAGTGATAAATTACATTTTAAAACATGAAGCAGTAAATTACAACTTGGAGCATGAAGCCCAAAATAAGACAATAAGTTACAGCTTCGGAGCGTGAAGCCCTTAATAAAACAATAAATTACAACTTCGGAGCATGAAGCCCTTTTACATAGTTTTACAAAATGACATCAATAAAATAAACTAAAGCTAAAGCTCACTCAGAATCCTCAGATGACGGACCAAACACCAGCTGTAGTCGGAGCTTCTTGATCTTTTCTTCATAAAAGTCTTCCAAATCTTTCTTTTCCGCTATCAGTCGATCGATGATTTCCTCTTGTGGACTAGGAACGAGAGCCAAGTTTACTGAACATTCCCTTTTTCTCTTCCTTTCACTCGCATATTTCTTCAACAAGGCATCCTTCTGGCGAAGCTTCTCATCGTGGTCAATGAACCGGCCGTCTTGAATAAGCAACAACTCCTTCTTTTCTTTCAGCTGTCGAGTCAGGACTCGATTCTCGTACTCGGACATATGGTACTTTTCCTTCCAAGCATCCCTCTCGGACTTCATCCTAGCCAGGTTCCCTTGATATTCTCCTACATCTGCGATAGGGATAGCAACTGATGATGGTGCGATGGCAGGGAATAAAGGTTTCTCAAGTTTATACGGCATCTTGAGAGCATTAGCCCTAGCACGGACCCACTGCAGGTAAGGTTCCAAAGAAACGGCACCTCTATGTCCCAGCATATCTCTCCCTTTCTTGTGGATATGGCGCCAAGCTCCTTCAATCTCTCTCTTAGCAGTCTGATGATCTTGTCCTTCCTGAAGAAAGAAACCACTCACATGGATACTGTTCGGCTTATCTCTCATTGGGTACCCGAACTGACGGCGCGCTAGAACAGGGTTGTAGTTGATTCCACCCCTCGTACCAAGAAGAGGTACATTGGGAAAAGCACCACAGCTGTCAATGATCTCTACGTCATGGTAAACTCGATTGTACCAGTCAATGTCGAAATGAGTGAGAGCCATAATCTTTGGCGCCCAACGCGGTTCTTTCTCGAGATCCCAGAAAGCATCGGACCCAGGTAAATGCGAGACGTACCACTGATACAGCAACGGCACGCAACAAATAATCATTCCTCCTTGACGAGAGTTTCGAAGATGGATAGAGTAATACGTGTCCCCTAGCAGCGTAGGGACCGGATTTCCAATCAGGAAAACTCTGATAGCGTTGACATCCACAAATTTATCAACGTTAGGGAATAAGAAAAGACCATACGCGAGTAGAGCAAACACGTCCTCGAAGGCAACGGTATCCTTTGTATCAGCAAAGTAACGGGCTTTCTTCAACAGAAACTGTGCTGGCAAACCCCGGATTCCTCCTTTCGTAGTCATATTCTCCTCTATCTCGGACTTCTTCAGATGGGTGATGGTTGCTATCTCATGGGATTTAGGCTCCTCTTCTAACCCAGAAAAAGGAACACGGTCGACGATCGGCAAACCGAGAATATAAGAGTACTCCTCTAAAGTAGGCATCAACTGATAATCCGGGAAGGTGAAACATCGGTATAGGGGATCATAGAACTGAACCAGCGTGTTGAGGATGCCTTTCTTCATCTTGCGCTTCATGAGCGGTACGATGGACCCATATTTCTTCTGAAAATCTGTCGGACTCTCTATCTTCGGAATCAAACTCTTCAGTTCTTCAATTTCGGGCTCCTTGAAGCTAAAGCTTCGAGTATTTCTCCTTCCAAGTTCCATAATACCCTGAGACGTTTGCAAAAATCATTCCAAAGTTCCTTGAAAAACGAGTTTTTACAAAGATGTTGATGAATGCATGAATGAATGATAATGCGACAGTCACACACAAGTTTGCAAACATGGGGTTTAAAGGTTCAAAGTTCAGCATGGAGTCGAGGGTAAGGCCCACCCAAAGGTATGTACTAATGTTTCGATCACACCTGTAAGACAAGGTTCTAAGAGTTCCCAGAGTCTGCATCCCTCTTTCGGATATTACCAACGTCTTGATTACTCAATAATTAGCAATATTCTCAAGAGAAACTCGTCCGAGCGTAGCATCGCGTAACAACTACTTCCGAATTACTCCGTGATAGTCTCCGCGCTACACCTAAAAAGGCCAAGATGGGTTAGGGTTCTACGGTCCTCAACTTCTCGGGCTCCTAGGTCGAAAATAATAACGTCTTCCCGATTACTCGGTAAACAAATATTAAGTTCAAGAGGGCCTTCCATTGAGTGGGGGATCTCATGCCTCCTTCTTCGGGATTACTCCCTCAAAGTTAACATGACTATACCGCCCGTCCTATTCCTTAAGTGTTACTTAATCCGGGTATAGGATTCGTCCTTCAAAAAACCCAAACACCCCAATTTAAACATATAATCAAGCAAATCAAATAATAGTAAAACAGATAAGACAAATTAGGCTTAACCCACTTAGGGATGGACCAGCAAGAGGTCAATCTATCCCCAGCAGAGTCGCCAATTTTGTAGCGATAAAAAATGTAGCGGGGTAAATCGGAGATCGAATTATTGATTAATTCGTCTCACAAAAGCAAGAGTCGCCACCGCGCTTTATTGTTTCCAAAGGAAAAGGGAAAAGAGCGAAATAAAACCCTAAATATGCAATGTAAATAATAATAAAATACAAAGCGTTTTTGAAAAGAGATCTTATGGTTCGGGGGTTGGTTATACAATGGGAAGGTATTAGCACCCAATGCATCTATAGTACTCTATAGGAACCTTTTGAAATATCTGTTTTATTTAAAATTGATCGCTTGATTGAAAATAAATCGTTTTGGCTGAAAAAGGGATACGGACGGGTTTTTGAAGATACGACGACCTAATGTCGAAGTTTTGGCTTAAAAGGTGTGAGTCTTGAAAAGGTTGAAATTTTGAAGAAAGGTGAATATTTGAGGAAAATTAACCTAAGTTTTTAATGAATGAGAGTATTCGCTCGATCGTCTTTTGAGGACATGAAGTCAACAAAAATTAGACAATTCCCTTTGGATTGGTGCAAACAGAATAAACAGGTACAATGAAATAATTGACAGAAAATGATACACAACGATTAAATGTGGACATGCATTTTTATATGATTTTTGTTTAATAGGCGAAAAGAAAAAAGTTTAATTGGTTTTCACTTTTTACGCATTTTTAATGATAAAAGGGTAATGAGAATTAAGAGAAATGTTTTTTTTAGATTTTTATATGTTTCTATTTTTTATGTTTTTATTATATTGGTATTTAATCAAAATGAGGGGAATAAAATAAAAAATAAAATGTCTTTTAGTTTTCTCATTTTTTACTTTCACATGTTTTTTAGAGATATTAAATATTTTTTAAATTAAACTTACAAACCATGAATTGAATTAGAAATAAGCAAGACTAAAATTATTAAATAATCATAAATTTAAACTAAATAAGATTTGGGTAAATAATATTAAAATTATCTATTTAAAGTTATATGTTTATTTAGGAAAAACTAATTAGTCTAAATTAAAATAAGTTAAGAAAAAAGAATAGAGTCAAACTAAGAGTCTATGAAAAAAAGGGGTATGAATTAGTAAAGAGAATGGGCTGGATGGTTGGGATAAAGCCCAAGGCGTAATGAAGGCAGGGGGGGGTGTACAAATTCGTGGGCTTAAGCTGAACACATTAGGGGGTCCAAAAGGTTAATGTATCATTAGGGTTGTGTTATGTTTGCAAATGGGATTTAGGGTTTGGCTTATGGGACAGAAACGGCGCCTCTCTTCACGATCTTCATCTCTCTCGCGCAGCTTCTTCACTTTTTCGCCTCCAGCGTTGACGTTTTCTTGTTCCGGCCACCCACACCAAGCTCTTCTTCCCTCCATTGTTGACGAGGCGGCTTAAGCAGAGACGGTAAGGACAAGTCATTTTCGTTAACGTTTGATTCGATTCGCATGTGGATTCTTACAGTTTCGTTGTTGATTTTACGGTTTCTTGGTTGATTTTATGGTTACGTTGTTGATTCTGACTAGTTTTTACGTTTATTGTCCATGTCGATTTGAATACCATTTAAGGAATAAGGAGGAAAAAGCTTGTTACCTAAGTGGAGAAGGAGGAGGAGCTAGGGGTGATGGAGGCCGGACAGCAGGGAGACGGCAGGCGCACACGATGGTGAACGGTATTTGCGGCTTTCTCTTCTTCTTGCTTGAACGCGTTACTGTGTATTTGTTTATGTTGCCCTTCTGATTTATTGTCCGTGATTCTTTCTTCTTCTTCTTGAATATTATTGCCTAGGATACTTTGAGATGCTTGCCTTGTTGCCCAGTGATGTGTACACTGAGGGCCTCATCGATTTGCCTTGAAATGTTGCTTTGGATACTTTGTTGAATTGGATGATATTTCTCTCTTCTTCTTGAATGCTGTTGCCTATGGTGGGTTTATCGCCTATGATGAAAGAACTTCTGAGGCTAGGGAATTGGTTTGAAAGCTTGGATATGCTGGATTTACGAAATGGTGAGGCTTGAATTTGTAAAGGTTTTATCAGGTTTATGTGGTTAGGCCTTTACAGTAGGGATATGGCTTTAATACTGGTATGAGGTTTGAGCTATGTTTTATGGTTTCAGTTCGATGACAGGCAGGTTAAGGCATTAGCAGGTTTTCTATGGTTTTGACAGGATGCTATGGTTTGTGGTTTTCTTGACAGTAGGTTAAGGCATTCGCAGGTTTTGGGTTTTTGAGATGTGTTTTTATAACTTGTGGGTTTTTGTTGTTGGTATATGCTGTTTTATGAGGTTGGATATATCTCTTTGTTTTCTCTTTTGTTGTGTAATATAACAGCTCTATTTCTCTCTTCTTGAACGCTACAGATTTTGAAGATTTGAAAACATGCTGCTGGGATTTCCTGAGTACTCTGCACTACTGTCCCCCCAGTTTGCCTTTATTCTTCTTCTGTGCTATTATTCTTACTGGCTATATTTTCTTAGTTTGTCTTGTATACCTCTTTCTGCCTAAGCTAAGCCTGCAAATCCCACACTTCTCCCTCTCTTTTTCTCTCTCAGAATGGCTTTGACAAAAGAGTGATAAGCTGTCTATTTTCTGAAAATGTAGTGGCTGAAAAATGATGAAAAAAGGAATTTTGTTGCTTGCAAGAATAGTCAAACTGCATATTTGCTTTTAATCCAAATGTTGTTTGTTTCCTGATGTGTAGGCCAACGTTAAATGGGCATGCTTGCATATGGTTACTGCATATTTGTTTGCTTATGCTGTATGCTTTTGAAATTACATTTAGGATTTTGAACAAAATGCAATTAGCTTAAGTATGCAGTTTTGGAGAACAACTTGTGCATATGCTTTGAAATTCTTTTCTTTTTTTTTGTGAACCGGGAGTAATCCCGTGATTTGCAAAAAATAATAATAACTGATTCCGGCCATTACATTTAATGATGAACACTAAGTTTATTTTTCTGCATTTTGAATATTTATTCGAATTCTAATTCTTTTCTTTTAATTGTGCAGGTAGAATTAAATGAGCGGACAAACGCATTGGATTGGAAGCTTTAGAATTAAGATAGATTAGTTTTTTTTATTTCATTTTAATTTTGTCCATTCATTATTGTAATTTACTGTAATATATACAATATTTACAAAATAACTTGTACAAAAAAGAATGAATAAAAGAAACTATTTGTCCATTAATTCTTCTTCTTTATTTATTTATCGTTTATTATTTCTCTGCACGAATAATAATTGGAACCAAATTTCAATTACCCACGTTCAAAATAATAAACAGATAAATAATAATTATCATTGACCAACTAATACCTTCGATTATTTAATCCATCATTCCCAACTAAATTATAATAATTAAAATAGGATTTCAATTATTTAACTTAGAACGACGAACGATTAAACAATCGTTATTGACCAATGAATTTTTCGAATTCTTATTATATTATTCATAAACTTTAAATTATGTAATAACTAAGAATAAATTCTAGTTACTTAAATTTAAAATAATGAGTAATAAATAAATATTGTCCACACAATTAATGCGCCTCTTCTCTGATGTTCATTTTATTATCCGTACATCTTTAAACTAAATAATAATCAAAAAATGAATTTCAATTATTTAAGTTTTAGATAATAGATAATTAATAAACATCATTTTTTGCACGAATCGATTAAATGATTTAATGTTCAGCATAAATAGCTCTTGGCCCGAAAAAGTCATGAAATTTAAAATCGATGGATCAAGACAAATGTAATGTAAAGATGCAGATAGGAGACGACGTCTTAGGTCAAAATTTGGGGTACAACATTACCAACCTCTTCTCAAGTAACTCTTCCAATTGCTTCTTCAACTCTAACAATTCAGATGCAGACATCATGTATGGTGCCATAGACACATGTTTGGTACCAGGTACAAGATCAATTGCAAATTCAACTTCTCTCTCTGGCGGTACATCAGGAATCTCATCAGGGAAAACTTCAGGAAATTCACACACCACTTGCAATTCCTCAATTATAGCTTGAGTGTCTACAGATAGCGACGCCATTAACGAGAACATTTGTACTTCTTCTTGCATCAACTTCCTCAACTGTTTAGCAGACAACATACCATCTTCCTCTTCTTCAGGAGTAGAAAACTTCACCGACTTGTCATAACAGTTAATATGAACACAGTTATGCTTTAACCAGTTTATACCCAAAATTACATCTAAACCTCTTAACGGTAAACAAACCAAATCAACAACAAATTCTCTGTCGAAGATCGACAAGGGACACTTAGCACACACAAAAGAAGTAGTCACCGACCCCTTGGCTGGAGTATCGACGACCATTTCTCCATTCAAAGAAGACAACATAAGACTCAATCTTTCAACACAATCAGCATCAATAAAACAATGCGTAGCACCAGTATCAATAATAGTAATTAAAGGAGTAATATTAATGAAACATGTACCTCTAATAAGTTCGTCCTTAGAAGCTGTCTGATCCTCAACCAAAGCAAACACTTTACCACTGGACTGAGCCCTCTTCGGTTTCAGACACTGACTACCAATATGCCCCTCTTCTCTACAGTTGAAAAAAATCACATTCTTATGTTCACACTCAGTTACAACATGTCCGTTCTTACCACAATGATAACACCTCTTCACTTCAGTAGTGCACACATTACTCTTGTGCCCAGGTTTTCCACACTTAAAGCAAATCACACCAGCAAGAGAATCTCCCCACTAGTCCTCTGACCATGAGAAACTTTCTGTTTACCTTTACCAGCTGGGGCATCATAAGGCTTACCACGATTCTGTTGGTGCTTACCCCTCTCCTCACCGATAATCTTGTAATGAGCATTATTATCTTCTTCATAAATCCTGCAACTATCAACCAAATCAGCAAAGACACAGATCTTCTGGTATCCAACTGCCTTCTTAATCTCCGGGAGCAACCCATTCTCAAACTTAATACACTTTGAAAACTCAGCATTTTCCTTAGCGTAATGCGGATAAAACTTAGCCAACTCAGCAAACTTGATAGCATACTCAACAACAAACATATTTCCTTGTTTCAGCTCAAGGAACTCAATTTCCTTCTTACCACGGACATCTTCAGGAAAATACTTTCTCAAAAATTCTCTACGGAACACAACCCAAGTGACATCCTCACCTGCAGCTTCCAATCTTTGACAAGTCTCTAGCCACCAGTCATCAGCCTCGACTGCTAGCATATCAGTTCCATAACGAACCTTTTGCGCTAGAGTGTAGTCCATCACGCGAAAGATTCTCTCAATCTATTTCAACCACTCCAATGCTCCATCAGGATCATACTTTCCATTGAATGTAGGTGGATTCTCTCTCTGGAAAGTCGCCAAGCTACGAGATCCAGCATTCCCGTCAGCATTCGGCTAATTTTCCATCGCATGAGACATTGCTTCTAAAGCAGCAACATCATTCCTTTCAGCCATCTCAACTTATCACTACAACATAAACAACCGTTAGATCATCAAAATAACAATACTTGATTGTTAGACAACTAAGACTCGACGACAAGGTCAGACCAACCATTTGCTCTGATACCAACTCTATAACACCCTAATTCTACCCCAAGAAATTATGCAAAATAAATCAGAGTTATAAAATTTCAATCATACAAATGAATTGGGACGTCACAAATTCTTCTAACAAATTCATTGCATTCATCGTGAATATATAACACGTTTTCAAAACATCGGATGAACCATCAACATAACATCTTCCATTAAATAATTCAACAACTACGCAGCGGAATAACATCTCTAACAAAACAGCAACTTCAAAATATCTCAAATTTAATAATAATCAATTTAAAGTGCAACAACTGAAAATCAACAATCCAAAAATCAGCAAACGTTCATCCCCCCGAGTGTTACATATCAGAGCAATGACACCGAATCGAACTACTGAAGGTACACAACCTTCACTCTCGATAACCTGCACGTTACCAACATCAGGGCAACATTCAAACAGAAGGGGTGAGATATCTAACAATATAATAAAGCGCATGATAATTAATATATCAAATTAGATTCACAACATCACCACTTCTCATCTCATAATCAACAACCATCTTAACAATAATATACATTCGTCAACATCAAAATACACTTCTTTATGAAATCATATAATGTGACTCAATAATTATGCAAATGCATGTGGTACCATTGGAGCAAAACTCCTATCTCAAAAATTTGCCAATTAATAGAGGCATCAACAAGGCATAACCGTCATCTAAATTTTTTTCCAATCCAGGCCATCTCAACAAGCATAAGCTCAATCTCAAAAATGCAATGTATGCGACACAATCATGAATGTAATAACAACACCCAAACTAATAGCATCTCAAATAATCTCAAAACATCTCAAATTAACATCTCAAATAATTATCTCAAAAACGTCTCAAATAATCATCTTAAAAACATCTCAAATAATCAACATCTCAGATTATCAAAATAGTTCATCAAACATCGTTTATTTATTATAAATCATCATCACAATATTATTAATAACTTCTTATTAACAACTCTGCAGTATTTAATTCCATAATAAAACAATACTTCCATTCTGCATCTCTAACATCATGACCGTCACTATTCCTGCTGTTATAGTTCAAACAGCAGCTTCTAAGCATCTAACTTCCAATTCTGCACAAAACAGCGTAAGGCCAACACAACTTCTGACCATGCAACCTCTAACCAACACAGTTTCTAATAACATAGCTTCTAATGACGCAACTTCTGGGAAACACAATCTTCTGACTACTACAAATTCTGATCATCACAACTTATGACCACACAACCTCTCACAAACCCCATCTTCTGACTAATGCAACTTCTGACTAGTCACATCTTCTGAGTAAAGCAACTTCTGACTAGCCACATCTTCTGACTAATGCAACTTCTGACTAACCCCATCTTCTGACTAAGGCAACTTCTGACTAGCCACATCTTCTGACTAATGCAACTTCTAACTAACATACGTATAACATTAGAACTTCTACCTTGCACAAATCTGATGCAACTTCTGTCAACATCCTCCTAACGTCAGAACTGCTACCTTTCCTTAATGTTATTATTTTAATTCTTTTTCCTATTATCACTCAAATCAGGAACAATACGACTAATGCAATTCCCTAATTAATTCATCGTTCTAACACAGCGACACATGGTATCATTCTAGCATAATTCTGCATTTTCTGTGTTATAGTATTTCTACGTTTTCATAACTAAAGCCTTAGAACTTGATCTAATCATGATAATTATCACCCATAATAACCCAATAACCTTACATCATTTTAATCAGCATCAAGACATCAATATTCATCCAAAAATTCATCAATTCTCATCATACATCAATCAATTTATTCTCAATTCATGAACAAGACAACAATCACCACTAACCCCACATACCAATCATCATAAACCTAACTATAGAGTCAGAACCCCACCCTTACCTTGGATTGAAGGTTTCTCTACAATTCCCGGTTGGATTCTCATTCTTGCCGTTATTCCTCTTTCTCACGCAGCTTGCACGTTCTTCTCAATCCTTATTTCTTTCTACTGCTTCTTACTTCTATTCCAACAACAAATAACAAAATAACCCTATTATTCTATTATTTCTTAATGGGCTTAAAACCATCACACCCCCCTTATTACTTCTACTCTCTCAAAATAAGCCCACATTAAATAATATTACACTATTAATATTATTTCACTACATAATAATATATCTCTAATATTATTTCTCCACTTAATAAAATAAATCCAATTTAATTATAACACATCTTCATAAATATTCCAAAAATAATTTAATTAAATAATTAATTAAATTACGAGTGTTACAATGGCCTTCTGCATGCATTCTTTGATTGCACCATTGGCTTTACATGCTTGCTTGATTCACAATGCAATGGTTACCTGCATGCTTGTTTGATTGAACAAGGGCCTCTGCAGTTTTGTCTTGATGACTATCTGCATGCAAGCTTGGTTCCTGCTTCGATTGGGCATTTGTTTTCTTTCGAGCAAGCTTGATTCCTGCTTCGACTGGGCAATATCTCCATTGGAAAGTTTGTTTCAACACGCATAGGATTTACTTTATTGACCCATTCGAAGGAATGGCAATTGATGCATACAAGTGATGCATGTGGTCCCTTCAAAAGAGCACACACATTGGTTCAAAACGAAGGATACACATATTGTTGGCCATTCGAAAGAGACACATAATGCAAGTTTATCTTATGATGAGTCTTGGTCCTACATGTGTCCAGGCCTAGGCTTCCTGTGCAAATGGCATTCGAAGGAAGTGACGAAGGAGGCCTCAATTGACAGAATGAAGTTCTCACTTGAGGGTATCTGAATTAAACATCTAAGGCAAATAGATGGGTCCACTCTAAAGCCATTCAAAGGACACATAAATGATCCATTCAATGATGCTGGCTGGCCCAAAATCCCACATATTGTCATACTCAAGTTTCCTGCACAAGCATTCATACTGAAGGAAGCCTCTATTAGCCTGGAAAGAGTTTTCGTTGAGACTAGCTGAGTAGGGGATCAATTGAAGAGGCCCCAATGATGAGACTTGAGCCATTCGAAGGACACACCTTGGTGGCCCATTCAAAGAGGGAACAAGGCATACATATGGACTATTCGAAAGACACTAAAAAAAATCCATTCGAAGGAGACATTCAAAAGGCTCATTCGAAGGGTACACAAAAGGTCCATTCAAAAGTTCCATTCGAAGGATATACAAGAAGTCCAATCGAAGGGCAGGGACTAAAGGTATTCGAAAGTCAAAAGGTGTCCACATTCATTCAAGTTCAAAAAGAGACAAGAATTCCATGACTTTTGCCAAGATTCAAATTCTCATTCATGGCCATAAAGAACATGTTTATGGCTGTTTACTACCTTGCTACCTTGTCCCCTCCTTCCCCTCTATATAAGGAGCACACTAGCAAGCTCAAGGGGAACAAAAAAAAGAGAGAGGAGACCATATACATACACACACACAAGCTTCCCCACAAGAGCTCCACAAAACTTCCAAAATTTAAACAAGGTTTCCAGAATCGAAGCACCCCATTGGTAACGAACCTTCATTCTCAATTTCATTTCCCATGTAACTTAATTTTGATTGCATATTTATGTTGCACGATTGTTAATATGTTACATGTAAAGTCTGAAGTAACAGGATACCATCACTAAGACATGTGAGGTTGATTCCTTCGAATCTTAAATCTAGCTCAGATGGTGAAGGAATATGGGCAATCGAAAGGGCCTGGGTTCGATACCCAGGCCTAACAATTTTATTTTTCTTAACATTCTCTTACAGATTCCATAAAGTCATGCCACACACGTATAACATGGGTCATATAATCTACACCCTCCAATGACAACACAGTCAAATCCAAGTACAGCAAACATGCGTCCCCATCAAGGACATCCAAAGGATCCTCTCACTGGATCCATACAGCCTTTGGACTCCTTAACTTGGGCCTAAGCTTTTTTTTTATCTTCTCACCCCCTGATTCATTTTGCAGCGCCAGGGCTTGTCTCCCCTTGGGCCAAACGAATTCCAAGCACACCCCCTGTTGACTAATTATCTCCAGGCCCGATTTGCTTTTCTTTTATTTTTATTTGTCTTATTATTTATTTCTTTAATCATTTTTTAACAAATCATAAAAAAAAATTAAATAGACTTAGGGTTTCTTAAATTAACCTTAATTTTGTAAATTAATTAATTTAATTATTTTGACATTATTTTTATTAATTAAAATCAATTAGACTTAGATTTATTTCATTCAAATATTTTTTTTAATGAAAACCCAAAAAATAGTAGAATTAGTTTTATTAATTAACAATCTATTTATCTTATTTAATTAATTAGGATCATATTTTTCTCACTTAGATTTTAAGTATTTTCTTAATAAACACAAAAACAAAAAAAGATTTCTTTAGGTTTATTTAGCTTAATTCTTAGGTTTTCTTAGACGTTTCTTTATTTCGCGCGCATTATTTTACTTTCACATTTTTTATAGTAATGTATCTACTGACAATATCTAATAGATTAAAATAGGATTTTATCGCTTTCTTTATTTTTTTCCCATTTGAACATGTAAATACCCCCTCCAAAAAACATTGTAATAGCGTAGGATTTACATTCCCGCACTTTACATTTCTACACTTTAAATTACTGTATATACCACTGCTAGTAATTAGGATTGCATGGAAAGGCTGAAAATTAAAACGCTAGCAAACTTAAATGTGCAAGACTAAAATAACTGAACATAACACACCATTCACATATACACTTCTTGGGTACCCCACTTCGGTTGCCTTCGGAAAACTGTCATAATTCTGGAAACATGAGAAGTTTTAGTGGCTGTCCTTTAGTTTGAAAGATCACAAGTCCCTCGATGACCCTCTCGACGTTGCCTCTGTTAAAAGTGATCTTAGAAATTTAGGACAGTTACTAAAATTCCTTGCCAAGTTTCCTTCGTGACCGTAATGTCCCTTCGAATGTCTCTCTTACATCCAACGACTAGGGCTACCTACTCACCAATAGTAGGATAGCACTGTCTAAAGGATAGGAGGAAAAGAACGACCTTTTCGAGTCCAAGTAGATAGCTATTAGATGCTTGCTCAAAATAAAAAAAACTTTTTACACTTACACATTTCACAAACAACCTTCCAAAACATTTGCTTTGTCAACACTCTTGAGGACTGATACAAGAGTTAACGCAAAGTGAATAGCTGCACTAAGGCATTTTCAAATACTTTTCAAAAGCACAAAGCACAAGTAATTTCCAAAACATGAGCTAGCATCTAAGAGCCCGTAGATAAATACAGATGGAAAGGGTGTTAATACCTTCCCTTTCCATAATCTGCCCCCCTTACTCAAAAAATTCTCAAAAAGGTCTTTTGCTGTTCTTTTCATCCTTTCCTTAATTTGGATAAAAGAAAAGTCAGTGGCGACTCTTGTTTACCGCAACATTTGTGAACACAAATGCAAAACCAGTATAACAGTCAGTTCTGTCACCGTATCACACAGATATTTGAGTAAAAGGAATACTGTCAGTGACCTTTATATCCAGAATATATGCGTACTCTTCAAGAGTTGGTGCTAGTTGGTAATCTTGGAAAGTAAAACAACGTAGTTATGGATTGTAGAACTGAAGAAGCAATCTTAACGCCCATTCCTCATAAAAATCATTCACTAGTGGCAACAAGTTCCCATATTGTTTCCTGAAGATGCTTTCATTCGGACCATTCACAAGGGCTCCCAACTCTCTTAATTTACCCCCATAGAATACAAACTGGTAAACAACCTTCTTCCTAACAGTTTCTGCACCTATGCTCATGTTGTTATTCATCCTGATGACAACTTAAAATTACCTTGGAAATAACATGCATATGTGAATTAGACATACATACCTTTTCTGGCATTTTTTTTAGAAAATAAATATGCCATGAGGTGATGCAAACACATAGGAACCAAGGTATCTGCTGTGCTGTTCTGAATATGTCAGGAAACTAAGATCCAAAATTTTGTAAAATAACCAGTCATTCCTTTTTTAGAAACTCAGTCACCAACAGAAAAGAGTCACCAACAGTACTTGTAAGAATCAAAATTCCCTCCCCGCTCACAGGTGTAAACTAGGTCAGGGTAAGGCAAGGGTAACTCAAAATCATGGGTACACCTGAAGCCACTGTGATACGGTGGTAGAACCGACTGTTTGAAAATGCTGGTTTGCGTTTTGCGTTTTTTATTCGCAAAATGTCGCGGTAAGCAAGAGTCGCCACCGAATTTTATTTCATCCAACCGGAAAGGAAAAAAGTACAGAAAAAATCCTTTTTCGAGATTTTGAGTACGGGGGGTAGATTATAGAAAGGGAAGGTGTTAACACCCTTTCTATCCATGGTTTTCCATAGGCTCTTAGGTACTTGCTCATCTTTTTAAAATTGCTTGTATGTGTGCTTGCTTTGAAAATGTTTTACTTCGTGATAATCCTTGTATCAGTCCTCAAGGGTGTGACGAAGTTGTTTTTAAAAATTATTTTGGAATGTGTAAGTGTAAAAAAAGCTTTGATTTGAGAAAGTACCTACTAGCATCTACCTACTCGAAAAAAGATCGTTTCTTTTCTCAATCCTTTAGACGGTGCTGTCCTACTATTGAGAAATAAGCGGCATCGTTGTTGGAGTTATAAGGGTCAATTTGAAAGGGACGCACCATCACTAAAGCAATGTTAGGACACCTTAGTAATAACCTTAGAGTCTTAAGATCATATTCGAGGCAACATTTCCGAGGCAACATTTCCAAGGCAACGTTTGATCTTTTTAGACAGGAGGGCGACCACTAAGACACCCTATACTTAATGACCGTTTACTAAAGGCAACCGAAGTGTGAATATACCCTAGGAGTGATATGTGCGAGTGATCTGTTTTTAATTATTTAGTCTTTGCACATTAGGGTTTTCTAACAGTATTAATTTGTCATGCATTCTTGTCATACAATCCTGTTAGCATACATCTAAATAGTCAAAATATTTACGAGAATTAAAATGTGAGAAAGTAAATCTACACTATTACAAGGCTTTGGGGAGGGGATTAATTACATAGCCAAAAAACCCGCAAAAGACGATAAATAAAAACCCTATATTAAACTATTACAAACCATGAACAGTTACAACAATATCGTAAATATAATAACACGCGTGCGATGAATCGAATACAACAGAATTCGGGTTTTTACCCTTGCCTAAACCTAATTGCGATTAATTAAAAAAGGTTTTTGTTATGTTTTAAGAAAATAATGGACTTGTTAAATTAAAGGAAAATCCTAAGTCTAATTAATTCTAAATTATGGAAAATAAATTAAATTAATTTTAATCGATGACCTATTCTTGTATTTTATTTATTTGAGATAAAGGGAAAAATTACTTCAAAAGTTTAACCTAATTTCTAGTTGATTTTATTTTTGAAAACAAATTATAATTTTTCCTAATTTAAACTAAATTAAATTAATTTTGATAAAGAAATAGAAACTAATCCTAATTTTGTGAGATATTGATTTTTATATTTTTTATGAAAAAAATATTAATTTGTTAATTGAAGAAATATTAAAGGAATTAAATAAAACGAAGAAAAGGAAATAAGAAAAGAAATAAATGGGCCTGGTTGCAATGCTGAAAGAGGGGGTGAAAACTGAATTTCTGGGCCCAAAGAGGCTAAGGCCTGTTTGACTTCGCCCTAATCCAGTATGCATGCTTGACTCAGGCGCATGGTGGTCCTTCCAAGGTGGCATGTTGATCTGGGAACATTGATGGATCAGAGGGCCAGATCTTGATGGTGCACGGTGGATACTGGAGGCTGTAACCCACTTGAATTCCTGAAACAAAATAACATGAACAAAGTTTGGGACCTGGGGATCGAACCCAGGTCCTTATTCACATTTCAACCCCCACGCTACCATCTGAGCTACGCGCTTCTGTTGTACATATAATAATAATACACAATATATCAAACACTATGGTTAAATAAGAAAAACGCGTGGAATTCAAACTGCCCAACCAGGGGATGCCACGCCTCCATCTTCTTCCTCCCAACCGTCGCTTTAGGTAAACATACTTTTACCTACAAACGCTGACCATAGGTACATCACTATTTATCTCCAAAATTGCATGCGTTCAAGATAAATGGCCATGGCTGGTACCATTCTACTCATTTCAACCTCACGAGTCTCCTGGTACCAAAATCATTACCCAATTTTTCCTATCCTGCAAAGCCCTAATCAAGAACATAAAACCCTAGCTATGGCAACTTCATGTATAAGCGTTAGAAATACAATTAAATAATATCAAAAGCTTGCAACCTCAAAGACAAACATGAATATATCATTAAAATATGCAATGGATGAGTGAGTCAATGAAACTAAATTCGAATTTGGAAGCATGTCGTGATACCTATATCTTGCAATTCCAGGCGTGAAAAGGCTTGAATCTGATTGGAAAATGTTCCTGGAACGTCCAACAACCTCTTAGCAATGTGAGAAAGGCACGATCCGGTCTCTAATATGGAAATTGGATTACCACTTTTCTTGAATTTTTTTGAGTTTTGTTTTCTCTTTGCATGGATGCTTCTCACCTCTATATGCCTTGGCTTGCTTCTGTATATGTAGCACAACTTATTAGGTCAACAAAAACAACCTCAATCTTGCTCATCATGGAGATTTGATTTTCTCTTTTAATACATATGATACCCTTCCACTTTTGCTCAAATCCAATCTTTTTCAAACCAAATTTCCTTTGCATGAGTTGATATTCAATTGACAGCATATGAGATCTTTTTTCAATGCACAAATCATCCCTAAAATACAATATATGATTTATTAGGATTTATTTGATTTTATTTGAATTTTAAATGAATAAAAATAAAAATAAATTAAATAAATAAATAAATAACGCATGGTGGGTCCCATAGGTCGTGGACTATGTTAGGAATGAGATGCAAGCATAAAAAGTTGGGCCCATTTAACAAAAGATGCAAATTTGAGCATGTTTAACTTTTGGCAATTTTGCAAAAAAGGTCAACTTTGACAATGCATATCTACCTCAATTTGGACCCTAGGAGTGTGTTCTTGGACTTTTTAGAAAGCTTAATATGTCCTATAAGCAACCCTTTTGGTCTAATCTCAATTGAGTCTTCCATGTTCATGTATGAAGCTTTGACCCAAAAGGTGTTCTTGTTGACTTTTCAAAATGACCTATAATGTCAAAATTCATATCTTTTTGTGAGTGCATATTTTGAACTTGGGAGATGAAGATGAATTGTAGGGAATTGCATCCTATTAAAAATGAGCTTTGGATGGGTCATTTTTTCATAAAGTATGAGAAAATTATGCTTGGTCAAAGTTGAGTTGACTTTTCCTACAAAACCCTAATTTAGCAACTTTTGGGTTTTGATGAGTTGTGAGCAATCCTTGATGAATCATGATCAACCCTTGATAAAATGGTGAATGATACTTCAAAATGAGGATGTTGACCAAAAATATTGAAGTTTGACTGTGTATTGGCCATAGTTGACTTTTGACCTAGCACAGTCGATTTTCAGGCCTTTGAGGAAGTGACTGAGAAACCTTCCTATGCTAGGCTTGAAACTTGACATGGATTATCTTGAGAACATATTAGGACAATGGTGAGCATTTTTTATCCTTTGGACTCAAGTATTTTAATGAAAAATGAAACCCTAATTTGAAGTAGACTGCTTTGGGAGAGAGTTTGTCTGGTCAACTCTTGGACTTTCTTGAGCAATTTGAGGACCTCACTTGACATGTATTGAGAAATATGGGAGGGATAATTTTGGGGTACAACAGCTTCCCCTGTTCAATGTTCTTAAACCTGAGGATGTAGATTGGCCCGTCTGCCTTTCGTGATCTGAAGGTAGAAGATGATTGAACACTAGAGTGCCCAGAAATTTGCACTCGTATGAAGTGGCACTTGATTTGTGATTTAGGAATGGGCTTACAGATGCCATTTGGAGGTTTCTAGAGAATTGTCGGAGATGGGTTTAAAGATGCCATCCGAGGAGGTGTCGGTCGCATAAGAGATTCCTTTGCGAGAACTCGTATACTTGTTGTAAAGGAGAATCTCACTGGGGAATGCTGGTCTCTGTCTTGAGAGAAATAGAGTTTTAGGAGCTTCAGTTGTCTGTTACTCTACTGGGGAATAATTCTGGTTTTAGAAAGAGAAAGTGAATTGTGTGTTTGGTCGGGGTATATGTTGCGCCGCGACTTTCTGGGGAAATGTGAAATCAATTGTGTTTGATTAGGTCCCGATCTTACATCATTGTGGATTGTTGTTTGGGGATAAGGGAGGCCGAACCTGGATAGTAAGGTTAGGGGAAGGAACCTGGATAGTAGGGTTGCTTTGAGATGAAATCCTGGGTAGTAGGGCTGTGAGAAGGAACCTGAATAGCAGGGTTACTTCGATATGAAAGCCTGGGTGGTAGGGCTGCGAGAAGGAACCTGGATAGTAGGGTTACTTCGATCTGAAAGCCTGGGTGGTAGGGCTATTGAGAAGGAACCTGGATAGTAGGGTTACTTCGATCTGAAAGCCTGGGTGGCAGGGCTGCGAGTAGGAACCTGGATAGTAGGGTTACATCGATATGAAAGCCTGGGTAGTAGGGCTTGCGAGAAGGAACCTGGATATTAGGGTTACTTCGATATGAAAGCTTGGGTAAAAGGGCTTCTGTGGGGAACCTGCATAAGGTTGCATTTGTTGCACCGATGATTACTCTGTTTAGCTTCGAGTGTTGATCATGGACCTGCTGGAAATTGTTGATAGTAACTGTCTTTCCTGAAATAAATACATGGTTAATTATATGCGATGCATGAGATGCATTGTATGATGACGTTCTCAAAATAAATGAGACTATGTTATATGTAATGTATGCACGTGTCATGATGTATGAGCATGAAATGCTGACATAATAATCTGAATCTGGGAAAATAAATCCCTGATTGCTGTTTGGAGAGTATGAGAAATGGTATTCTTGATTGCTGTAACAACTTCAATTCATCTGCTTATGTTGGGGATCATGAATAGAGATGACTAGCTAGGGATTTGCCTTTTGGCTGGTAGATATTCTTCAGGATGAGACTCTGTCTGAGGATAACGCTGCGGGGAAAAGATACTATGTTGATGGATCGCTCATTTGGAGAAATAAACTCAGTTGGGGATGAATTTTCGTGGCTAGTGATAATGAATTCTATTGGAGATTGAATTTCCGCTTGTGAGAGAAATAAACTATGCTTGGGGAACAATTTACTGACTCACTCGCGATTGTGAACCTCAATTATGGAGAATCACGTCCTGTTCGGGAAAGCTAACATCACTGTCTTTGGATACTTTTTACTCTGTGGGGAGTGTATATACCACTACTCAATGTTGGCTCTATCCCGGTACCTGATGGGTAGAGTAACTGTAAGGTTTGGGCACTTCTTGTTTTCCTTGTTTTTTAGCATTACGAGTAATCGTCTTTTGTTTCTTGTGTAAATATTTATGAGCAGCCATTATTTTCAAATGCATATATAAAAAATGAATCATTGGACATTCTTGAAAAACAAAACAGAAAAAGAAAAATAACTTGAAATTTCTTGTAAAAATGAATTGTATTGATTTTTTGAAGTTTGCCTGTAATAGGCGTTTTGTACAAGGAGGTTGACGCTTTAGTAAGAGAACACCGCTGAAAGATAGAAATTACAATTTGTGTTTAAAAAGAAAAATAGCTATGTGAAATAATCCCATTGGGTTCCAATTCTGTTATTGCCTTTATATCTTCAAGAATCTCATCACTTTGCTGCTTGGTCGAAGGTAGATCAGATTGATTGGCGTCGTCCGAGCTTGATAGTTGATACCGAGTCTGGTTGCAAGATGATCCAATGAGACAGTGTTACGCTTTGATCCCTAATTTTTTCCTGAACTGCCCTTTTCGGGTTTTCAGTCCACCGGGATACCCTTTTTTTCCCAAGTCGCCTTTTCAGGTTTTTGACTTTGCCCTCCCATCATCCTATCCAGCAACCTCTAAATGGAATCTATAAGCCCATTCCCACCACACTGCCACTATGTGAGCGCAAATTTCTGGGCACTCTTGTGTTCAATCATCTTCTACCCTCGGATTACGAAAGGCACGTCAGCCAATCTGCATCCTCAGGTCTAAGAAGATTGAACAGGGGCAACTGTTGTACCCCAAAATTTGCCCTCCCATATTCTCCAAGAAATTGCCAAGTCAAGCTGCAAAATTCCCCAAGGGTTGCACAGTGCAAAGGTCTCCTACACAGTCAAGATTAGGGTTTTGAGTCTGATCAAGAAAAGGAAGTTTTCAAAGGTCCAATCAAGTCTCACATGCCTACAAATATGGTCAAGCATCCTCATATCAAGTTTCAAGGCATTCAGCTCAAAACTGCACAGTCAAAACCCTAAATTGCACTACAGTCAACTGTAGGGGCAAAATGGTCATTTGACAGTCAAAAGTTCAAATTTTTGGTCAACATATCATTTTGAAGCCACAAACATAATTTGATCAATGCTTGATCATGATTCTCAAAATTTGGCTCAAAAATCATCAAAGATGCAAAAGTTTACTTATTTGGACAGTTGAAAAAGTCAACTGAAATTGACCAGGGCATAACTTTCACATGGATTATCAGAAAAATTCCATCCAAAGCTCATTTTGAAGAGAAAGACATTTCCTACAACTCATCTTCATACTTCAAGTCCAAGAAATGCTCTCACAAAAAGTTATCAATTTCAACATTATAGGTCATTTTCAAAAGTCAACAAAAAGGGACTTTAAGTCAAAGGACATAACTTGAGATTGGTAAATCAAAAATACATGGGACCAAAGGCATTGGTTAGAGGACTCAAAGACCATTCCAAAATGTCCAAGAACATGAGAAAAGCTTAAAATTTGAGCAAGTTATGCCTTGTGGAAGTTGGGAAATTTTTGGATATTTTGAAAAGTCAACATCACTTCAAATGACCTAAAATTGCTAATGGGCCCATTTTTCTTCCATGATTCATCATTCTAAGCATGTGCACGACCACTTGGCCCAAAGGGAAGTATTTTCTCATTTTTTAATTATTTATTTGAATTTTTATTTATATTAATTCATTTAAATCATTTAAATATATGAAAAATATCTAACTTGACCTAACAAATCTTTTTATACATGTTTTGCCATCAAGATTTCGTGCATATGCTAATTAGGAAAGAATTGGATTGATTGGCATGATTGAGAGCAAAGAACACTTGAAAAAGATTGAAAAAAGATCCTTAAAAAATCAAATCTTCAACTCATTAATTCAAGAGATTTTGAGCAATATTTTTGACCTAATGCATTCACTACAAAGGCTTGATTATAAACCTAATGCAAAGAGACACAAAAACTGCGCAAGAAAGCCATTGACAACTTGAAAAAATTTGCAAAAAAGTCAAAACTGTAAACACCTCTACAAGGCGATTCAGGTCCCAAAACTTGGTTCAATAGCTTCCTTGAAGGTCCCTGAACACATTCCAATCACAAACATCCATTCAAACCCCAAGAGTTGGTACTATGAACCGGAACTGCATCAAACAAATTTCATAATCGCATATCCCATTCCATGCATTATTTGTGAAAATTATTCATGGATTCATGTTCATTATGAAGTTCTGAAGCTAACCAATATATTCAATTGCTTTTTTCTATGCTATACGCGATTTTGCCATGTTTATTTTCTAGGGTTTGCAGGATGTGAATTTGGGGATTTCAAGACAAGGAAAAATTGGAACACATGAGTTACACCATTCAACTCAGCGCATGGAGACGAAGAAGAATCACCTATCGCACCCAATTTATGAACCCTATAGCGCTATTCGCTATTTTCTCTAAAGCCACCTAATGGAACGCGTCTAAAACCGCTGCCTGTGTGTTTTATGTTACAGGGATGATGAAGAAGATGAAGCCGTGTCACACGCTGATTGGCACGTTTGAATATTTCGCGCGTTGAACCACTAACCATTTGCTTTTCTTTTATAATATTTATTGTTTATTTATTAATCAAACGCGTTGAGTTGGTCTGGTGGCAGGCGATGGTGCTGGTAACACACGTGACCTGGGTTCGAACCCCAGGTCTGTATAATCTCCATATTATTTTTCCATGTGTATTCCCATGCAGCGTAAGCGTCATAGATCACCATACATCCTCCAGATCAGAGCGTCCACGCGTCCAGCTGCTTCAGATCAAAGGCTCAAGATTGATGAACACCCTAAGTCTGGTCAACGCTTCAGCATGCTAGCAAAAAAGTCCAAACAGGCCAATGCTAAATGGGCCAGAGTTTCTTGGATCAAACCTCCTAATTTGGGACTGAACCCCCCCTGGTTTGCAATTTTCTATCTTTTTCTTATATTTTATTTTCAATTATTATATTGTTTTCTTTATTTGTTTTGATTTAATTAATTATTTTTAATAAATACAAAAAATGCCTAAAAATCAGAAAAGACAAAAATATAATAAATAATTTTTATTTCTAATATTTTCATAAATAAATGCATGTAAATAAATTTAGTTTAAATTAGGGTTTGCAATATTAATTCTTTTCATAAAAAATCTAAAAAATGTAGAAATAGCTTTAATTAATGTTTTATTCTTTTTTTAATTTTTTCTTCCTTATAATAATATTTATTTTATTTATTTTTATAATCAAATTTGCATGTAAAATAACTTAGGGTTAAATTAGGTTAAAAAACTTCAATATTTTCTTAATAACTTAAAAACAATTAGAATTAGGTTTAGCATTTTATTTTAATTTTAATTAACTCTTTTTTTCATTAAATCTTAAAAAACATAAAAATACCAAAAAAACAAAAACAAGTTATTTTCTTAAATTAATTAATTCATTAACTTTAATTTTTGCAAAAGGGTCCAACGCCCATATTTTTAATTGTTTAATTTCGCATATTTATTTTATTTCATTTAAATAATTATGTATCTCTCCCGAAGCCATGTGACTAAACTTCTCGCACTTTTAATTCTTTTAATTTCTTTATTTTCTGTCAAATCGGGTCCGGTTTAATTTTGGCGATGTGGACCCGCGCCATTTGTAATAGCTTTAGATTTATTTTTCCTCGCACTTTTAACTGTTAAACAAAGCATGCAAGAATGAATGGCCTTAAATAAAATCAAGCGTAGAACACCAATGAACATGACAAGATAAATACAAATGAAAACGACACACAAATCACACACCACCCCTAGGGTACGCCTCACTGTTGCCTTGCCCTTCGAAAGGTGATCGTCGAGTAGAGGATGTCTTAGTAAGTCCTCATGATCCGGGAACCTGGCATGAGGGTAGCTTCTAAGGTGTCTTCCCATTGCTCTGGTGATCACCATGTCCCTAAACTCGAATTGACCCGAACACCTCCAACGGTGGTGCTACCTACCTCTCAATGGTGGGATGGCACTACTTTAAAGGACATTTACACAGACGAATTCCTTAGGGTAGGTAGATTCTCGTAGATACTTGCTCTCTTCAAAAACAATCAAAATCTTTTCACACCGACACTTTTCAAAAGCTTTCAAAGCAATTTTTCAAACACTCTGACACAAGAGTCGAACTGAAATTTTCAAAGAAACTTTTTAAAACCCACAATTGAAAAGCAAACAAAACATTTTTGAAAACACATTGAGCAAGTATCTAAGAGCCCATGGATAACCATGGATAGAAAGGGTGCTAACACCTTCCCTTTCTATAATCTACCTCCCGAACCGAGAGCAATCTCTATAAGGAATTTTTCTGTGCTTTTGTCCTTTCCATTTGGAGAAAATAAAAGACGGTGGCGACTCTTGCTTCCGCGACATTTCGCGAACCAGCGTTAAACAGTCAGTTCCAGATCCACCGATCACAGAACTGGCGACTCTGCTGGGGATACTTTATAAAGTGAGGTGTACCTTAGGGCTAGGTCATAACTATGTTTTCAATTGTCTTCTTTGCTTGCTTTAAATTGTGGGTTGCTTGGGAGTTCTATAGATCCTAACCCGGATCTGGGGGATACCTTCTTAGAAAGTAGCAACAAGGCTGTGAGGGAACTGTGCGGGGTATACCGACATGGTTGAAACAGTCTGCTACGTTGATGTGGCACTTTGGTGTGTACCGGTAACCCTTGAGTTCAGTCAAGGAGAGTACGGGGCCTCCGCGTGGTGTCATGAAGCATCAACAGACCTTAGGAACCTTAATTGAACTATCTTGGCCTCTTTAGGGTAGTGAGATAACTGACTTTGGTGCAGTCCGAGGTTGGTTGATACTCGATACTACACTCAATTGAGGGTTGCTTTCTTGGAATATTTCGGTCGCCAGTTCAGTGGCTAAATCGAAACGATGAACAATGAAAGCAATCCCGTGATATTGGGAACCTTAGAACCCGGTTACTCTAATAGGACAGGTTGAACCCACCAACTTCAAGAGGGTACTACCCAGACCCCATGCTGGCCTTAAACCTTAAGGGCTTGTCTTGTGTGCCTTGTGTGCCTTACATGTTTGTCTTTGTACATATCTGTGGTGTGTTTAATCATAGCATCATGACATCATCCAGCATCATATGCATTGACTAACCATTTCAGGGGTTCGAATTTTCATATTTGTTATTGTTTTGTAGGACATGGAAACCGTTCGTAGAAAGACAATTCAAATCAGTCTTGTAAGGATCCCTCCTCAGCTTAAGGAGCTTATATCCAGGATTCCCGAGAACTCTTCATTCAGTGAAAGACATGGAAGTCTCATCAGCTTGGTCAATACCAACATTGAGGAAGATATGATTAAGGTCCTGTTCCAATTCTTTGACCCTCTGCATCACTGTTTCACCTTCTTGGACTATCAGTTGGTACCTACATTGGAGGAGTTCTCCCGGCTCCTGAAGATCCCTATCCTTGATCAGCTACCCTTCAACGGTACAGAAAAGGAACCTAAGCTTGAAGAGATTGCTAAAGCCTTGCACCTACAGTCATCTGACCTCAAGGGACACTGGGAAGTTAGAAGTGGTATCAAAGGGTTCTTAGCCAGGTTTCTGTTTGAAAAGGCTCATGAATGTTGGAACTCCCTTGACTTGCAAGCTTTTGAAGAGGTTGTGGCCCTCCTTGTCTATGGTTTGGTGTTGTTCCCTAACCCAGATCAACTTATTGATATCAGTGCTGTTCAGATCTTTATGTCCAGGAATCCTATACCTACGTTGCTGGGGGACATCCTTCACTCATGTTACACTCGAACCATGAGAAAAAGAGGTGTCCTTATGTGTTGCACTCCTCTCCTGGGAAGGTGGTTTATTTCGCACCTTCCACAATCAGTTTTGAAGAATGAGCGGGGTTTGAGATGGTCACAACGGTTGATGACTCTTACACATGCAGATATACATTGGTGCCCTAGGTCTAGAGAAGATGTCACTATCATCGATCGTTGCGGGGAGTACCCTAATGTTCCTTTACTTGGAATCAGAGGAGGTATTACTTATAGCCCATGCCTGGCTTGGAGACAGTTTGGTTGTGCTCGGAGGGATGGCCCTCATGACATGTTAGTTCCTGACATAGTTTTTGACTTCGACAATGATACTCAAGGACTTCGCCAGAGATTCATCAGAGCCTGGAGGATGCCAAGTAGGATAGACAGCAAGACACTGGGGCACAGGAACTCCATCCCTTTGGAGCCTTATCTCAAGTGGGTACGCGCCTGCTCCCAGAAGTTAGTGATGCCTTATCCTCATATGCTCCCAGTAATCAAAGAACCAGTCTTGGAAGGGGAAGTGTCCTACACTATTCAGCACCCTGATATGCCCACATCCTGGGAAGAGATGCAGAAGAGCTGGATCCAGCTTAAGGAGGAAAGGAATTCTCTTGAGACCAGTCTACATGCCAGTGAAAAGAAGGTCTTGGAACTCACCCGCCTGTTGCATGAGGAGAGGAATCTCAACACTTACATAGCTCCAAAGAGGATGCGCAGTGTATTTTGGGATTGATTTGATTTTTTGTACTTTTGCCCATGAGGCCTTAATGTATTAAACAATGATTTCTCTAATGATAACGTGTGTTCCTTTTTGTCTACAACAAAGTTGAATTTTCGAACCCTTGAATGCATTGCATAACCACATCTCATACATCATGTGCATAGCAGGTTTTTCCCCTTTTCAGGTTGCTTACAGTTCTTCGCTGTTTATTTCAGCATCATGAATCCCGAATCTGCATCAACTGAGACATCAATCAAGGCCCTTCAGGCGCAGAATGCGCAGTTTCAAGAATTAATCAAGGGTCTAGCTCAAGGCCAAGAAGAACTGAAGGCTATGCTCCTGAAGAAGGAGAAGAAGAAGAAGAGAAAAATTGTTCTGTTCAACTCGGGCCGAAGGCTTGGCAATACTCTGCAGCATGAAGAGGCTGGTTCTTCTGTTGGCAAGAGTCCTTCTCAGGCAGAAGTAAAGGTCCCTAGTCCGGTAGTCTCCGACAACGAGACAGATTTTGATGAAGAACAGTACCCTCCTGCAGACGACAGATATAAGCAATTGGAGGACAGGTTGAAGGCTATGGAGGTTCAACAGGTACCTGGGCTGGATTTCAGAGATCTGGGTTTGTCAACTGGTGTGATCATCCCTCATAAATTCAAAGCACCATCCTTCTCTAAGTATGACGGGGCGTCTTGTCCCAAGCTGCATTTAAGGTCCTATGTTCGGAAAATTCAGCCGTACTCTGCGGATAAGAATTTATGGATCCACTTCTTCCAGGAGAGTCTTTCAGGGACTCATCTCGAATGGTTCTATCAGCTGGATGGGACCAAGGTTCGTAACTTGGAGGAGTTGGCTACTGCTTTCTAATAGCAGTATCAATATAATGCCGACCTTGCCCCCACACGTACCCAACTCCAGGGTATGTCGTTAGGTGCAAGCGAAGGTTTTAAGGAGTACGCTCAGAAGTGGAGAGACCTGGCTGGCAGGGTGCAGCCACCGTTGACTGATCGGGAGTTGGTGGACATGTTCTTGGGGACCCTATCTGGGCCATTTTTCAACCATCTCATTGGGAATTCTTCTGCTGGGTTCACTGATTTGATCTTGACTGGAGAGAGGATTGAAGCTGGGTTAAAATCTGGAAAAATTCCGAAGGGTGCATCATCTAGTTCTGAGAAGAAACCCTTCAAGAAGGAGTCTAGTGCCGTATATGGTTCCAGGAAATCAGAGAGACATGAGCACCGCCAATCTGTCAGTGCGGTAATGATTGCTAAGCCTGCTGCCGCTCCTCGGCCAACTAATCCTCAAAAGGTTGAAAGACCCCAGAGAGAATTCACCCGCTTAAGCATGACTTTGTCGCAGATCCTGCCACAGTTGCTCTCAACCAACTTAGTGACTGTCCGGGAGGCGCCGAAGTTTCCAAATACTGCATCCCCCAAGTACAACCCGAATGCTCGTTGTGCTTACCATTCAGATAGCCCGGGGCACTCTACCGATGACTGTTGGGCATTAAAGAACAAGCTGCAGGACCTTATTGACGCCCAGGAGGTACAGTTTGAGGCATCTGAGAAGCCTAATGTGGTGACAGCTCCCCTACCTGCTCATGGAGTGAATGCTATTGGAGACGAGGATGAAGTTGACGATGCTGAGTTTGATAGCTGGATCTACCCGGCGACCAACGGCGGATCTAACAATTGGAGTGCAAAGGACAACTTATCTGTTTCTCTTGTTACTAACTAATGAATTCCTATGTTTTGTTATTTTGTAATAAACAATGATAAACTCTATGGCCCGGTGTCTTACCCGAGGCACCGTGGTTCTATTTGTGAGGGCATACAAACTGTCATTTCATATATCATGAATGAAAATCTTGGACGTATTTTCGCATTGCAAATATTGTGCTCCTTTTTGTCTTTCTTTCCTTTACATATATTTCAAAACAGCTGTATTTACACACACACTCACTCATACAGGTTTCAATCCACTATGGATCTCACTGATAACAACTCTGCTACTGCCAATTATGACTTCGAAAATCCGATCAACTTAGCCGAAGACGAAGGTGAAGATGATTGCGAAGTGCCTGGTGAGCTTGCAAGACTGTTGCTTCAGGAAGAGAGGGCAATTCAACCCCATGAAGAGCCAGTGGAGACAATAAACTTGGGTACTGAGGCAGACAGGAAAGAGGTAAAAATTGGTGCCAACCTAGAGCTCAGCGTGAAGCAACGGTTAACCAAGATGTTACATGATTATATGGAGATCTTCGCCTGGTCCTACGAAGACATGCCCGGGTTGGATACCGATATTGTGGTCCATCATTTGCCAACTAAGGAAGACTGCCCTCCAATTAAGCAAAAGGTCCGTCGGATGCGTCCAGAGATGTCTGAGAAGATTAAAGCCGAGGTCATGAAACAGTTTGATGCTGGGTTCCTTGCAGTAACTTCTTACCCTCAGTGGGTTGCTAATGTGGTGCCGGTACCGAAGAAGGACGGTAAGGTCAGAATGTGTGTCGACTACAGGGATCTGAACAGGGCCAGCCCCAAGGATGACTTTCCCTTACCTCACATTGATGTCCTTGTCGATAATACAGCTCAGCACAAGGTGTTCTCTTTCATGGATGGCTTTTCAGGTTACAATCAGATCAAGATGGCACCTGAAGACATGGAAAAGACTACATTTGTTACTCAATGGGGCACCTTCTGCTACAAGGTCATGCCATTTGGGTTGAAGAACGCTGGGGCAACCTACCAACGTGCCATGGTTGCTTTATTTCATGACATGATCCATCATGAGATCGAAGTGTATGTTGATGACATGATTGCTAGGTCCCAGACTGAGGAAGAGCACCTAGATCATCTGCAGAAGTTGTTTGACCGGTTGAAACTGTACAAGCTGAGATTGAACCCGAACAAGTGCACCTTCGGGGTAAGATCTGGGAAGTTGCTAGGCTTCGTGGTCAGTGATAAAGGTATTCAAGTGGACCCTGCTAAGGTCAAAGCTATTCAAGAGATGCCAGTTCCTAAGACAGAGAAGGAAGTCAGAGGCTTTTTAGGACGTCTGAACTACATTGCTCGGTTCATCTCACACCTAACTGCTACCTGTGAGCCAATCTTCAAGCTGCTGAAGAAAGATCAGGTAGTACGTTGGAATGATGAATGTCAGGCTGCTTTCGACAGAATCAAAGAGTATCTCCAAGAACCACCTATCCTTATACCACCGGTTGAAGGGAGACCTCTGATACTATATCTAACAGTGCTTGACAACTCAATGGGGTGTGTGCTGGGGCAGCATGACGAGTCTGGCCGAAAAGAGCATGCCATTTATTACCTTAGCAAAAAGTTTACCGACTGTGAGACCCGTTACTCATTGCTCGAGAAAACTTGCTGCGCTTTGGTATGGGCTGCTCGCCGGCTGAGACAGTATATGCTGACTCACACTACCTTGTTGATCTCAAAAATGGATCCGATAAAGTACATATTCGAAAAGCCTGCTCTGTCTGGGAGAATTGCAAGATGGCAAATGATCTTGACGGAATACGACATACAGTACACGACCCAGAAAGCCATCAAGGGAAGTGTATTGGCAGACCACCTGGCACATCAAGCTGTAGATGATTATCAATCAATGAACTTCGAGTTTCCGGATGAAAGCATCATGATAGTGACTGACTGTGAAGTACCTGGACCGAATGAAGGACCTGAACCAGGATCCCGATGGTCTATGCACTTTGACGGAGCCTCCAATGCTTTGGGAAATGGTATCGGCGCCATAATCATATCTCCACAAGGTACTCATACTCCACTCACTGCCCGGCTATGTTTCAACTGTACCAACAACATAGCGGAGTATGAGGCGTGCATCATGGGTCTTCAAGCTGCGATCGACCTAAGGATCAAATTTCTAAGTGTCTTCGGAGATTCCGCTCTTGTGATCAACCAGATCAAAGGAGAGTGGGATACGAAACATCCAAACCTGATTCCTTACAGAGAATGTGTACTGACCCTGATCCCCCACTTCACAGAGATAACCTTTGAGCACTTTCCAAGAGAAGAGAATCAGCTAGCGGACGCGTTAGCTACAATGTCTTCAATGTTCAAAGTCAAATGGGATAATGAGGCTCCCCGGATCATCATCTGGAAACTGGACGAACCGGCATACTGTTGTGATCTCGAAACTGAATTGGTGACTGAGAAGCCTTGGTACCACGAAGTGAAGAGATATCTGGAAGCTCAGGAATACCCTGAAGGTGCCTCTGTCAACGATAAGAAATTCCTGAGGAGGTTCGCAGCCAAGTTCTTCCTAAGCAACGGCATCTTGTACAAGCGAAACCATGATTCAACCTTACTGCGTTGTGTGGATAAGACTGAAGCAGAAAGAATCATGGAAGAGCTACATGAAGGGACCTTTGGTACACATTCTAGTGGACACACTATGGCTAAGAAAATCCTACGAGCAGGATATTACTGGTCCACGATGGAAGCTGACTGCTACCAACACTCCAAGACATGCCACAAGTGCCAGATTTATGCAGACAAGGTGCATGTTCCTCCAGTTCCCCTGAATGTTCTGACTGCGCCTTGGCCATTTGCAATGTGGGGCATAGACATGATCGGCGAGATAAAACCTACGGCATCTAATGGACATCGCTTCATCCTAGTGGCGATTGATTATTTTACAAAGTGGGTTGAGGCAGCATCCTATGCTACGGTAACCAAGACTGTTGTGGCACGGTTCATTCGGCACAACCTGATCTGCCGGTACGGCGTCCCTGAGCGGATTATTACAGACAACGGTACCAATCTGAACAATAAGATGATTGATGAGCTCTGCGAACAGTTCAAGATACAGCACCACAATTCTTCTCCTTACAGACCGAAGATGAATGGGGCTGTAGAAGCAGCAAATAAGAACATCAAGAAAATCGTGCAAAAGATGACAGTGACTTACAAAGATTGGCACGAGATGTTACCGTTCGCTCTACATGGGTACCGTACCTCAGCTAGGACGTCAACCGGGGCAACTCCTTTCTCTCTGGTTTATGGCATGGAGGCAGTCTTACCGATCGAAGTACAAATTCCCTCTCTCCGGATAATGAAGGATGCAAATCTGAACGAAGATAATTGGATCCAGACACGACTTGATCAACTCAACCTCATTGACGAAAAGAGACTTGCTGCTATCTGTCATGGTCAGACGTATCAGAAACGGATGATTAGGGCATTTAACAAAAAGGTCAGACCACAGGAATATCAAGTTGGGGATCTGGTAATCAAGAGAATCATCCTTCCTCAGAGTGACCCAAGGGGCAAATGGACCCCTACGTACGAAGGGCCATTTGTGGTTAAGCATGTGTTCTCAGGAGGAGCCATGATTCTAACCAACATGGATGGTGATGACCTTCCTCACCCTGCCAATGCAGACATAGTAAAAAGATACTACGCATGAAAAAAGACCCGCTAGGCTGACATGCCTAGGCAAAAATTAGGGCTTCCCGGCGAACCAAAAGGGTTCGGGCAAAATGAAGGGATGAAAATGAAAAAATCTGTACACCCGGCAAGTCGAAAACCTGAAAAGGCGGCTTGGGCAAAAATGGGTATCCCGGTGGACTGAAAACCCGAAAGGGCGGTCCAGGCAAAAATTAGGGATAAAGCGTAATACTATGTCTCATTGGATCACTTTGCATCCAGAATCCGGTATCTACATCAAGTTCAGACGGCATCGATCAGTCAGCTTCACCTTCAACCAAGGTCATCAAGTGATGAGACGCTCGGAGTTATAAAGGCAATAGCAGAGTTGAAACCCAGTTGATCATTCATATTTCACACAGCTGTTTTATTTTGTACAAAATTTATATAAACTCTCTTGTTCGGCAACATTCCTCTTACTAGGACGTCAGCCTCTTGTACACAAAACGCCTATTTTCAGGCCATTCAAAATCAATACAAATATATTTTCAGTTAAACGTGCCCAGTATTTTTCCTTTTTCTGTTTTGTTTTGCGAAGAACGTCCAAGGTTCAATTTGTGATATATGCATTGACAATAGTTTGCTAACTCATAAATATTTGCATACGAAATAAAGGAATCAATTGCAGGTGACACTAGAAACAGGGGCAATAAAAGAGTTGTCTAAACAATCCAATTGTTCTATCCTCCAAAGTACCAAGGTAGGTTCAGCTAAAGAACATAACCAGTACATCTTAATTCCCCAGAGAGTGATTCAGCAAAACAGTACATTCCTCTCCAAGCAAAATTATCAAATCTCAATGAAGTGGAGTATCCTCCCATAGATCTCAACGCTTCCCCAGCAGCATATATTCTTGACAAGTATCCCCGACAGTCTTGGTCTAAAGATTGTTCCCCGGCGGTATATCAACATGCAAAGGGATCACTTCCCCAGCATATCAAAACTCCCCAGAAGAGTCCAATCCAGTTTCCCCAGGAAAGTTGGAATTCATATCCCCAAACAGTAAGCTTATTCCCAGTAAATTCTGGAAGCTTACCCTTCGCAGAGCACGAACGCGTCGTCCGTCTTGATTTAAAGAGTTATTTCCTCAACAGGATATAACTGGGTTATCCTCAGCAAAAAGCCACAGAAAGAGCGTCGTCGACAAAGTCTTCCTATCCCCAGCAAACTATTATCAACACTTAGCAAGGCATCCCTCTTCCCCACAGAATATCTTTCCCCAGCATGGTCGCTAGAGTATTTTTCTCCCCGCAGAATCCTCCCTTTGCCAAGTTTATTCCTCAACGGAGTCATCTTCTCCTACCGGTATTCTTGCAGTTATCATCCCCAGCGGAAGCAAAATCTATTCCTCAACATCAGCCCAGGATACGACTTCCCGGCACCCGTCAAGGATTCACTTTCCTAGACAAAAACATACATAAAACATCACATACATCATTATAACATGCATAGACGCATCATATCATACAAATTTCATTTATGTTGAGAACATCATTGCCTGATCCATATCATGCATTGCATACGACTGACCTTTACCTTTCAGGAAAGATGCAGTTGAAATTCTCAATCATATTTCAAGACCTAGACCGGTTCAGTTAAATCGACCCTAAGATTTTCCTGATGCTTATCCAGTCAAAGGCCTTCTCTGGTTCAGTCAGATCGACCCTAAGATCTCCCTGATGCTTATCCAGTTGAAGATATTCCAAGACCTTGTCCGGTTCAGTTAAATCGACCCCAAGATTTTCCTGATGCTTATCCAGTCAAAGGCCTTCTCTGGTTCAGTCAGATCGACCCTAAGATCTCCCTGATGCTTATCCAGTTGAAGATATTCCAAGACCTTGTCCGGTTCAGTTAAATCGACCCCAAGATTTTCCTGATGCTTATCCAGTCAAAGGCCTTCTCTGGTTCAGTCAGATCGACCCTAAGATCTCCCTGATGCTTATCCAGTTGAAGATATTTCAAGACCTTGTCCGGTTCGGTCAGATCGACCCTAAGATCTCCCTGATGCTTATCCAGTTGAAGATATTCCAAGACCTTGTCCGGTTCAGTTAAATCGACCCCAAGATTTTCCTGATGCTTATCCAGTCAAAGGCCTTCTCTGGTTCAGTCAGATCGACCCTAAGATCTCCCTGATGCTTATCCAGTTGAAGATATTTCAAGACCTTGTCTGGTTCGGTTAAATCGACCCTAAGATTTTCCTGATGCTTATCCAGTCAAAGGCCTTCTCTGGTTCAGTCAGATCGACCCTAAGATCTCCCTGATGCTTATCCAGTTGAAGATATTCCAAGACCTTGTCCGGTTCAGTTAAATCGACCCTAAGACTTTCCTGATTCTTATCCAGTCAAAGGCCTTCTCTAGTTCAGTCAGATCGACCCTAAGATCTCCCTGATTCTTATCCCAGTAGAAGACACCCAAGATTTTTCTCAACGAGCATTGTTGAAGTTAAAGTCGCCCAAGGTTCTCTTACCATTCATGCTAAGGCAGTAACCATCCTTTGGTTCATTCATCGTCGTTTGAAGCTCCAGACTCAGCTCCTGTAACCAGTCAGGACACATCTATACCAAGCATCTAAAATCAGCTCCTACAACGTGTCAGGTACTCATTTTTTCTTTTGCAGGTATGCAGGTTCTCGCTAAGGAATCTCCTACGCGATCAACATCCAGATGGCATCTATAAGCCCATCATCCTATCCAGCAACCTCTAAATGGCATCTATAAGCCCATTCCCACCATACTGCCACTATGTGAGCGCAAATTTCTGGGCACTCTTGTGTTCAATCATCTTCTACCCTCGGATTACGAAAGGCACGTCAGCCAATCTGCATCCTCAGGTCTAAGAAGATTGAACAGGGGCAACTGTTGTACCCCAAAATTTTCCCTCCCATATTCTCCAAGAAATTGCCAAGTCAAGCTGCAAAATTCCCCAAGGGTTGCACAGTGCAAAGGTCTCCTACACAGTCAAGATTAGGGTTTTGAGTCTGATCAAGAAAAGGAAGTTTTCAAAGGTCCAATCAAGTCTCACATGCCTACAAATATGGTCAAGCATCCTCATATCAAGTTTCAAGGCATTCAGCTCAAAACTGCACAATCAAAACCCTAAATTGCACTACAGTCAACTGTAGGGGCAAAATGGTCATTTGACAGTCAAAAGTTCAAATTTTTGGTCAACATATCATTTTGAAGCCACAAACATCATTTGATCAATGCTTGATCATGATTCTCAAAATTTGGCTCAAAAATCATCAAAGATGCAAAAGTTTCCTTATTTGGACAGCTGAAAAAGTCAACTGAAATTGACCAGGGCATAACTTTCACATGGATTATCAGAAAAATTCCATCCAAAGCTCATTTTGAAGAGAAAGACATTTCCTACAACTCATCTTCATACTTCAAGTCCAAGAAATGCTCTCACAAAAAGTTATCAATTTCAACATTATAGGTCATTTTCAAAAGTCAACAAAAAGGGACTTTAAGTCAAAGGCCATAACTTGAGATTGGTAAATCAAAAAGACATGGGACCAAAGGCATTGGTTAGAGGACTCAAAGACCATTCCAAAATGTCCAAGAACATGAGAAAAGCTTAAAATTTGAGCAAGTTATGCCTTGTGGAAGTTGGGAAATTTTTGGATATTTTGAAAAGTCAACATCACTTCAAATGACCTAAAATTGCTAATGGGCCCATTTTTCTTCCATGATTCATCATTCTAAGCATGTGCACGACCACTTGGCCCAAAGGGAAGTATTTTCTCATTTTTTAATTATTTATTTGAATTTTTATTTATATTAATTCATTTAAATCATTTAAATATATGAAAAATATCTAACTTGACCTAACAAATCTTTTTATACATGTATTGCCATCAAGATTTCGTGCATATGCTAATTAGGAAAGAATTGGATTGATTGGCATGATTGAGAGCAAAGAACACTTGAAAAAGATTGAAAAAAGATCCTTAAAAAATCAAATCTTCAACTCATTAATTCAAGAGATTTTGAGCAATATTTTTGACCTAATGCATTCACTACAAAGGCTTGATTATAAACCTAATGCAAAGAGACACAAAAACTGCGCAAGAAAGCCATTGACAACTTGAAAAAATTTGCAAAAAAGTCAAAACTGTAAACACCTCTACAAGGCGATTCAGGTCTCAAAACTTGGTTCAATAGCTTCCTTGAAGGTCCCTGAACACATTCCAATCACAAACATCCATTCAAACCCCAAGAGTTGGTACTATGAACCGGAACTGCATCAAACAAATTTCATAATCGCATATCCCATTCCATGCATTATTTGTGAAAATTATTCATGGATTCATGTTCATTATGAAGTTATGAAGCTAACCAATATATTCAATTGCTTTTTTCTATGCTATACGCGATTTTGCCATGTTTATTTTCTAGGGTTTGCAGGATGTGAATTTGGGGATTTCAAGACAAGGAAAAATTGGAACACATGAGTTACACCATTCAACTCAGCGCATGGAGACGAAGAAGAATCACCTATCGCGCCCAATTTATGAACCCTATAGCGCTATTCGCTATTTTCTCTAAAGCCACCTAATGGAACGCGTCTAAAACCGTTGCCTGTGTGTTTTATGTTACAGGGATGATGAAGAAGATGAAGCCGTGTCACACGCTGATTGGCACGTTTGAATATTTCGCGCGTTGAACCACTAACCATTTGCTTTTCTTTTATAATATTTATTGTTTATTTATTAATCAAACGTGTTGAGTTGGTCTGGTGGCAGGCGATGGTGCTGGTAACACACGTGACCTGGGTTCGAACCCCAGGTCTGTATAATCTCCATATTATTTTTCCATGTGTATTCCCATGCAGCGTAAGCGTCATAGATCACCATACATCCTCCAGATCAGAGCGTCCACGCGTCCAGCTGCTTCAGATCAAAGGCTCAAGATCGATGAACACCCTAAGTCTGGTCAACGCTTCAGCATGCTAGCAAAAAAGTCCAAACAGGCCAATGCTAAATGGGCCAGAGTTTCTTGGATCAAACCTCCTAATTTGGGACTGAACCCCCCCTGGTTTGCAATTTTCTATCTTTTTCTTATATTTTATTTTCAATTATTATATTGTTTTCTTTATTTGTTTTGATTTAATTAATTATTTTTAATAAATACAAAAAATGCCTAAAAATCAGAAAAGACAAAAATATAATAAATAATTTTTATTTCTAATATTTTCATAAATAAATGCATGTAAATAAATTTAGTTTAAATTAGGGTTTGCAATATTAATTCTTTTCATAAAAAATCTAAAAAATGTAGAAATAGGTTTAATTAATGTTTTATTCTTTTTTTAATTTTTTCTTCCTTATAATAATATTTATTTTATTTATTTTTATAATCAAATTTGCATGTAAAATAACTTAGGGTTAAATTAGGTTAAAAAACTTCAATATTTTCTTAATAACTTAAAAACAATTAGAATTAGGTTTAGCATTTTATTTTAATTTTAATTAACTCTTTTTTTCATTAAATCTTAAAAAACATAAAAATACCAAAAAAACAAAAACAAGTTCTTTTCTTAAATTAATTAATTCATTAACTTTAATTTTTGCAAAAGGGTCCAACGCCCATATTTTTAATTGTTTAATTTCGCATATTTATTTTATTTCATTTAAATAATTATGTATCTCTCCCGAAGCCATGTGACTAAACTTCTCGCACTTTTAATTCTTTTAATTTCTTTATTTTCTGTCAAATCGGGTCCGGTTTAATTTTGGCGATGTGGACCCGCGCCATTTGTAATAGCTTTAGATTTATTTTTCCTCGCACTTTTAACTGTTAAACAAAGCATGCAAGAATGAATGGCCTTAAATAAAATCAAGCGTAGAACACCAATGAACATGACAAGATAAATACAAATGAAAACGACACACAAATCACACACCACCCCTAGGGTACGCCTCACTGTTGCCTTGCCCTTCGAAAGGTGATCGTCGAGTAGAGGATGTCTTAGTAAGTCCTCATGATCCGGGAACCTGGCATGAGGGTAGCTTCTAAGGTGTCTTCCCATTGCTCTGGTGATCACCATGTCCCTAAACTCGAATTGACCCGAACACCTCCAACGGTGGTGCTACCTACCTCTCAATGGTGGGATGGCACTACTTTAAAGGACATTTACACAGACAAATTCCTTAGGGTAGGTAGATTCTCGTAGATACTTGCTCTCTTCAAAAACAATCAAAATCTTTTCACACCGACACTTTTCAAAAGCTTTCAAAGCAATTTTTCAAACACTCTGACACAAGAGTCGAACTGAAATTTTCAAAGAAACTTTTTAAAACCCACAATTGAAAAGCAAACAAAACATTTTTGAAAACACATTGAGCAAGTATCTAAGAGCCCATGGATAACCATGGATAGAAAGGGTGCTAACACTTTCCCTTTCTATAATCTACCTCCCGAACCGAGAGCAATCTCTATAAGGAATTTTTCTGTGCTTTTGTCCTTTCCATTTGGAGAAAATAAAAGACGGTGGCGACTCTTGCTTCCGCGACATTTCGCGAACAAGCGTTAAACAGTCAGTTCCAGATCCACCGATCACACCGGGTGTACAATTTTTTTTCTTCATTTTCATCCCTTACTTTTGCCCGAACCCTTTAGGTTCGCCGGGAAGCCCTTATTTCTGCCTAGGCCAGTCAACCTAATGGGTCTTTGATAAGGCGTAGTATCTTTTTACTACGTCTGCATTGACGGGGTGAGGAAGGTCGTCACCATCCATGGTGGTTAGAATCATAGCTCCTCTCGAGAAAATGTTCTTAACCACAAATGGCCCTTCGTATGTGGGGGTCCACTTGCCCCTGGGATCACCTTGTGGTAGTATGATGCGCTTGATCACTAGATCCCCGACTTGATATTCCTGGTGTCTGACCTTTTTTTTAAAAGCCTTGATCATTCACTTTTGATACGTATGACCATGACAGATAGCAGTAAGTCTCTTTTCATCGATTAGATTCAGCTGATCAAGTCGAGTTTAGATCCAATCATCTTCGTTCAAACCTGCATCTTTCATAATCCAGAGAGAGGGTATATAGACTTCGATGGGTAGGACTGCCTCCATGCCATACACCAAGGAGTAGGGTGTTGCCCCTGTCAACGTCCGTGCTGAGGTACGGTACCCATGAAGAGCAAATGGTAACATCTCGTGCCAGTATTTGTATGTCACCATCATCTTCTGCACAATCTTCTTGATGTTCTTATTGGCCGCTTCAACAGCCTTATTCATCTTCAGCCGGTAGGGAGAAGAGTTATGATGCTGTATCTTTAACTGTTTGCAGAGCTCTATGATCATTGTGTTATTGAGATTTGTACCATTGTCAGTAATGATCCTCTCGAGGACACCGTATCGACAAATCAGATTATGCCGGATGAACTGCGCCATGACGTTCTTGGTTACTGTAGCAAAGGAAGCTGCCTCAACCCACTTCATAAAGTAATCAATTGCTACCAGAATGAAGCGATGTCCGTTAGACATAGTAGGTTTGATCTCGCCGATCATGTCGATGCCCCACATTGCAAAGGGCCAAGGAGCCGTCAAAACATTCAGGGGAACCAGAGGCACATGCACCTTATCAGCATAGACTTGGCACTTATGACAGGTTCGAGAATGCTGATAACTATCGGCTTCCATAGTGGACCAGTAATATCCTTCCCGTAGGATTTTCTTCGCCATGGTATGTCCACTGGAATGGGTTCCGAAAGTGCCTTCATGTAATTCTATCATGATCCTTTCTGCCTCGCTCTTGTCTATGCACCGCAACAAGGTTGAATCATGATTACGCTTATAGAGGATCCCATTACTGATGAAGAACTTCACAACGAACCTCCTTAGAAACTTTTTATCATTAACAGATTCCCCCTCGGGGTATTCTTGAGCCTTAAGATACCTCTTTACCTCGTGAAACCAGGGTTTATCTGCTACCTCTTCAGTCTCGATGTCATAGCAATGTGCGGGTTTGTCCAACCTCTCAATGGTAATCTGGGGAGCTTCATTGTCCCACCTCACTTTGAACATAGAAGACATAGTAGCTAGCGCGTCCGCTAACTGGTTCTCTTCTCTGGGGAAATGTTTAAAGGTTATCTCCTCGAAGTGTGGGAGCAACATCAGTACATACTCTCTGTAAGGAATAAGATTCGGGTGCTTCGTATCCCACTCGCCTTTGATCTTACTTATCACTAGAGCGGAATCTCCGAATACACTCAAGAACTTAATCATTAGGTCAATAGCAACTCGGAGCCCCATGATGCACGCTTCATACTCTGCCATATTGTTGGTGCAGTTAAAACATAGTCGGGCAGTGAATGAAGTATGACAGCCCTCGGGAGATATAATTACAGCGTCGATGCCATTACCCAATGCGTTCGAGGCTCCATCAAAATACATATACCATCGGGATCCTTCCTCAGATCCTTCATTCGGTCCAGGTTCTTCGCATTCGGTCACCAACATAACATTCTCATCCGGGAACTCGAAATTCATGGACTGGTAGTCATCGATGGCCTGATGCGCCAAATGATTTGCCAATACACTCCCTTTGATTGCTTTTTGGGTTGTGTATTGGATGTCGTATTCGGTTAAGATCATTTGCCATCTTGGTATTCTTCCAGATAAGGCGGGCTTCTCAAAAATATACTTGATTGGATCCATCTTTGATATCAACAAGGTGGTGTGAGCCAGCATATACTGTCTCAGTCGGCGAGCAGACCATGCCAAAGCGCATCAAGTTTTCTCGAGCAATGAGTATCGGGTCTCACAGTCGGTAAATTTTTTGCTAAGGTAATAAATGACGTGCTCTTTTTGACCAGACTCGTCATGCTGCCCCAGCACACACCCCATTGAATTGTCTAACACTGTCAAGTATAATATCAAAGGTCTTCCTTCAACTAGAGGCATCAGAATTGGTGGTTCTTAAAGGTATTCCTTGATCCTTTCGAAAGCGTTTTGGCATTCATCATTCCACTTTACCACTTGATCTTTCTTCAGCAGCTTGAAGATTGGCTCACAGGTAGCAGTCATATGTGAAATGAACCTGGCGATGTAATTCAGAAGTCCCAAGAAACCTCTAACTTCTTTTTCTGTGCGGGGTACCGGCATCTATTGTATGGCTTTCACCTTTTCAGGGTCCACCTGAATACCTTTATCCCTGATGATGAAACCCAGAAGCTTACCATACCTTACCCCGAAGGTACACTTGTTCGGATTCAACCTCACCTTGTATGTCTTCAACCTGTCAAACAGTTTCTGGAGATGATCGAGATGTTCTTCCTCAGTTTGTGACCTGGCTATCATGTCATCAACATAAAGCTCGATCTCGTGGTAAATCAAGTCGTGGAACAAAGAGACCATGGCGCGCTGATAAGTTGCCTCAACATTCTTCAACCCAAAAGGCATTACCTTGTAACAGAAGGTTCCCCACTGTGTAACGAAGGTTGTCTTCTCCATGTCCTTAGGAGCCATCTTGATCTGGTTGTAGCCAGAAAAACCATCCATGAAGGAGAAGATCTTGTGTTGCACGGTGTTGTCGACTAGAACATCGATGTGAGAAAGTGGGAAGTAGTCCTTGGGGCTTGCCCTATTCAGATCTTTTTAGTCCACACACATCCTTACCTTACCATCCTTCTTAGGTACCAAAACGAATTTGGCAACCCACTGTGGGTAAGAAGTGACGGCTAAGAATCCGACGTCAAACTGTTTGATGACCTCTGCCTTAATTTTCTCTGACATTTCAGGGCGCATACGGTGGACCTTCTGCTTTACTGGAGGGCAGTCTTCTTTGGTTGGCAGGCAATGTACCATAATATCAATATCCAAACCAAGCATGTCTTCATAAGACCAAGCAAAGATCTCAACATAGTCGTGTAGCATCTGTATTAACCGTTGTTTGACACTAGGCTCCAGATTCGCACCTATTTTAACTTCTTTCCTGTCCTCTTCTGTACCCAAATTCACTGACTCGACTGGCTCTTCATGAGGTTGTATGGCCCTTTCTTCCTGTTGTAGTAGTCTAGCAAGCTCTCCCGGCACCTCACAATTATCCTCACCTTCGTCCTTGGCTTGGTTGATCGGATTTTCGAAGTGATAACTGGCAGTAGCAGAACTGTAATCAATGGGATCCAGAGTGGATATGGATCTGCAGTATGATAATTGAGTGTGTGTAAGAGAATAGCTGTTTTGATAAAATGGGAGACAGAAAAGAAAGACAAGGAGCGCAAAATTTGTAATGCAAGAAAACGTCCAATGTTTTATTAATGATATATGAAAATGACAAATAATAAGCCCTCACAAGAAAAGCCAGAGTGCCTCAGGCAAGGCACCGGGTCGTAAAGTTTCAGACTGTTTATTACAAATCTTAAAACAAGAGTCAATTATTGCGAAATAAAAGAAACAGGTATGAAGTCCTTCTCCTTCCAGTTATTCAATCCACCGTCGGTTGTTGGGTAGATCCAGCTGTCGATGTCTGACTCTTCTTCACTGTCCTCAATTTCATTAACTCCCCGATTGCTGATGTGTAGAGGAGGTCTTCCAATTCGTGCGCGCCTAACAGCCCTTTGAGCCCCTGTAGTAAATCCCAAACTAAATTTGTCAGTTTTGTAAGTGAAATCAGGGAGCCGACCCCAATTGGTACACCCAACTTCTTCAACAACAACCCTGTCATCCTTGAGAGAAGCCATCTTCAACGGAGGTTTGTTGGTAGTAACTTCAGTTGACACCAAAGTCTGAGAGACTTCTTCGAAGTTCTGACAAGGAGTTTCTATGAACTCTGCAACCATATCCACATAACAGAAAGAATTGAGATGACTTACCATGTACTATTCTTCACCTCGCACCGTGACAATTTTCCCTTGTACTGGGTACTTCAGCATCTGATGGAGTGTGGAAGTGACTGCCCCAGCCCTATGGATCCAAGGACGACCCAACAAGCAAGAATACGACGGTCTGATGTCCATTACATAAAAGGTGGATCCAAAGGTCTGAGAACCCACTTTGACAGGGATGTCCACCTCCCTGTTCACCATCCTTTTTTACCCATCAAAAGCCCTGACCACAATGTTACTCAGTTTTAGAATCAAACCTTCACAATCCAGACAGTCTAACACTTTCTTTGGTAGAACATTCAATGAGGACCCGGTATCTACCAGCACGTGGGCCATAGTGGTGCCCCTGCACTCGATCGAGACGTTCTGAGCATCATTATGATTTCTCCCTTTAGCGGTCAAATCTGCATCTGAAAATCCTAGCCCATTGTCAGCAGTCAGACTAGCCACGCAATCTTTGAACTGATGTGCAGAAGTTTCCTGCGGCACATGCGCAGTCTTGAGAAATGCAATCAAAGCCTTCGCATGGGATTCAGAACATAACAACAAGGACAACATGGAGATCTTAGACGCGGTCTTCCCTAGCTGCTCGACTACGTTGTAGTCGCTTTTCTTGATAATTTTCAATATTTCCTCTATCTCTTGTTTAGAGGCTTCCACCATAATTTTTCTAGGCGCCTCCGTCCGGGCAGGCTCACCTATGATTTCTTTTCCCCGAGTCTCAGATGGCTCGGAGATAGTGGTGATAACTGGAGTAGAAACTAGAACAATAGTTGATGTACTAGCAGATGGAATAACAACAGGTTTGTGGACAGTCAGGGGGGAAATATCGGGAGAAAAGAGTCTTCAACTTCTGGTGACTTTCCTAGCCCCGACAATATTACTGACATCAGTATCGGCTTCTTCATTATTCAACTCTTTCTTAATGCCATGGTAATACACATCAGCACCATAATGCCATGGGACAGCCTTGGCTGAAATGTACGGGATGGGACCAGGAACAATGATTATTAGCGGAGCAATTCTTGGGACCGATGTAATCCTAACAGGTTTCGTCGAGGAAACCTTAGAAGAATTGGCGGAAATGGTTATGATGGCAACATCTTCATCGAGAACAACAGGAATCATAATCTTCTTGAACAGAATCTCTTTATTATCCAACAGGCGTTGAACACCTGACTTCAACAAATGGCAACCAGTAGGTAGAATCGAGCACATGTGGAAACCTTCACCACAACCCGGGAATACACCGGCCAGCAACATATTCCTCTTCACAATCATAAGAGGAGTATACATTTCTTCATAAAGGGTCACAAACAAATCATTGTCAACAGCATTAACCCCACGACCATGTTTGGGCATAGGAGCAGTTATTACATTCGGATTTTTTGTAGCATCAAACTCTATCTCCTTAGCTTCCAGCAAATCTTGTACTTTGTTTCTCAATCCCAGCAGTCATTGGTATCATGGCCATGACTCTCATAGTGGTAGGCGCACCGCGCGTTGGGATTGTATCTAGGAGAGGTAGTGTTTGGATTTTTGGGAGCCTCCCTCAATATGGTCAAGTTGGATTTCAGAAGGTGAGGTAACACTTCAGCCAATGTCATACTAATGCGGGTAAACTGCCGTTGTGGTCTTTCCACCCTCTATTAATTATTGCGTTATAGAGCAACAGCGGGTCTTGGTATCATTACAGCATTTACCATTTGACGGTGTTCAGATCTATTTTGGCCCCTTGGGCTATAAAATGCAATGGCTTCCTTCTTACCAGTAAAAGGTTTCTTTACCAAACTCGAAGAGGCATCCTTCTGTATTTTACCACTTCGAATTCTACCCTTCACTCTTTCTCCAGTTAAAATCAACTCGGTGAAACCAGACGATGAATTGCCGATCAAGTGGTTGAAAAATAGACCAGACAACGTCCCCATGAACATATCAACCAACTCGTTATCAGACAAAGGGGGTTGACCTCTGCCAGCCAAATCTCTCCATTTCTGAGCATAATCTTTGAAACCTTCGCCTGCACCCATGGACATACTCTGAAGTTGAGTACGAGTGGGAGCAAGGTCGGCATTATACTGACACTGATTGTAGAAAGCAACAGCAAGATCTTCCCAGTTTCGAACATTGGCCCCTTCCAACTGGTAGAACCATTCAAGCTGAGTCCCTGACAGACTATCTTGAAAGAAGTGCACCCACAAATTTCTATCAGCAGTGGGGGTTGAATTTTCCTAACATAAGAATGGAGATGGAGTTTTGGGCAAGACACTCCATCATACTTAGCAAAAACTGGAGCCTTGAACTTCTGAGGGATGACCACTCTAGATACCAGTGCTAGTTCTCCGAAATCCAAACCAGGTACCTTCTGAACTTCCATAGCACTCAAACGGTCTTCTAGCTACTTGTACCTATCCTCGGCAGGAGGATATTTCTCTTCATCAAAATCAATATCATTATCAGAGACCGCAGGACTAGGGCCCTTTTCTTCTTCTTGGTTCTCCCCCTCTTTGGATGAAGAGGTCATATCAGTTTAATGCTCCAACCTTTCTCCAAACCTTCTGCCCATATTCAGAAGCCCGACCTTCTTCTTCTTCTTCTTCTTCTTTTCTTTCATAATGAGAGTTTTTAGATCTTCTTGCCCCTTAGCAAGACTTATGAACATCCGTTGGAACTGGGCGTTATGTGCCTGAAGCTCTTTGATGGCTTGATCGGAAGACATTTCTACTGAAATAAACAGCGAAGAAGATTAGAAACCTGTAGTGGTACCTGTGATGATGCGCGTGATAATGGGATGTGTATGTAATGATTTCAAATACTTTGGGAAATTTAAATTCTCAAACCAAAAACAAAACAAACTTTATTAGCTTAACCTTGAAATGTTCAACAATGCCCTTAAGGCGTTACAAAGAAGTAAATAAAAACAAATCTAAAACTAGAAAAGTAAAATAAAAAGTCCCATGGAAGCTTTCTCTTTGTGCTGATGTAGTCATTGATCACTCTTTCCTCCTCGAGTTGTTTCGTGAGCTTCAAAACCTTCCTCTCTTTCTCATGGAATTGCTCTCTGTAAGTATCTCGCTCATTCTTCTGTTGAATCCAAGACCTTTGTAGCTCCCCAAGATCAATAGGCATGTAAGGATAGAGAACCGTGTAAGGAATGCCATCATCAGTAGTGGGTTCCACAATCATTGGTAACACTGTTGCATATGGCATCACAAGCTTCTATGCACGAGTTCGGACCCATTGGAGATAAGGCTGCATAGGAAGGGAAGTCTTTGGTCCCAACTCATGGGGGTCTGATCTATTTACCATGCCCCAAGCTTGTATTAATCTCCGGCGATGCCCTTCAACATCCTCTGCATAGTAGAATGCAATATCCTCGAGAAGTAACCTATGGGGACCATCTCTCCGAGCACGACCGGATTGTTGAAAAGCTATACAAAGATTGTAAGTTATACCTCCTCTGATACCAAGTAATGGGACATTAGGATACCCTCCACAACGGTCAATAACAGAAACGTCTTCCATAGCTCGGGATCACCAAATAATATTTGTATGAGCAAGTGACATTATTCTGTGCAACCAACCCAAACCTTCTTCGTTCTTCAGCACAGACATAGGGAGGTGATAAATAAACCACCTTGACAACAATGACACGCAACATATAAGTGTTCCTCTTCTCCTTGTGGTACGAGTATAGAGAGCATGCAAGATATCTCCAAGCAAAGTAGGCACATGATTGAGAGAAAGGAAAATCTTGATAGCATTCACATCTACGAAGGAATCCGGGTTAAGGAAGAGAACCAAACCATAGATAAGAAGAGCCAAGACATCTTCAAAAGCCTAAAAATCCAAATTATCCCAGAATAGCTGAGCTTGGTCTATCAGAAACTTGGCTAGAAAACCTTCGACTCTGCTTCGAGTTTCCCAATTGGATACCACATCAACCCGTTTCAAATGTAAAGCTGAGGTAATGACTTCTGGCTTAGGAACTTCTTCCATACCTGTGAACGGTACCTGTTCAAGAATGGATATGCCCAATAGATGAGAGAATTCCTCCAAGGTGGGTACCAACTAATAATCTGGAAAGGTGAAACAGTGATGCTCGGGATCGAAGAACTGAAAAAGTACACTCATCATCTGTTCATTGGGGTTTGAAGTAACCAAGATGAGAAGTTGACCATGTCTCTTAATGAACATAGAGGTTTCAGATATATTTGACACTAGCTCTTTGAGTTGGGATGGTATCTCCACAAAGTTGACTCGGATAGTCTTTCTATGTGCGGAAGCCATGATATGTAAAACAGAGCAAAGATAAATTCCCTTGGTCTTTGAAAGGGTTAATGTAATGAAGCATGTATGCTATGTTATGATGCATGATGTCATGATAAAAACAACAGGTATAGCAGATAACAGGCATGGCAAAGACAAACAAGTCATACAAAGCCCTTAGGTTTAAGGCTTGCATGAGGTCAAAGGTAATACCCTCTTGAAGTTAAGTTGGTTTCAACCTGTCCTAGAAAAAGTAAACGGGTTCTAGGGGGATCTCAATATCACTGACCATCCTCAATCGGTCATGGTTTTAGCTCACGCAATCTTTTCTTGCAGCCGGAACTATCTCGAGAGTATGGTCTCAATGAGTGTAGCATCGAGTATCAACCAGTTCTCATCTTTAGACCGAGGCCGGCTATCTCACTACTTTCTAATGGCCAAGTTGGACGATTAAAGGTTCTAAGGTTAGTTGATGCATAATGACACCACCCGACGGACCTGTATTCTCCTCGTTTCTCCACAAGGGATACCGATACTAACCAAAGTGCCACACCAATGTAGCCACTACTTCAATCGTATCGGTGTATGCCGTACAGTTCCCTCACAGTCTATTGCTACTTACCTAAAAGGTATCCCCCAGATCCGGGTTAGGATCTATAATAACCCAAAGCAAAAACCCTTAAAAGTAAAACAAACAAAACAAACAAGAGAAGCAATTATGATGAACTAGATCCTAAGGTATACCCCACTTATTAATTCCCCAGCAGAGTCGCCAGTTCTGTGATACGGTGGCAAAACCGACTGTTTGAAAATGTTGGTTTATGTTTTGCATTTTTTATTCGTAAAATGTCGCGGTAAGCAAGAGTCGCCACCGACTTTTATTTCATCCAACCGAAAAGGAAAAGTACAGAAAAAAATCCTTTTTTGAGATTTTGAGTACGGGGGGTAGATTATAGAAAGGGAAGGTGTTAGCACCCTTTCTATCCATGGTTTTCCATGGGCTCTTAGGTACTTGCTTTTTTTTTTTAAATTGCTTGTGTGTGTGCTTGCTTTGAAAATGTTTTACTTCGTGATAACCCTTATATCAGTCCTCAAGGGTGTGACGAAGTTGTTTTTGAAAATTGTTTTGGAATGTGTAAGTGTAAAAAAAAGCTTTGGTTTGAGCAAGTACCTACTAGCATCTACCTACTCGAAAAAAGATCGTTTCTATTATCGTTCCTTTAGACAGCGTTGTCCTACTATTGAGAAATAGGCAGCACCATCGTTGGAGTTGTAAGGGTCAATTCGAAAGGGACGTACAATCACTAAAGAAATGTTAAGAAACCTTAGTAATAACCCGAGAGTCTTAAGATCATATTCGAGGAAACATTTCCGAGGCAACGTTTGATCTTTTTAGACAGGAGGGCGACCACTAAGACACCCTGTACTTAATGACCGTTTACCGAAGGCAACCGAAGTGTGAATATACCCTAGGAGTGATATGTGCGAGTGATCTATTTTTAATTATTTAGTCTGTGCACATTAGGGTTTTCTAACTGTATTAATTTGTCATACATTCTTGTCATACAATCCTATTAGCATACATCTAAACAGTCAAAATATTTACGAGAATTAAAATGCGAGAAACTAAATATACGCTATTACAAGGCTTCGGGGAGGGGACTAATTACATAGCCAAAAAACCCGCAAAAGACGATAAATAAAAACCCTATATTAAACTATTACAAACCATGAACAGTTGCAACAATATCATAAAAATAATAACGCGCGTGCGATGAATCGAATACGAGAGAATTAGGGTTTTGACCCTTGCCTAAACCTAATTGCGATTAATTAAAAAAGGTTTTTGTAATGTTTTAAGAAAATAATGGACTTGTTAAATTAAAGGAAAATCCTAAGTCTAATTAATTCTAAATTATGAAAAATAAAGTAAATTAATTTTAATCGATGACCTATTTTTGTATTTTATTTATTTGAGACAAAGGGCAAAATTACATCAAAAGTTTAACCTAATTTCTAGTTAATTTTATTTTTTAAAACAAATTATAATTTTTCCTAATTTAAACTAAATTAAATTAATTTTGATAAAGAAATAAAAACTATTCCTAATTTTGTGAGATATTGATTTTTATATTTTTTATGAAAAAAAGATTAATTTGTTAATTGAAGAAAGATTAAAAGAATTAAATAAAACAAAGAAAAGGAAATAAGGAAAGAAATAAATGGGCCTGGTTGCAATGCTGAAAGAGGGGGTGAAAACTGAATTTTTGGGCCCAAAGAGGCTAAGGCTTGTTTGACTTCGCCCTAATCCAGTATGCATGCTTGACTCAGGCGCATGGTGGACCTTCCAAGGTGGCATGTTGATCTGGGGACATTGATGGATCAGAGGGCCAGATCTTGATGGTGCACGGTGGATGCTGGAGGCTGTAACGCACTTGAATTCCTGAAACAAAATAGCATGAACAAAGTTTGGGACCTGGGGATCAAACCCAGGTCCTTATGCATATTTCCACCCCCACGCTAACATCTGAGCTACGCGCTTCTGTTGTACATAAAATCACAAAAATACACAATATATCAAACACTATGGTTAAATAAGAAAAACGCGCGAAATTCAAACTGTCCAACCAGGGGGTGCCACGCCTCCATCTTCTTCCTCCCAACCATCGCTTTAGGTAAACATACTTTTACCTACAAACACTTGCCTTAGGTACATCGCTATCCATCTCCAAAATTGCGTGCGTTCAAGATAAATGGCCATGGCTGGTACCGTTCTACTCGTTTCAACCTCACGAGTCTCCTGGTACCAAAATCATTACCCAATTTTGCCTATCCTGCAAAGCCCTAATCAAGAACATAAAACCCTAGCTATGGCAACTTCATGTACAAGCGTTAGAAATACAATTAAATGGTATCAAAAGCTTGCAAACTCAAATACAAACACAAATATATCAATAAAATATGCAATGGATGAGTGAATCAAATAAACTGAATTCGAATTTAGAAGCATGTCGTGATACCTATATCTTGCAATTCCAGGCGTGAAAAGGCTTGGATCTGATTGGAAAATGTTCCTGGAACGTCCAACAACCTCTTAGCAATGTGAGAAAGGCACGATCCGGTCTCTAATATGGAAATTGGATTACCACTTTTCTTGAATTTTTTTGAGTTTTGTTTTCTCTTTGCAAAGCTGCTTCACGCCTCTATATGCCTTGGCTTGCTTCTGTATATGTAGCACAACTTATTAGGTCAACAAAAATGACCTCAATCTTGCTCATCATGGAGATTTAATTTGCTCTTCAATGCATATGATTCCCTTCCAATTTTGCTCAAACCAAATTGCATTTGCACGAGTTGATCTTTAATTGACAGCATATGAGATCTTTTTTCAATGCACAAATCATCCCTAAAATACAATATATGACTTATTAGGATTTATTTGATTTTATTTGAATTTTAAATGAATAAAAATCAAAATAAATTAAATAAATAAATAAATAAAGCATGTAGGGTCCCATAGTTCGTGGACTATGTTAGTAATGAGATGCAAGCATAAAAAGTTGGGCCCATTTAACAAAAGATGCAAATTTGAGCATGTTTGACTTTTGGCAATTTTGCAAAAAAGGTCAACTTTGACAATGCATATATCCCTCAATTTTGACCCTAGGAGGGTGTTTTATGACTTTTTAGAAATCTTAAGATGTCCTCTAAGCAACCCTTTTTGTATCATCTCAATTGAGTCTTCCATGTTCATGTATGAAGCTTTGACCCAAAAGGTGTTTTTGTTGACTTTTCAAAATGACCTATAATGGCAAAATTCATATCTTTTTGTGAGTGCATATTTTGAACTTGGGAGATGAAGATGAATTGTATGGAATTTCATCCTCTTCAAATTGAGCTTTGGATGGGTCATTTTTGATAAAGTATGAGAAATTTATGCTTTGTCAAAGGTGAGTTGACTTTTCCTACAAAACCCTAATTTAGCAACTTTTGGGTTTTGATGAGTTGTGAGTAATCCTTGATGAATCGTGATGAACCCTTTATCAAATTGTGAATGATACTTCAAAATGAGGATGTTGACCAAAAATCTTGAAGTTTGACTGTGTATTGGCCACAGTTGACTTTTGACCTAACACAGTCGATTTTCAGGCCTTTGAGCAATTGACTGAGCAACCTTCCTCTGAAAGGCTTGAAACTTGACATGGATGATCTTGAGAACATATTAGGACAATGGTGAGCATTTGGTATGCTTTGGGATCAAGTATTTTGATGAAAAATGAAACCCTAATTTGAAGTAGACAGCTTTGGGAGAGAGTTTGTCTAGTCAACTCTTGGACTTCCTTGAGCAATTTGAGGACCTCAATTGACATGTATTGAGAAATATGGGAGGGAATGTTTTGGGTTACAATAACCATTATCATTGAAACACCTATGTGAAACGATAAAACCCTATTTTTACTCTCATCTGAGCATGGACGACATGACCGCACCAGAAAACCAAAGTCGACTAGCAGTTCATGTTCCACTATATTAATAAGGTTCCTATGGTTGTCACTTGGCCTGGGTATTGGGCCTTTTACCTCTTGTAACACCCACCCAACATGATAGCAGAGCCAGCACAGCAGATAACCAAATATATTGAAAGCCGTAAAATACATGCACAAACATATACAAACAATATATACAAAGCTGGAAATAAATAAACACCCAAAGAAACAAAGAAACAAGAGCTAGGATCGACTCCGGGATGGACCACCAATAGGTCAATATTTCCCCAGTGAAGTCACCAGCTGAAACAATCGGCCGAACCGTCATCCGATATATGAAATAATATCAATTAAGTCCCCACTGAACATCTTTTATCATGTGATACGGTGGCAGAATTGACAGTTTAATACTGGTTTGTGTTTCTTGTTTGCAAATGTTGCGGTAAGAAAGAGTCACCACCGACTTTTCTTTTATCCAATAGAGGAAAGGGTGAAAAGAACATAAAAAGACCTTTTTCGATATTTTCTGAGTAAGGGGGGCATATTATGGAAAGGGAATGTATTAGCACCCTTTCCATTTGTGGTTTTCCATGGGCTCTTAGGTACTTGCTCATTTTTGAAAAAACTTTTTGTGTTTGTGTGTTTTGAAAGTTTTTGTTTGTTTTATGGTAATTCTTGTATCAGTCCTCAAGAGTGTGATAAAGCATTTTTGAAAACAAGTTTTTGAAAAGTGTGTAAGTGTGAAAAGAGTTATTTTTTTGAGCAAGTTCTTAAGAACCATCTACCTACTCGAGAAAGGACGTTATTTTACTCCTTTCCTTTAGATAGTGTTATCTTACTATTAGTGAGTAGGTAGCCCTATTGTCGAATGTTGAGGGACAATTGAAAGAGATGTTATGGTCATTGAAGGAAACATGTAAAGATATCTTAGCATTCAAACGGACTGTCATCATATAGGCAATATCGAGGTACAAGATCATTTTTCTCGTAGGAAACTCGAGGGACGTTAAGGGACTATGATCTTTATGATGACTTTAGAATCGTGGGCCTTTGCTAAGATATCCCTACGTTTGAGGGACATGACCATTATTTTTCGAGGAAACCAAGTGTGGCATACCCTAAGGGTGCAAGTGTGAGGAATGTGTTCAAATTTCAGATATTTATCTTATGTTAGTGATCTAAGGATTGATTTGATTAATCTTGTCATACACACCTATTTACTAACAATTAATATTTAGCAGAAATTTAAAGTGCAAGAATTTAAATCTACGCTATTACAATGTTTTCGGGGAGGGGGAATTTACATGTCCAAATGGGGGAAAGAAAATAAAAGCAGTAAAGTCCTATTTTAATCTATTATATCCCATCAGCAGGTACAATATTACAAAAGATGCACGAATAAGTTAAACGCGTGTGAAAATGGACAGAAACGTCTAAAAGTCTAAAAAAAATCTTTTTGTTTTGTTCTTTTTAGGAAATAATTAAAATAAATTAACTAAAAAAAACTAAATAAAATCCTAATTAATAAAAAAAATAAAAAAACAGATTGTTGATTAAAAATTAATTTTAATAAAACTACTTCTATTATTTTTGGTATTTTTTTGTGAAGAAAATATTTGAGTTATAAAAACCTAGCTCTAATTATTTTTAAATTAATAAAATGATGTCATAAATAATTAAATTAATTGGAAAAAAATCTTAAATCTATGATTATTATTTTTGATTTTTTATGATTTATAAAAAAAGATTAGAAAGAAGTAAATAACAAAATAAAATAAATATGGAATCTAATGGGCCTGGAGCTAAGTAGTAAATAAGGGGGTGTTTTTCTGAAAAATCGTTGGGCCCATTTGAGAGCCCATACTTCTTGGATTCAGTGAGAGCGCTCCTTGATAGCACATGGTGATATGGATCGTTTGATCTGAATCAGTGGTGATCAACTGGCTGAAGGTGAGGGCGCAGGTGTTCCTATGGACTTGTTCAGCATCTAATCTGCAGGAAGCATATAATAGAAAACGAAATTCAAGGGCTGGTGTTCGAACCCAAACCCTCCAGCCTCCCAAACATGCACCTCACCACTACACCAACCTGATCATTTGTTAATATATCTAAAAAAATACTATTATATGATAAACGCAATCAGAAATATATTTGGAATAAAAAACATGCGCATTAGTTCAAATTGGCCAATGGAAAAGAGACAGCCAAGCGCTAGAGTCCAAGAAGTCAAAGGTGCCGGAGTTGGACTCCGGTCATCATCTTCGGCCGATCCAAAATCCATCCCTGCAAATCAAGCGATCTAAGACAAAAACAAAAGCCCTATCCTACATAAAAACATTCCCTGGTCTCGAATTTGGCCTTAGATTATCCTGAAAACCCCTGGATTAAGAGCTTGGACCTTGGCAGCCATGGATGCCCTAATAACGACATATGGCGTTCTAGGCTCCAAACCTATCATGCGAAGCATCTATCCTATCCTAATGAAGGTCCTGAGCATGAATCAAAACATCAAAACATTCAATAACGTATAGATTAAGAGATATAAATTCAAAATTTTACCAAGAAATAGTGACTTGGCTAAGCGAGTTCTGGGCGTGTCTTTGCTTAAGTGATGGTTGGGAACGAACCCTGGAAACCTCAAGAACACGTTTAGGAAGTTGACTGGGATCAAAAGTGGATGAGAAAGTTTGTTTTTATTTTCACGATTTGGACGATTTTTTGCATGTTTGGTAGAATTTTTGTGTAGTACATATGCGTGTGTTTGTCTTGCCAAAGGGATGTACTTATAGCATAGAAGAAGGGGACAAGATAATTAGGAAAGAATCAATCCCATAAAGCTATGGTTTAAAGCCATTATCACCATTTTGAAAAGTTACCAAACTTGATATTTCATGCCATTTTTCGATGTTCAATGTATCTGGTCAAGTTTGCAAGAATCCTTGGGCCTCCGAGCAAGCCAAAACACCAGCCCACATGCCTAAGCCCATTTCCCAAATATTTTATACCATTTATTTTATATTTACTTGAAATAAATTAAAATAAATATGTAAAAAATGGGTAGAAAATATAAGACCATTCCAAAATAATATTAGAGGTCCCCTATGACCTTAGAAGACATTTGAACCTTAAAAAGTTAGGTCATTGACCCAAAAATTCAAATTTTCTCAATGCACCATTCTTGAAATTTCCAAAATTTTCCCAACTTGGGCAACCCACAACTTGCTCAACCTTTATCTCATGATGATGATCTTGTACTTTTTGGAACTCCCAAGATGTCTACTTCAATCCCTCTGTTTACCAATTTTTCATCTGAAGATGTTATCTTGATGTAAAAAGTCTTGGCAAAAAGTGGCTTTTGTTGACTTTTTAAAAGTGACATATAATGTCTTAGCTCATATATTTCAAATGGTGCATTTATTGATCTTGGGGGCTGAAGATAAGTTGCGGGGAATTGGATTCTCTTCAAAATGAGCTTTGGTTGGAAAATTTATGATAAAGTATGAGAAACTTATGCTTGGTCAAAGTTTGGTTGACTTTTCCTATAGAAACCCTAATTTGCCATTTTTGACTTTTGATGGGTTAGGAGGATTTCTTGAGGAATCATGATCAAACCTTGATCAAATGATGGATATCACTTCAAAATGTTAATGTTGACCAAAAACCTTGAAGTTTGACTGTACATGGGCCACAGTTGACTTTTGACCTAGCACAATTGATTTTCCAACACTTGAGCAATTGACTGAGCAAACTTATTGAGCAAGACATGAAACTTGGCATGGATGATCTTGAAGACATATTAGGACAATGGAGAACATTTAGGATCCTTTGAGCTCAATCATCTTGATGAAAATTAAAACCCTAGTTGGGGGTTCATTGCCTTAGGAGAAGAATTTGTCTGGTCAATTCTTGGTCATCCTTGAGCAATTGAGAACCTCTAAGAGTATGTCTTATGTGAAAATGGGAGGGAGAATTTTTGGGTACAACAACTGCCCATATTCAATCTTTTTAAACCTGAAGATTTAGATTGGTTTGTTTGCCTTTCGTGATCTGAGGGTGGAAGATGATTGAACACTACAGTGTCCAGAAATTTGCACTCGTCCGAAGTGAGATTGTTGATGAATAATATCAGGAATGGGCTTACAGATGCCATTTGGAAAAGATGATGGAAGACTGTCAGAGATGGTCTTAAAGATACCATATAAGGAATATAACAAAGAGTCGTCAGAGATGGGCGTAAAGATGCCATCCGAAATCGATGCTGATTTCGTAAGAATTCTCTTTGTAGGGATCCTTGTTCATGATGTTTAAGGAGGAGTCTGTTGGGAAATGTCGATCTCTGTCTTGTGAAATAAAGTTTAGCAGCTTCAGTTTTTCATTACTCTACTGGAGAGTGATCTCTTGACTGAAGATACGGGAGTGAACTGCTATCTGGTCAGGATCCATGCTTTACAGTGACTTGCTGAGGATGATAAGGCTAACTGCTATCTGGTCGTATTCCAGGCTTCACAATGACTTATTGGGGAAATGAGATTAAACTGTTAAGAATCAGTAACAAATCAATGGTCGATTCGAATTGAACCAACGAATGTCTTGATTTATCTTTGACTGGATAAGAATCATAAAAATCTTAGTGTTGATTTACCTGAACCAGTAAAGGTCTTGAATTATCTTCAACTGGAATAGAAATCAGAGAGATCTTAGTGTCGATCTGACTGAACCAGGGGAAAATCTTGAATTAACTTTGACTAGATAAGAATCAGAAAAATCTTAGTGTTGATTTAACTGAACCAGAAAAAGTCTTGGATCATCTTCAACCGGAATAGAAATCAGAGAGATCTTAGTGTCGATCAGACTGAACCAGAGAAGGTCTTGGATCAACTTTGACTGGAATGGAAATCAGAAGAATCTTAGGATTGATTCAACTGAACAAGACAAAAGTCTTGGGTCATCTTCAACTAGAATAGGAATCAGAGAGATCTTAGTGGCCATCTGACTGAACCAGAGAAGGTCTTGTGAGGACATCTTTCTGTGGAGAATGCTGAAATAGCCCTTCGTTAGATATAGCTTTTGAGAATACTACCATGTCACATAAGTAGTAAACTGTGTTCGTTGATTTGATCATTTCCATGAAAAAGGAAAAGAGTTAGTTGTATGCAATGTCATGATGTATGAAATGCATTGTGATGATGTTCTCAAAATAAATGAGATTATGTTGTATGCGATGTGTATGCACATGCCATGATGTATGAATATGGGATGCTATTGAGATGTTTCCCAGTCTAGGAAAATAAATCCCAGACTACTGCTGGAGAGTATTGGGAAGCTGAATCCTTCATTTCTGCTGGGGATGATTAATATAGATGATTCACTAGGGATTTCCTCTTTTTGTTTGAGGATATTCTATCGGGGATTGACTCTAATTGAGAATAACTCTATGGAGGGAGGATGCTTTTTTTGGAAGATCTTTCCGATGTAGAAAAATAAATTGTGTTGGGGAAGAGGTTCTTTAAACTGTTTATAAAAACTCGGCTGAGGGATACAGATTTTAGCTGGAGCAGGTAAATCCTGCTTGGGGAAGAAGGAGACCAGAACTTGGTTATTTCTGCTCTGTGGGGAACATAGATGTCACGGGGTCGTATGTAATGGTGAATTTGTCTCAAACAGTCCTGCCCCTGTACTTCTTGGAGGGAGTAACTGTCGAGATTGCAAATTGTTTTTTAGACTTTGCCCCATTTCTTAAAGTCATCAGTAACTGTCTTTCTGTTTTTTATGCAAGTATTTGTGACCAATGATCATACTCAAATTCATATGTCAAGAATAAGTCATTGGACGTTTTTTTCAAAAAAAAAAAGAAAAACAAGTAGTTTCATACTTTCAAAGAATGATTTGTATTGATTTTTGGAAGTTCGCCTATAACATGCATTTTTGTACAAAGAGACTAACGTTCTAGTAGGAAAACACCTTCGTAAGAAATTAAAATTATGCAAAATAGTGTACAGAGAGAAAATAGCTATATGTAACAATCCCATTGAGTTCCAATTCTGCTATTTCCCCTATGTCCTTGAGCGTCTCATTACTTTGCTACTTGTCCGAAGCTGACTGGATTGATCGGTACCGTTCAAGCTTGATAGTTGATATTGAAGTCTGATCGCAATGTGATCCAATGGGACATAGTGATACACTTCAAACCCCTAATTTTTTCCTAGAACGCCCTTTTGGATTTTAAGTCCACCGAGATAGCCTTTTTTGCCCATGGCGCCTTTTTAGGTTTTTGACTTGCCGGGTGTATAAACTTTTTTATTTTTATCCCTAACTTTTACCCGAACACTTTTGGTTCTCCGGGATGCCTTTATTTTTGCCTAGGCCAGTCAACCTAGAGGGTCTTTATTCATGCATGGTATCTTTTCACTATGTCCGTATTAATAGGGTGAGGAAGGTCGTCGTCATCCATGGTAGTCAGAATCATGGCTCCACCCGAAAATATGCTTTTGATCACAAAATAGCCCTTCGTACGTGGGAGTCCATTTGCCCCTGGGATTACCTTGTGGAAGTATGATGCACTTGATTACCAGATCACCCACTTGATATACTTGACGTCTGACCTTTTTGTTGAACGCCTTGATCATCCGTTTTTGATGCATTTGACCATGACAGACAACAGTAAGCCTTTTCTCATCAATCAGATTCAATTGATCAAGTCAAGTTTGGATCCAATCGTCTTTGTACAAACCTGCATCCTTCATGATCCTCAAAGAAGGGATACAGACCTCAATAGGTAGGACATCCTCCATACCATATACCATAGAGTAAGGTGTTTCCCCTGTTGACGTGCGTGCTGAGGTGCGGTAACCATGAAGAGCAAATGGTAATATCTCATGCCAGTCCTTGTATGTCATCGTCATCTTCTATATGATTTTCTTGATATTATTATTAGCAGCCTCCACATCATCGTTCATCTTCAGGAGGTAAGGGGAAGAATTATGATGATGGATCTTGAATTGTTTACAGAGTTCGGTGATCATTGTATTGTTTAGATTGGTACCATTGTATGTACTGATTCTCTCGGGCACACCATACCGAAAAATCAGGTTATGCTTGATAAACCGCGCCACAACATTCTTGGTAACAGTAGCAAAAGAGGAAGCCTCAACCCACTTCGTGAAGTAATCAATGGCCACTAGGATGAAGAGATGCCCATTGGAAGTGGTAGGCCTAATCTCTCCGATCATGTCAATGCCCCATAATTCAAAGGGCCAAGGAGCTATTAAGACATTCAAAGGAATCAGAGGTACATGTATCTTATCAGCATAGATCTGGCATTTGTGACAAGTTCGGGAATATTGATAACAGTCTGCTTCCATGGTGGACCAATAGTATCCTGCCCGTAGTATCCTTTTAGCCATGGTGTGTCCACTAGAGTGGGTGCCAAAGGTACCTTCGTGTAAGTCTGTCATAATCCTCTCTGCTTCACTCTTGTCTATACATCGAAGTAAAGTAGATTCCTGGTTGCGCTTGTAGAGGATTCCATTACTGCGGAAGAACTTCACGGAGAACCTTCTCAGAAACTTCTTATCATTGACAGACGCCCCCTCAGGATACTCTTGAGCCTTAAGATACCTTTTCACTTCATGGAACCAAGGTTTGTCTGCTATCTCTTCAATGTCGATCTCATAGTAGTATGCTGGTTCATACAACCTCTCAATAGTGATCTGAGGAGCCTTGTTATCCCATTTGACCTTGAACATAGATGACATAGTAGCTAGCACGTCCGCTAACTGGTTCTCTTCTCGCGAAAAATGTTCAAAGGTGACCTTTTTAAAGTGTGGAAGTAAAGTCAGCACATGTTCTTTGTAAGGGTTGATATTTGGGTGCTTTGTGTCCCACTCCCCTTTGATTTGACTTATTACCAAGGCTGAATCCCCGAAAATGCTCAAGAACTTGATCCTCAGATCAATAGCAGCTTTGAAACCCATGATGCATGCTTCATACTCCGCCATGTTGTTGGTATAGTTAAAACATAATCGGGCAGTGAAAGGAGTATTACAGCCCTTGGGGATATAATTACAACACTGACGCAATTGCCGAGTGCGTTAGAGGCTCCATCAAAAACCATGGTCCACCAGGATCCTTCCTTAGGTCCTTCATCCGGTCCAGGTTCTTCACAGTCAGTCACTAACATAATGTTCTCATCTGGGAATTCAAAGTTCATGGATTGGTAGTCATCCATAGCCTGATGAGCCAAATGATCAGCTAGTACACTTCCATTGATTTCTTTCTGGGTCGTGTATTGGATATCGTATTCGGTCAAGATCATTTGCCATCTTGCTATTCTTCCGGAGAGAGTGGGCTTCTCGAAGATGTACTTGATCAGATCCATCTTAGATATCAACAAAGTCGTGTGGGTCAACATATATTGTCTCAATCGGCGAGCAGCCCATGCCAAAGTGCATCAAGTTTTCTTGAATAGTGAGTATCTTGTTTCACAGTCGGTAAACTTTTTCCTAAGGTAGTATATTACATGCTCTTTTTGATCAGACTCATCATGCTGCCCCAACACACACCCCATTGAATTATCTAATACTGTTAAGTACATTATCAAAGGTCTTCTTTCAATCGGAGGCATAAGAATCAGAGGCTGTTGAAGGTAGTCCTTGATTCTCTCGAAGGCAGTCTGGAATTCGTCATTCCATTTTACCACTTGATCTTTCTTCAGGAGTTTGAAGATTGGCTCACAAGTAGCAGTTAAATGGGAAATGAATCTGGCAATGTAATTCAAGAGTCCCAAGAAGCCTCTGATCTCCTTCTCAGTGTGAGGAGCCGGAATCTCTTTTATAGCCTTCACCTTTGCAGGGTTAACCTGAATACCCTTGTCACTAATAATGAAACCTAGCAGTTTACCAGACCTTACCTCAAAGGTGCACTTGTTCGGATTTAACCTCAGCTTGTATATCTTCAACCTATCAAACAACTTTTTTAGATGATCAAGGTGTTCTTCCTCAGTTTGAGACCTGGCTATCATGTCATCAACATTAACCTCTATCTCATGGTGAATCATGTCATGAAACAAAGCTACCATGACTCGCTGATAGGTTGCCCCAGCATTCTTCAACCCAAACGGCATCACTTTGTAGAAGAAAGTGCCCCATTGTGTGACGAAGGTTGTCTTCTCCATGTCTTCGGGTTCCATCTTGATCTGATTATAACCATAGAAACCGTCCATGAAGGAAAAGATCTTATGCTGCACGGTGTTGTCAACCAGGACGTCAATGTAGGGAAGCGAAAAGTCATCCTTGGGGCTTGCCCTGTTCAAATCTCGGTAGTCCACACACATTCGTACCTTGCCGTCATTTCTAGGTACCGAGTGTTATACCCCAAAATTTGCCCTCCCATATTCTTCAAAGTTTTGACAAGCATCATCTCAATTTGCTCAAGTCTACTCAAGGGCTACACAGTCAAACCATCCTCCTAAGCCAGTCAAAATTAGGGTTTTGGTTCTTGCAAGGAAGTTGAGGTTTTCAAGGGCTCAATCAAGTCCTATATGCTCATATACATTGTCAAGCATCTACATGTCAAGTTTCAAGGCTCACAAGGTCAAGTTGCACAGTCAAGAACCCTAATTACTTCACAATCAACTGTAGGGGCAAAATTGTCATTTGGCAGTCAAAAGTCAAAATTTTTGGTCAACATATTATTTTGAAGCCACAATCATCATTTGATCAAGTCTTGATCATGATTCCACAAGCATGGCTCAAAAATCATCAAAGTGTCAAAAGTTTCTATTTTTGGACAGTTGAAAAGTCAACTGTAACTTGACCAAGGCATAACTTTTTCATGGTTCATCATAAAAATCCAATCCAATGCTCATTTTGAAGGGGATGACATTTCCTACAACTCATCTTCACATTCCAAGTCCAAGAAATGCTCTCACAAAAAGTTATCAATTTCAACATTATAGGTAATTTTCAAAAGTCAACAAAAAGGCATTTTAAGTCAAAGACCATAACTTGAGATTGGTAAATCAAAATGACATGGGACCAAAGGAATTGGTTAGAGGACTTCAAGACCTTTCTAAAATGTCCAAGAAGATGTTCATATGATCAAAATTGAGCAAGATATGCATTGGAGAATTTGGGAAATTTTTGTGAAATGGCAAAAGTCAACTATCCTTGAAACTTCAATTTTTGACAAAAGGGTCCACTTTTTTCCACTTGGGTCAGCCTTGTCATGCCACCCACGTGTCCCATGATCAACTTCAAGACCAAATAATTATTTTTCTATTTTTATTTAATTTTTATGGATTTAATTCATTTTAATCCATAATAATTCAAGTAAAATAAAAAAAATGATTAAATGGTATCTTGTGGTTTGATTAGCCTTCATGAAGCATAATACACCTACCAAATTCGTGCCAAGCTGAATTAGGCATGAAAATTCAAATTTTGAACAAGCTTTGAAAGGCCTTTAATGGTGATTAAGACAAAATCCAAAGCTTAATTGCAATGGTTAAAAGCTCCTAAATGTGACTGATTCTCATTCAAGCATACATGTACAAGCCTTGCAGACCTTAAGCACGACCTAGAGACCCCTGAAACAGCAGAACCAATTCCAAAAATTCCAAAAAATTTCACAAACTGAAATCCATATTCCAGCACAATTCAAGCACTTTTCTTGCTTCTAACACGTTGCCAGCATTGCCAGGAACCTATTGCAACCAAGAACGCGCTCTAACACTCAAGGAAACGGCCAAACAGAATCACGGTTTGAACAAACTTTTCCATAATCGAAATTCAATTTTTGTGCATCATTGACATGTTTTGATTATTGATTTGCATTACTAACATCATCCTGAAGCTTTTGGTATGGATTAATTGTGTTGAAACATCTTGAATCGAAAACTACCATGGACGAATGCTAGGGTTTCAGAGCTTTCATATTAGGGCTTTTCTCATACTATAAAATTAGACCTCAAGACATATATGGTTAAACTCGTCAGGACAAGAAGAATTCATTGATACCATCGCGCCTTTTTTATGTTATCTGTAACTCTAATCGCTATTCTTGGCAGTTTTGGTTTGTGGGGGTTAAAAACCCCCGCTATCTTGTTTTTGTTTTACAGGAAAAGATGAAGAAGACGAGACGTGGAATCATTCTGTTGGTTGGTTCAAACAATGGCGTGCGTTTTTTAATGTCCAAGCATAATTGAGTTTTTAATACATTATTTTCATTAGCCAGTATAATAACAAAGCGTGCAAAGTAGCTTGGTGGTTGGTGGCGTGGCTTGCAATCATTGGGACCTGGGTTCGATTCCCAGGTCCCCTCAAAATCCCATATTATTTTTTCTTACGTACTTGTGTGCAGGCTTCAAAGAAGGCTTATCATGCGCCTCACAAATCCAAAGCGCCAGGTGGCTACAGGCATGCATCCAAAAGCCAGGAAGTGATCCTCACCATGCACTCAGTTAACCAACAAACACTTGATCCAAGGAGTCAACGTGGCTGGATGAGTAATGGGCCTCAGATTCCAATTTTCACCTCCATATTGGGCCCAGACCCCCTCCCTTGGTTTATTCTTTTTCTTTTCCTTTTTATATTTTCTAATTTAGTTATTAACTTTATTTTTAATTATTATTATTACCACCAAATTTAATTATTTAACCCTTTCACAATAAAAAATCAAAAAAAGAACTAATATTATTATTATTATTAATTTCATGTTATTTTTGTAAATAAAATACTAACAAATAAAATAGTTTAATTAGGACAATTTCAATCTCTTTTTCTTTACAATAAATAAAAATGATTTAGAATTAGGTTAACTTTTGATTTTAATTCTTTTATTCTATTTTCATTAAAAAACATAAAAACACAAAAATATTTTTCTTTTAATTAGTTAATTAATTAGTTAATTAATTAGTTAATTAATTAGTTATTAATTTTAATTTCATTTAATCACAAAAAAGGACAAAAAAAATTCAATTCTTTTCTTAAAAGGGTCAAAACCCTTAGGACGTTCCCGATTAATTTCCATTCGCACGTATTTCATTTTGATTATTTATGTAACTGTCTCCAGAAATGTAATAGTTAAATAGGACATCTTTTACCGCTTAATTTAATTTCTCGCATTTATTTACCAAAACGGGTTTTTGTTTTTTGGAGATGTATAGACCCGCAACTTGTAATAGTTAGAATTTACATTTCTGCAATTTACTTTCCGCACCCCTAACTGTTAAATGCATGAAAGAATGTATGTAAATAAAATTAATCCGTAGCTCACAAATAACATGTACAAAGACAATTAACTAAAAAACAACACACAAAGCACATGCCACTTCTAGGGTACGCCTCACTGGTTGCCTCGAACGTGGTCGTCAAGTATAGGGTGTCTTAGAGGTCGCCCTTCTGTCCAAAAGATCAAGTTGCCTCGAAATGGTCGCCTCGGATAAAAAGGATCTAGGACATTAGGGTTACTTCTAAGGTGTCCTACTATTGCTTCGGTGACCACACTGTCCCGATAATCGAATAGACCCGAATAACTCCAACGATGGTGCTACCTACATCTCAATGGTGGGATAGCACTATCTAAAGGACTCTTACACAACTTAATTCCTTAGAGTAGGTAGATTCTCTTAAGTACTTGCTCTTTTCAAAACAAAACAAAATAACTTTTCACAGCTTACACTTTCAAAAAAAGTTTTCAAACAATACTTCATACACTCTTGAGGACTGATACAAGAGTTACCTAGAAGTTTTCAAACGAAACTTTTTCAAAACCCACACACACTTGAAAAGAAAACAAATCTTTTGAAAACATAAGAGCAAGTACCTAAGAGCCCATGGATAACCATGGATAGAAGGGGTGCTAACACCTTCCCTTTCTATAAATCTACCTCCCGAACCGAGAAACATTATCGAATAAGGAATTTTGCTGTGCTTTTGTCCTTTCCATGTTAGAGAATATAAAAGACGGTGGCGACTCTTGCTTACCGCGACATTTCACGAAACCAGCTAAAAAAACAGTCAGTTCTATTTCCACCGATCACAGAACTGACGACTCTTCTAGGGACTATAAAAGTGAGGTGTACCTTAGGATTAGATCATACTTATGTTTTCAATTGCTTTGCTTTGATTGCTTTATATTTGTGGGCTTTGCATCGGAGTTTCATAGATCCTAACCCGGATCTGGGGATACCCTTTTAGGTAGCATAAGTTGTGAGGGACCTGTCTGGCGTAGACCGACACGGGTGAAGCAGTGGCTACGTTGGTGTGGCACCTTGGTCTGTACCAATATCCCTTGTGTTGCAACGAGGATAATATGGGTCTTCTAAGGAGTCATTAAGCACCAACCGACCTTAGAACCCTAATGTGACCCAACTTGGCCATAGAACAGTAGCAGTATGCTACACCCATTGAGGCTAAACTCTCGCGATGGTTCTGGCCGCAAGAAAAGATTGCGACGCTGGAGTTATGACCGATTGTGGGTAGTCAGTGTTATTGGGATCCTCTAGAACCCGGTTACTTTTGATAGGACAGGTCTTAACCAACGAAACTGAAAGAGGGTAGTACCTGAACTTCATGCTGGCCTAAACTCTAAGGGATGTCTGGTGTGACTTGTGTGCCTTATCATGTTTGCCTTTGTGAATACTTGTGGTGTGCTTTACCATAACATCATACCATCATACCATTGCATGCATCCTGCATAAGGAATGACCTATTTCAAAGACAAGAGGGTTTCACCTTTGCTCTGTTTTGTAGGACATCATGATGCCTGTGCGAAGGAACACTATCTGGCTCAACTTTGTTCACCCACCTGATTTGCTTAAAGAGTTGGTTGACAGAATTCCAAGCACTGCTTCCTTCATCCAGAGGCATGGTTCTCTTCTCGGTTTAGTCACTTCAAAGTGGGACCAACAACTGATGAGTGTCTTGACCCAGTTTTATGATCCCTTGTACAATTGCTTCACCTTTCAAGACTTCCAGCTGGTCCCTACCCTGGATGAATTCTCTGATTTGCTTGGTATCCCTATCTTGGATCAGACCCCATTCACTGGTTGGGAAAAGACTCTTAGGCTTGAGGAGATTGTTGCAGCCCTTCCCTTGACCAACAAGGAGGTAATGGACAACTGGGTGACTAGAAGCGGAGTTAAGGGCTTCTTGGCTAAGTTTCTGATTAGTAAAGCTAACAGTTTCTGGAATGACTTAGACTTCAGGGCGTACGAGGACATTCTGGCTCTCTTAATCTATGGTCTAGTATTGTTTCCAAATCCTGATAACTTTGTCAATATCAATGCCATAAGGATCTTCATGTCTCGGAAACCTGTACCCACTCTCTTGGGTGATATCCTGCAACAACTCTATGCTCGTACTGCCCGAAGACGAGGAACTCTGTGGTGTTGTACTCCTTTGTTAGTGAGGTGGTTTATTTCGCACCTCCCCAAGTTCGTGCTGAAGAACCAAGAAGGAAGAGGCTGGGCTCATAGGTTAGTGTCTCTCACTGATAATGACATCATTTGGACTCTCAGAGGTTTAGATGAGGTGGTTGTTATTGATCGTTGCGGAGAGTATCCTAATGTTCCATTGATCGGTACCCAGGGAGGAATCTCTTATAATCCATGTTTAGCTCTCCGTCAATTTGGAAGAGCCAGAAGAGCAGGGCCTCATGAGATGTTGGTACCTCACATCAGTTTTGAGTTTCAGGTAGATAGTGACGAACTGCGTCGTAGATTCATCAAAGCTTGGGACGGAATTCACAAAGCTGACCCACATGAGTTGGGACCGAAGACTTCTCTACCAATGGAACCCTATTACAGATGGGTCCGCATCCGTGCTCAGAAGTTAGGTATGCCATATGAAGCTGTCAGGCCTATCATTCTTGAAATTCCTGATGGAGACGGGGTTCCTCCAACCATACTCCCTCCTCAGATACCCACTGATGTTGATACACTAAAGAGGTCTTGGGAGCAACTACAGGAAGAGCGGGATTCTTATTGGGAAAAGTTCAACGAACAGGAACAGAAGATCCAGAAGCTGACCAAGTAATTGGAGAACGAGCGAATCATGAATGACTATATCCGTACTGAGAAGAGGAGGCCATGGGAGCACTGATGGGCTTTGGATGTTTCCTTTACAGCTTTTATTTCCTTTTCAGTATTTTCATTCCTGTAACGCCTAAGGGCAATTTGTTGAACAATTTAAATTCCAAAGTTTAAATCTAATAAAGTGTGTTCCTTTTGTCTACAAAGTTGATTCCCGATTGTCTTTGAAAACATAATTCATATGCATTTCATTCATCATATGCATCACAGGTACCCCTTTTTCTAGAGGTTGCTTAATCTTCTTCACTGTTTATTTCAGCACTGAATCATCATGAATCCTGAACCAACTACCGAACAAGCTATCAAGGCTCTCCAGGCCCAGAACGCCCAGTTTCAAGAGCTGGTCATGAGCTTAGCCCAAGGACAACAGGAGTTAAAGGCTTTGCTCCTGAAAAAGAAGAAGAAGAAGAGGACTGTGCTGTTCAACACTGGACGCAGACTCGGGAATACACTGCAGAATGAAGTTGAGCAGACTACTCCATCTGTTGGGGAAGGCAGTCACCAGGAGGGAAGGGTTCCTAGTCCCGTGATCTCTGACATCGAGACAGACTTCAATGATGAATAGTACCCTCCTGCTGAGGACAAGTACAAACAGCTGGAGGACCGACTAAATGCTATGGAGATTCAACGTGTTCCTGGGTTGGATTTTGGATACTTAGGGTTATCTTTTGGGGTGGTAATCCCACACAAGTTCAAGGCACCTGCCTTTGTGAAGTACGACGGGGCTTCCTGTCCTAAGCTGCACCTCCATTCTTATGTAAGGAAGATTTAGCCTTACACTGCAGACAAGAATCTATGGATCCATTTCTTCCAGGAGAGTCTTTTAGGGACTCAACTTGAATGGTTCTATCAGCTGGATAGAACCAACATTCGTAACTGGGAGGACTTGGCTACTGCTTTTTATAAGCAGTATCAGTACAATTCCGACCTCGCTTCCACGCGTACCCAACTCCAGGGTATGTCACTTGTGACGGGTGAAGGTTTTAAGGAGTACGCACAGAAATGGAGAGACCTGGCTGGTAGGGTGCAGCCACCGTTGACTGACCGTGAACTCGTGGACATGTTCTTGGGGACCCTGTCTGGTCCATTCTTCAACCATCTGATTGGTAATTCCTCTGCTGGGTTTACAGACCTGATCCTGACTGGTGAGAGGATCGAAGCTGGTATCAAATCGGGGAAGATACATAAAGGTGCCTCCTCGAGAACTGAAAAGAAGCCCTTCAAGAAGGAAGCTAGTGTTGTGTATGGTCCCAGAAGACAGAACAAACCGGAACGCCGCCAAGCTGTCAACGCGGTGGTCATTTCTAAGCCTGCTGCTGCGCCTCAGCAATATAACCAACCAAGGGGTGAGAGACCCAAAAGGCAGTACACTCGGCTCAGCATGACTCTCTCTCAGATATTGCCGCAACTGCTGTCAACCAATCTGGTAACCATCAAAGAAGCTCTGAAGGTAATAAACACATCATCTCCGAAGTACAACCCCAACGCCCGTTGCGCTTATCACTGTGATAGCCCGGGGCATAACACAGATGATTGTTGGGCTCTGAGGAATAAGGTTCAAGACCTTATTGATTCTAAAGAGGTTCAGTTCGAGGCGCCAGAGAGGCCTAATGTGGTGACTGCTCCCATGCCCAACCATGGAGTAAATGCTATCAGGATGGATGATGAAGTGGAAGAATCCGAATTCGACAGCTGGATCTACCCAACGACCGAAGATGGACCAAGCAACTGGACTTCCAAAGACTCCATACCTGTTACTTTTGTCACTCAGTAATGAATTCCTTTGTTTTAAAGTTGTAACGAACAATAATTTGAAACTTTATCACCCGGTGTCTTACCCGGGGCACCGTGGTTTCATTTATGAGGGCTTTTGTGTGTCACTTTCATATATCATGAATAAAAGCATTGGACATTTTTTACATTTCAAATCTTGCGCTCCTTTTCTTTCTTTATATATTGCAAAACAGCTATATTTACACACACTCACCTATACAGGTTTCAGTCCACTCTGGATCTCACTGGTAACGACTCTGCTACTGCCATTTATGACTTCGAAAATCCGATCAACTTAGCCGAAGACGAAGGTGAAGATGATTGCGAAGTGCCTGGTGAGCTTGCAAGACTGTTACTCCAGGAAGAGAGGGCCATTCAGCCACATGAAGAGCCAGTGGAAACGATAAATCTGGGTACTGAGACAGATAGAAAGGAAGTCAAGATTGGTGCCAATCTGGAGGCTAGTGTGAAACAACGGTTGATTCAGATGCTGCATGACTACGTGGAAATCTTTTCCTGGTCCTATGAAGATATGCCTTGGTTGGATATCGACATTGTGGTTCATCATTTGCCTACCAAGGAAGACTGTCCTCCGGTAAAACAAAAGGTCCGCCGTATGCGTCCAGAGATGTCCGAGAAAATCAAAGTTGAGGTTATGAAACAATTTGATGCCGGTTTTCTTGTAGTGACTTCTTATCCTCAGTGGGTTGCTAATGTGGTTCCAGTGCCGAAGAAGGATGGTAAGGTCCGAATGTGTGTTGATTACAGGGATTTAAACAAGGCCAGCCCTAAGGATGATTTCCCTCTGCCTCATATCGACGTTCTGGTTGACAATACTGCTCAGCACAAGGTGTTCTCCTTCATGGACGGTTTCTCCGGATATAACCAAATCAAGATGGCTCCTGAAGACATGGAGAAGACCACTTTTGTTACTCAGTGGGGCACCTTTTGCTACAAGGTTATGCCTTTTGGGTTGAAAAATGTTGGGGCAACCTACCAACGTGCCATGGTTACTCTGTTTCATGATATGATCCATCATGAGATAGAAGTATATGTAGACGATATGATTGCAAGGTCCCAAACTGAGGAGGAACACCTTGACCATCTACAGAAACTGTTTGACCGTCTGAAGTTGTACAAGTTGAGGTTGAACCCGAACAAGTGCACCTTTGGGGTGAGGTCTGGAAAATTGCTAGGCTTCGTCGTAAGTGACAAAGGTATTCAAGTGGACCCTGCCAAGGTGAAAGCCATACAAGAGATGCCAGCTCCCAGGACAAAGAAAGAAGTCAGAGGCTTTCTAGGACGGCTGAACTACATTGCCCGATTCATCTCACATCTAACTGCTACCTGTGAACCAATCTTCAAGCTACTGAAGAAAGATCAAGTAGTACGTTGGAACAATGAATGTCAGGCCGCTTTCGAAAGAATCAAAGAGTATCTCCAAGAACCACCCATTCTTATGCCACCGGTTGAAGGGAGACCTATAATACTATACTTGACAGTACTTGACAACTCAATGGGGTGTGTACTGGGGCAGCATGACGAGTCTGGCCGAAAAGAGCATGCCATTTATTACCTTAGCAAAAAGTTTACCGACTGTGAGACCCGATACTCATTGCTCGAGAAAACTTGCTTCGCTTTGGTATGGGCTGCTCGCCGGCTGAGACAGTATATGTTGACTCACACCACTCTGTTGATTTCAAAAATGAATCCAATCAAGTACATATTCGAAAAGCCTGTTCTGTCCGGAAGAATAGCAAGATGGCAAATGATCTTGACGGAATATGACATCCAGTACACGACCCAAAAAGAAATCAAGGGAAGTGTATTGGCAGGCCATTTGGCACACCAGGCAGTGGATGATTACCAGTCGATGAACTTTGAATTTCCAGACGAGGATATCATGGTAGTAACTGATTGTGAAATACCTGGACCGGATGAAGGACCTGAGGAAGGATCCCGATGGTCTATGCACTTTGACGGAGCGTCAAACGCTTTGGGTAACGGCATTGGCGCTGTGATCATATCCTCGAAGGGCACTCATACTCCACTTACTGCTCGGCTATGTTTCAACTGCACCAACAACATGGCGGAGTATGAAGCATGTATCATGGGTCTTCAAGCTGCAATTGACTTAAGGATCAAGTTTCTGAGTGTCTTCGGATATTCCGCTCTCGTGATCAATCAGATCAAAGGCGAGTCGGATACGAAACACGCAAATCTCATTCCTTACAAAGAGTATGTGTTGACATTGATCCCCCATTTCGAAGAGATAACTTTTGAACACTTCCCAAGGGAGGAGAATCAGTTGGCGGACGCGCTGGCTACGATGTCTTCTATGTTCAAAGTCAAATGGGACAACGAGGCTCCCCGGATCATTATCTGGAAACTGGACGAACCTCAACATTGTTGTGATCTTGAGGCTGAAGAGGTAACAGAAAAACCTTGGTATCATGAAGTGAAGAGGTACTTGGAAGCTCAAGAATACCCCGAGAGTGCATCTGTTAATGACAAGAAGTTTCTGAGAAGGTTCGTGGCAAAGTTCTTGCTCAGCAACGGCATTCTGTACAAGCGAAACCATGATTCAACCTTACTGCGTTGTGTGGATAAGACTGAAGCAGAAAGGATCATGGAAGAGCTGCATGAAGGTACCTTCGGAACACATTCCAGTGGACATACCATGGCAAAGAAAATCCTTCGGGCGGGATATTTCTGGTCCACAATGGAAGCTGACTGTTACCAACATTCTCGGACATGTCATAAATGCCAGATATATGCTGATAAGGTGCACTTTCCTCCAGTACCTCTGAATGTCTTGACAGCACCTTGGCCTTTTGCAATGTGGGGCATTGATATGATCGGTGAGATCAGACCTACGGCATCCAACGGGCATCACTTCATCCTGGTAGCGATTGATTACTTCACAAAGTAGGTTGAAGCAGCTTCCTATGCTACGGTAACCAAGAACGTCGTGGCACGGTTCATTCGGCACAACCTGATCTGTCGCTACGGTGTCCCGGAAAGGATCATTACGGATAATGGTACCAATCTTAACAACAAGATGATCATTGAGCTCTGCGAACAATTCAAGATACAGCACTACAACTCTTCTCCCTACCGGCCGAAGATGAATGAGGCTGTAGAGGTAGCGAATAAGAATATCAAGAAGATTGTGCAGAAGATGACAGTGACCTACAAAGATTGGCACGAGATGTTACCGCTTGCTCTTCATGGGTACCGTACCTCGGCACGGATGTCAACAGGGGCAACTCCCTTTTCCTTGGTATATGGCATGGAGGCAGTCTTGCCTATTGAAGTCCAGATACCCTCTCTCTGGATAATGAAGGATGCAGGTTTGAGCGAAGATGATTGGATCCAGACTCGACTTGATCAATTAAACCTAATTGACGAAAAGAGACTCACTGCTATTTGTCATGGTCAGACGTACCAAAAACGGATGATCAGGGCATTTAACAAGAAAGTCAGACGCCAAGAGTATCAAGCCGGAGACCTGGTAATCAAACGCATCATTCTTCCTCAAAGTGATCCCAGGGGCAAATGGACCCCTACGTACGAATGGCCATTTGTGGTTAAACATGTCTTCTCAGGAGGAGCCATGATTCTAACCACCATGGATGGTGACGACCTTCCTCACCCCGCCAATGCAGACATAGTAAAAAGATACTACGCATAATTAAAGACCCGCTAGGTTGACACACCTGGGCAAAAATAAGGGCTTCCCGGCGAACCAAAAGGGTTCGGGCAAAAATAAGGGATGAAATGAAAAAATTTGTACACCCGGCAAGTCGAAAACCTGAAAAGGCGGCTTGGGCAAAAAGGGGTATCCCGGTGGACTGAAAACCCGAAAGGGCGGTCCAGGCAAAAGTTAGGGATTAAAGCGTAATACTATGTCTCATTGGATCACCTTGCATCCAGAATCCAGCATTAACTATCAGGTTCAGACGGCATCGATCAGTCAACCTCATCTTCAACTGAGCAGCAAAGTGATGAGACGCTTGAAGACATAAAGGCGATAGCAGAGTTGGAACCCAGTGGGATTATTCTTTTCACATAGCTGTTTTGTTTTCCTTTCACAAAGTTGTATAAACTCTGTTGTTCGGCGGCGTTCTCTTACTAGGACGTCAGCCTCTTGTACATAAACGCCTATTTACAGGCCAATTCAAAAATCAATGAAAATTCACTTTTCCAGACAAATTGCCAATTGTTTTTCCTTTATCTATTTTGTTTTGCAAAGAACGTCCAATGTTCAATTTTTGATATATGTGTTTGACATTAATTGCTAACTCATAAATACTTGCATGCGAAACAAAGAATTAATTACAGGTGATATTAGAAACAGGGGTAATAAAGAATTGTCTAAGCGATCTAGTTGCTCTGTCCACCAAGGTACCAAGGTAAGTTCGGCTGAAGAATGTAACCAAGATATCTTCACTCCCTGCAGAGTAAGACAGGATTCAACAGTACTCTCCTCCGAGCAGAGTTGGTCCCCCATAAGCCCTGAAAAGGCACATTATCTCTAGCAAGTCAGTCAACGCTCTCCCCAAGCAGAGTTAGCCTACTGTCAGCCTTAAGGAAGATGGGTATCCCCAAAAAATCTCAATATTCCCCAGCGGAGTATACAAATGTTCTTAAGAAAGCATCCCCGACAGTCTTAATCTAAGATTGTTCCCCAGCGGAATACCAGACACCCCAGTGGAGCCATTTCCCTGGTACAGTTCAAAAGTTTCCCCAGGAGAGTTGAATCATCTCCCCAGTAGATTCTGGAAGCTTATCCCCAGTAGATTCTGGAAGCTTATCCCCTGCAGAGTACAAATATCTCTCCCCGACCATGTTCAGAGGTTATTCCCCACCAGAACCTATAACTGGGTTATCCTCAGCAAATTACAACGGAAAGACCGTCCTCGGCAAAGTTCTTCCTATTCCCCAGCGGAGCTCATCAAGTTCCTCAACATAACTTATCAACGGTATCCCCAGCGGAGTTATCATCAAACCTCAGCCAAGTATCTCTCTCCTTACAGAGCACTCCCTGCAGAGTAATCTCTCCAACAAGTTTATTCCCCAACGGGGTCATCTTCTCCCACCGGTTTATTCTTGCAACCATCATCCCCAGCGGAAACTAAGAAATCTACTCTCCAACATCAGCCCAGGATTCAACTTCCCGGCATTCGTCAAGGATTTATTTTCCTAGACAAAAATACATTCATAAACACATCACATCTTCATACATTATAGCATGCATACGCATCATACAACACAATCTCATTTATTTTTGAGAACATCATGACATCATGCATCATGACATTGCATACAACTGATGTTTTGCCTTTTCAGGAAAAAGGTCAATCCAAAGATAATTACTATCAACTGTCGCAATTCCAGATTCGATTCTTGTATCTAGCCATGGCATATCTGTGAGTGATTAATTGTAGATTCGACACCTGTATCCAGCCAGGGCATATCTGCATGAAAAATTCCAGATTCGATTCCTGTATCCAGCCAGGGCACGTCTTAAGAGTTTGAAGATTCGATTCCTGTATCCAGCCAGGGCATATCTGCATGACAAATTCCAGATTCGATTCCTGTATCCAGCCAGGGCACGTCTGAAGAGTTTGAAGATTCGATTCCTGTATCCAGCCAGGGCATATCTGTTGACGACTAATTCCAGATTCGATTCCTGTATCCAGCCAGGGCACGTCTGAAGAGTTTGAATATTCGATTCCTATATCCAGCCAGGGCATATATGTTGACGACTAATTCCAGATTCGATTCCTGTATCCAGCCAGGGCACGTCTGAAGAGTTTGAAGATTCGATTCCTGTATCCAGCCAGGGCATATCTGTTGACGACTAATTCCAGATTCGATTCCTGTATCCAGCCAGGGCATATCTGTTGATGACTAATTCCATATTCGATTCCTGTATCTAGCCAGGGCACGTCTGAAGAGATTGTAGATTCGACGCTTGTATCCAGCCAGGGCATGTCTGCATGAAGAGTTTAGAGATTCGACTCATGTATCCAGCCAGGGCACGTCTGTAAGCAACCTTTTGAAGTTCCAGATTCGATACATGTATCTAGCCAGGGCATGTCTGTGAGCGACTGAGTGAAGATCAACACCTGTAACAGGCCAGGAAACCATCTCTCTTTCTCAAGTACGCAAGTTCTCGCTAAGGAATCTCTTACGCGATCGACACCCCGATGGCATCTATAAGCCCATCTCCACAACTATCCATCACCTTTCCAAATGGCATCTATAAGCCCATTCCCGACAAGGTTCTGTCACATCTCCAGATGGCATCTATAAGCCCATCCTCCTATCCACCATATTTTCCAAATGGCATCTGTAAGCCCATTCCCGACATCACACTGCTGATACTCTACTATGTGAGTGCAAATTTCTGGGCACTCTAGTGTTCAATCATCTTCCACCTTCGGATCACGAAAGGCACACAAGCCAATCTACATCATCATGTCTAAGAAGATTGAACAGGGGCAACTGTTGTACCCCAAAATTTGCCCTCCCATATTCTTCAAAGTTTTGACAAGCATCATCTCAATTTGCTCAAGTCTACTCAAGGGCTACACAGTCAAACCATCCTTCTAAGCCAGTCAAAATTAGGGTTTTTGTTCTTGCAAGGAAGTTGAGGTTTTCAAGGGCTCAATCAAGTCCTATATGCTCATATACATTGTCAAGCATCTACATGTCAAGTTTCAAGGCTCACAAGGTCAAGTTGCACAGTCAAGAACCCTAATTGCTTCATAATCAACTGTAGGGGCAAAATGGTCATTTGGCAGTCAAAAGTAAAATATTTTGGTCAACATCTTATTTTGAAGCCACAATCATCATTTGATCAAGTCTTGATCATGATTCCACAAGCATGGCTCAAAAATCATCAAAGTGTCAAAAGTTTCTATTTTTGGACAGTTGAAAAGTCAACTGTAACTTGACCAAGGCATAACTTTTTCATGGTTCATCATAAAATCCCATCCAATTCTCATTTTGAAGGGGATTACATTTCCTACAACTCATCTTCACATTCCAAGTCCAAGAAATGCTCTCACAAAAAGTTATCAATTTCAACATTATAGGTCATTTTCAAAAGTCAACAAAAAGGCATTTTAAGTCAAAGACCATAGCTTGAGATTGGTAAATTAAAATGACATGGGACCAAAGGCATTGGTTAGAGGACTTCAAGACCTTTCTAAAATGTCCAATAACATGTTCATATGATCAAAATCGAGCAAGATATGCATTGGAGAAGTTGGGAAATTTTTGTGAAATGGCAAAAGTCAACTATCCTTGAAACTTCAATTTTTGACAAAAGGGCCCACTTTTTTCCACTTGGGTCAGACTTGTCATGCCACCCACGTGTCCCATGATCAACTTCAAGACCAAATAATTATTTTTGTATTTTTATTTAATTTTTATGGATTTAGTTCATTTTAATCCATAATAATTCAAGTAAAATCAAAAAAATTGATTAAATGGTATCTTGTGGTTTAATTAGCCTTCATGAAGCATAATACACCTACCAAATTCGTGCCAAGCTGAATTAGGCATGAAAATTCAAATTTTGAACAAGCTTTGAAAGGCCTTTAATGGTGGTTAAGACAAAATCCAAAGCTTAATTGCAATGGTTAAAAGCTCCTAAATGTGACTGATTCTCATTCAAGCATACATGTACAAGCCTTGCAGACCTTAAGCACGACCTAGATACCCCTGAAACAGCAGAACCAATTCCAAAAATTCCAAAAAAATTCACAAACTGAAATCCATATTCCAGCACAATTCAAGCACTTTTCTTGCTTCTAACACGTTGCCAGCATTGCCAGGAACCTACTGCAACCAAGAACGCGCTCTAACACTTGAGGAAACGGCCAAAGAATCACGGTTTGAACAAACTTTTCCATAATCGAAATTCAATTTTTGTGCATCATTGACATGTTTTGATTATTGATTTGCATTACTAACATCATCCTGAAGCTTTTGGTATGGATTAATTGTGTTGAAACATCTTGAATCGAAAACTACCATGGACGAATGCTAGGGTTTCAGAGCTTTCATATTAGAGCTTTTCTCATTCTATAAAATTAGACCTCAAGACATATATGGTTAAACTCGTCAGGACAAGACGAATTCATTGATACCATCGCGCCTTTTTTATGTTATCTGTAACTCTAATCGCTATTCTTGGCAGTTTTGGTTTGTGGGGGTTAAAAACCCCCGCTATCTTGTTTTTGTTTTACAGGAAAAGATGAAGAAGACGAGACGTGGAATCATTCTGTTGGTTGGTTCAAACAATGGCGCGCATTTTTTAATGTCCAAGCATAATTGAGTTTTTAATACATTATTTTCATTAGCCAGTATAATAACAAAGCGTGCAAAGTAGCTTGGTGGTTGGTGGCGTGGCTTGCAATCGTTGGGACCTGGGTTCGATTCCCAGGTCCCCTCAAAATCCCATATTATTTTTTCTTACGTACTTGTGTGCAGGCTTCAAAGAAGGCTTATCATGCGCCTCACAAATCCAAAGCGCCAGGTGGCTACAGGCATGCATCCAAAGGCCAGGAAGTGATCCTCACCATGCACTCAGTCAACCAACAAACACTTGATCCAAGGAGTCAACGTGGCTGGATGAGTAATGGGCCTCATATTCCAATTTTCACCTCCATATTGGGCCCAGACCCCCTCCCTTGGTTTATTCTTTTTCTTTTCCTTTTTATATTTTCTAATTTAGTTATTAACTTTTTTTTTAATTATTATTATTACCACCAAAATTAATTATTTAACCCTTTCACAATAAAAAATCAAAAAAAGAACTAATATTATTATTATTATTAATTTCATGTTATTTTTGTAAATAAAATACTAACAAATAAAATAGTTTAATTAGGACAATTTCAATCTCTTTTTCTTTACAATAAATAAAAATGATTTAGAATTAGGTTAACTTTTGATTTTAATTCTTTTATTCTATTTTCATTAAAAAACATAAAAACAAAAAAATATATTTCTTTTAATTAGTTAATTAATTAGTTATTAATTTTAATTTCATTTAATCACAAAAAAGGACCAAAAAAATTCAATTCTTTTCTTAAAAGGGTCAAAACCCTTAGGACGTTCCCGATTAATTTCCATTCGCACGTATTTCATTTTGATTATTTATGTAACTGTCTCCAGAAATGTAATAGTTAAATAGGACCTCTTTTACCGCTTTATTTAATTTCTCGCATTTATTTACCAAAACGGGTTTTTGTTTTTTGGCGATGTATAGACCCGCGCCTTGTAATAGTTAGAATTTACATTTTTGCAATTTACTTTCCGCACCCCTAACTGTTAAATGCATGAAAGAATGTATGTAAATAAAATTAATCTGTAGCTCACAAATAACATGTACAAAGACAATTAACTGAAAAACAACACACAAAGCACATGCCACTTCTAGGGTACGCCTCACTGGTTGCCTCGAACGTGGTCGTCAAGTATAGGGTGTCTTAGAGGTCGCCCTTCTGTCCAAAAGATCCAGTTGCCTCGAAATGGTCGCCTCGGATAAAAAGGATCTAGGACATTAGGGTTACTTCTAAGGTGTCCTACTATTGCTTCGGTGACCACACTGTCCCGATAATCAAATCGACCCGAATAACTCCAACGATGGTGCTACCTACATCTCAATGGTGGGATAACACTATCTAAAGGACTCTTACACAGCTTAATTCCTTAGAGTAGGTAGATTCTCTTAAGTACTTGCTCTTTTCAAAACAAAACAAAACAACTTTTCACACCTTACACTTTCAAAAAAAGTTTTCAAACAATACTTCATACACTCTTGAGGACTGATACAAGAGTTACCTAGAAGTTTTCAAACGAAACTTTTTCAAAACCCACACACACTTGAAAAGCAAACAAATCTTTTGAAAACATAAGAGCAAGTACCTTAGAGCCCATGGATAACCATGGATAGAAGGGGTGCTAACACCTTCCCTTTCTATAAATCTACCTCCCGAACCGAGAAACATTCTTGAATAAGGAATTTTGCTGTGCTTTTGTCCTTTCCATGTTGGAGAATATAAAAGACGGTGGCGACTCTTGCTTACCGCGACATTTCGCGAAACCAGCTAAAAAACAGTCAGTTCTATTTCCACCGATCACACCGGGACTACGTTATAAATCCATTGGGGATAAGAAGTTACAACTAGGAACCCAATGTTGAACTGTTTCATAACCTCTGCTTTAATCTTCTCTGACATTTCAGGGCGCATACGACAAACCTTATGCTTTATCGGAGGTCAATATTCTTTAGTTAGCATACGATGAACCACAATATTCGTGTCTAGTCCTGGCATGTCTTCATATGACCAGGCGAATATCTCGACGTAATCATGCAACATCTGTATAAACCGCTGTTTGAAATTAAGCTCCAGATTTGCACCTATCTTGACTTCTTTCCTATTCTCTCCTATGCCCAACTTTATTGTCTCAACTGGCTCTTCATGAGGCTTTATGGCAATTTCTTCCTGTGTAATAGTCTAGCAAGTTCTCCAGGTACCTCACAATCTTCCTCACCTTCATCCTCGGCTTGGTTGATCAAATTTTCAAAGTCATAACCGGCAATAGCAAAATTGTTATCAATGGGATCAAGAGTGGATATGTATCTGCAGTTTGATACGTGAGTGTGTGTAAGAGCATATCTATATAGACAAAGTAAAAAGCAGAAAAGAAAAAAATAGGGAGCGCAAAATTTGTATGCAATAAACGTCCAATTCTTTATTAATTCCATATGAAATCGAAACATGATAACCCTCACAAATAAACCATTGTGCCCCGGGTAAGACACATGGCCATAAAGTTTATAATGTCTAATTATTACATATCCAAACCAAAAAGTCAATTACTTCTGAATAAAAGTAATTGGTACAAAGTCTTTTACTGTCCAGTTATTGGGTCTATCGTTGGTAGTAGGGAAGATCCAGTTATCCATGTCATTGTCATTATCATTGTCTTCTAAGGCGTTTACCCCATGATTACTGATGCGTAAGGGAGGTCTTCCAGCATGAGCACGTCGAATAGCCCTTTGAGCCCCTGAAGAGAAACCCAAACAAAACTTATCAGATTTGTACGAAATATCAGGGAGCTGGCCCCAGATGGTACACCCACCTTCTTCAATAACTGCTTTGGCGTCCTTGAGAGAAGCCATCTTCAAGGCAGGTCTGGTAATCTTTGGAAGATTGGTGACAACTTCGGTTTTAGCCATAGTCTGAGGCACCTCTTCGAAGTTATTACACAGAGTCTCGATGAACTCGCCATCCATTTCTACATAAATGAAGGAGTTCAAGCGACTGACCATGTATTCTTCTTCACCGTGTACCGTGACAATCTTTCCTTTTACCGGGTACTTCATCATCTGATGCAGAGTAGATGTGAAAGCTTCTGCCCCATGGATCCAAGGGCGACCCAATAAACAAGAATATGATGGTATAATATCCATCACGTAGAAGGTAGAGTCGAAAGTCTGAGAACCAACTTTGATGGGGATGTCCACCTCCCCGTGCACCATTCTCTCTGAACCGTCAAAAGCCCTCACTACAATGTTGATGGGTTTCAAGGTCAAAACTTCACAGTCTAGTCTATCCAGAGCTTTCTTAGGCAGCACATTCAATGATGAACCAATATATACTAGGACATGGGCCAAAGTAGTTCCCCTGCATTTCACAGAGACATGCAACACATCATTGTGTTTCCTCCCTCTAGGTGTCAGTTCAACATCAGAAAAACCCAAACCGTTATCAGTCGTCAAACTGGCAACACAATCTTCAAATTGGTCAGCAAGGTTTCCTGTGGAACATGAGCAATTTTAAGAAATTTCACTAGATCCTTCGCATGAGGTTCAGAGCGCAACAGTAAGGCTAGCATAGAAATCTTTGAAGGTGTCTGCCCCAGATGTTCGACTACATTATAGTCGCTCCTCTTTATAATTTTCAAAATTTCTTCCATCTCCTTCTTGGAAGTCTCTGGGATAGATACTGATTGTTCCTTCGTCTGGACATGCTCAATCAATATGTCTTTGCCCCGAGTCTCGGTCGACTCGGTGATAGGGGTGTCAGCAGGGGTAATCACAGGAATTGTAGTAGTAGTATCAGCAGGAACAAAAGTAGGAATGGTCACATGATAAATAACATCTTTTAGAGGAGAAATCTCAGGGGAGAACACTCTTCCATTTCTTGTTATTTGGATGGTTCCAACAATGTTGCCAATGTCGTGTTCAACATCTTCAGAAACCTAGTCTTCAATAGCCAGGAAGTCTTGCCTCACGCCGTAGTAGTAGACGTCACCCCCATAGATCCATGGAATAGTTTTTTCCGAGGAGTATGGGATTGGGCCAGGCATAGTAATTATCAACGGAGTCACCTTCGGAACAGATGTAATCCTAACGGGTCTTTTGGTGGAGACCCTGGGAGGATTAGCAGAAAGGGTTATTATTGAAACATCCTTGCAAGAAATGGTTGGAACGGGAGTCTTCTCAAACAAAATCTCTTTATCATCCATCAAGCGTTGAACACATGCCTTCAACAATTGACAACCAATCGGTAGAGATAAACATAAGTGGCAACCTTCGCCATAGCCCGGAAATAAACTAGATTTCAATAGGTTCCACATAACAGTCAAGAGAGGAGTAACAAGTTTCTCAACAGAAGTAACTAACGTATCATCTTCAACAGCTTTAACACCACGGTCGTGCTTGGGCATAGGAGCAGTGATAACATTGGGGATCTCAGGGGCGTCAAATTAAATTTCCTTCGCCTCGAGAAGGTCTTGCACCTTTTTTTTCAAAGCCCAGCAGTCGTTGGTATCATGGCCTGGACTTTCGGAATGGTATGCACAACGAGCATTAGGGTTGTAGTGGGGAGAGGCAGTGTTGGGATTCTTCGGAGCCTCCGACAAAGTTACCAGATTAGATTTTAACAAATGAGGCAAAACTTGGGATAAAGTCATATTTATCCGGGTAAATTGTCTTACCAGCCTTTCTGTTCCCGGTTGATTATTCCTTTATTGAGTAGGTGCAGGATTAGAGATCATGACAACCCCTACCGCTGGATGGCGTTCAGTTCTGTCCTGATTCCTTTGATGGTACACATAACTAACCTCTTTCTTCCCAGCAAATGGCTTCCTTGCTACACTGGAGGATGCATCCTTTTGGATCTTACAACTCCTAATTCCATCTTCCACCCTTTCTCCTGTCAAAATCAATTCGGTAAAGCCGACTGAGGAGCTTCCAATCAGGTGATTAAAGAATGGACCAGACAGGGTACCGAGAAACATATCCACTAGCTCCCTATCAGACTGGGGAGGCTGGACTCTTCCTACTAAGTCCTTCCACTTCTGAGCATAGTCCTTAAAGCCCTCGCTTGAACCCATAGACATACATTGGAGTTGAGTACGGGTGGGAGAAAGGTCTGCATTATACTGATACTGCTTGTAAAAAGAAGCATCCAGGTCTTCCCAATTACGAATGTTGGCCCTTTCCAGCTGGTAGAACCATTCTAGTTGAGTTTTAGATAGACTATCCTGAAAAAAGTGGACCCATACGTCCTTGTCAGCAGTGTGAGGCAGGATCTTCCTCACATAAGATCGGAGGTGCATCTTGGGACATGAAACCCCATCATATTTGGCGAACACCGGCACCTTGAACTTTTGCGGGATGCCAACCCCAGAGACCAAACCCAGCTCTTCAAAATCCAGACCTGGTACCTTCTGGACCTCCATTGCATTCAAACGATCCTCCAGCTACTTTTATTTTTCATCAGTGGGAGGATACTGCTCCTCATCATAGTCATATTCACCATCGAATTCTTTTGGACTGGAGTCTCCCTTTCTTGTTTCCTCTTCTTGATTGTTTCCTTCCTTTGATGAAGTTACCAGTTTAGAGGCTCGCTGCACTGGTCCTCTGATCCTTCTTCCCAGATTCACTAACCCATTTGGATTTCTTGGCTTCTTATTTTCTTTAACAAGAAAGGCTTTCAGTTTTTTTTGCCCCTTGGTCAGAGCCATGATCATCTGTTGAAACTAGGCATTCTGAGTCTGTAGATCCTTCACTGTTTGTTCTAGATCCATTGCTGAAATAAACAACGAAGAGGATGAGAAACCTGCTTTGAAACCTGCTTATGCAATGATATGTATGATATATGTATGCAATGTTTTCAAGGATTTCTAAGACTCAAATTTTCTTAAACAGAAAAATAGCAAACGTTAATTGCATTAAGAATTTTTATTGGTCAAAACGATGCCTCTTGTGCTTACAAAGGAGGTGTTGTACCCCAAAATTTGCCCTCCCATATTCTTCAAGATTTGCAAAGAGCATGCTTCAAAATCTCCCCAAGGGTTGCACAGTTCAAGGGCCTCCTAACAGTCAAAAATTAGGGATTTGGTTCTGACAAAGAAAATGAAGTTTCCAAGGGTCCAATCAAGTCCCACATGCTTATAAACATTGTCAAGTATCCTCATACCAAGTTTCAAGACTTACAGCACAAAATTGCACAGTCAAAAACCCTAATTGCTCAATAGACAACTGTAGGGGCAAAATGGTCATTTGACAGTCAAAAGTCCAAATTTTTGGTCAACATCTTATTTTGAAGCCACAAAAATCATTTTATCAATGCTTGATCATTATTCTCAAAGCTTGGCTCAAAAAGTCTCAAGATGCAAAAGTTTCCATATTTGGACAGTTGAAAAAGTCAACTGTAACTTGACCAAGGCATAACTTCCACATGGTTTATCAGAAAAATTCCATCCAAAGCTCATTTTGAAGAGAAAGACATTTCCTACAACTCCTCTTCACACTTCAAGTCCAAGAAATTCTCTCACAAAAAGTTATCAATTTCAACATTATAGGTCATTTTCAAAAATCAACAAAAAGGGACTTTAAGTCAAAGGCCATAACTTGAGATTGGTAAATCAAAATGACATGGGACCAAAGGCATTGGTTAGAGGACTTCAAGTCCTTTCCAAAATGTCCAAGAACATGATCAAAGTTTAAAATTTGAGCAAGATATGCCTTGTGGAAGTTGGGAAATTTTTGGATATTTTGAAAAGTCAACTTTGCTTCAAATGTCTTAAAATTGCTAATGGGCCACATTTTCTTCCAAGATTCATCATCCAAAGCATGTGCACGACCATTTGGCCCAAAGGGAATTTATTCATCATTTTTATTTATTTATTTGAATTTTAAATTGCTATTAATTCATTTAATAAAATAAAATATGTGAAAAATACCAAAGCAAGCTTTTCAAATCTTTTTATGCATGAAATATCTTCAAGATTTCGTGCACTATTTGATATGGAAAGAATCAAAGTGATTTGGACATGATTGGTATCAAATATGCATGGAAAAGATTGAAAGAATTATGCATGAAAATCAAATATTGTTCTCATCAATGCAAAGATCTTTTGATTGAAAACTCAACCCTAATTCACTCCATACATAAGCCAGATGCTAGACCTAGTGCAAGGGACCTGAATGCTGCGCCCCATCTCAAGAACCAAGCTTGCACTTTTGTCAAAAAAATCAAAAACTGAAATCTGCCTTGGAGGACGATTCAAAGGAAGATATTGATCCCAAAAGCTTCCTAGGACACCTGTGAACCTGCCTGAATACTTTTCCACGCTTCCAACCTCAGGAATTGGTACATAGAAGTCAAGCTGCTTCATCTTTTTTACATAGTCGTGTTTTATCATTCAGGTCATATTCATGCATTCTAACGTTTGTTTTATGTTAATATGAACTCAACAAAACTCATGGCATCACTGAATTAAATTGACACTACTTGTATAGAGAATTGCCATTGTTGCTTTTTAGGGTTGCAGGAGCCACGGATTAGGGCTTTACGCCTGGGAAAAAATTAGCTAACCTAAGTGGCATCATTGGAATCAGGAGCTCATGACAAATCCAATACACTAGTCGCGCTCAATTTATGAGCGATAGATTTCTAATCGCTATTTTCATGTTCATCGTTTTGTGGGGGTTTAAAACCCCCGCTATTTGAATGTGTTTGTTTCAGAAGAATGAAGAAGATGATGCATGGAAGACAGTGATTGGTGGGTTCAAAGCTTGGCGCGCGTTTTTTTCTTTTCAGACCACTTGCACTTACTTTTCATTATATTATTTATGTAGCGTTATAATAACAAAGAAACACAACAACGCGATTGGCAGGGCATCAGTGTGGTAAACTCTGGGACCTGGGCTCGATCCCCAGGTCCCCCATGTTATTTCCTTATTTTTCTTGCTAATATCTTCCTATGCAGCGTGTCTTCTAATGATCACCATACACCCATAATCCAAACGTGCCACATGGCCACTGAAGGCAATCTAAAGGTTAAGATTTGAGGAGCACCACAAGCATCAGTCAATGTAGACACACGTGACCAGAAAAGTCAAAAGAGGCCAGGAAAACGTTGGGCCTAATTACTGAATTATACCTCCAGTTTGGGGACAGAACCCCCCATTGGTTTGCTCTTTCATCTTTTTTTGTATTTTTTCTACTTTTATTTGTTTTAATTAATTTTAATTTAATTCTTTAAATTAACATATTTTCATAACATAAAAAATAATAAAAAATCAGAAAGTCATAAAAATTAAAATATATTTCATTTAATGTTATTTTTGTAAAAAAGGTCTTATTAATTAATTCGTTTTTTTTTATTCTAGGATTAACTTTAACATTTTCTTAATAAATTTAAAATTTGTAGAATTGGGTTTTAATTACTTTTATCTTTTTCTTTTCTTTTATCATTATTAATTATTAATTATTTTTTTGTAAATAAAATTGTATTAATTAATTAGGTTAATTTTAGATTCAATTTTAACATGTTTTCTTAATAAATTAAAAATAACTAGAATTAGGTTTTAATTCCATTTAATTCTCATTAAAATTCCATAAGTACAAAAAACTCTAAAAAACTTTTCCTTTTTATTTTAATTTAATTAATTCGTTGATCATAATTTAATTTCATTAAAAAGGGTCCAACGCCTTCGCTCTCGATTATTAATTTGTTTCGCACATTTTATTTCCTTTCTTATAATATTTATGTAATTCTCCCAAAGCCGTGTAAATTAAACATTTATATTTCTCGCATCTTTATTTTATGTCAAATCGGGTCCTAGATTTAATTTGGCGATGTGGACCCGCGCCTTTGTAATAGCGTAGGAACTTTATATTGCTCGCAACTTTTTAACTGCTAATAAATTGCATGCAAGAATGAATGTTAAAATAAAAACAAAAGCGTAGAGCACCCATGACATGAACAAGACAAAATATCTGAAAACGACACACAAATCACACACCACCCCTAGGGTACGCCTCACTGTTGCCTTGCCCCTCGAAAGGCGATCGTCGAGTAGAAGATGTTTTAGTAAGTCCTCATGATCCGGGAACCTGGCATGAGGGTAGCTTCTAAGGTATCTTCCTATTTCTCTGGTGATCACCATGTCCCGAACCTCGAATTGACCCGAACAACTCCAATAGTGGTGCTACCTACCTCTCAATGGTGGGATGGCACCACTTTAAAGGACATCTACACAGACGAATTCCTTAGGGTAGGTAGACGACTCTAGATACTTGCTCTAATTTCAAAAACAAATCAAAAATACTTTTCACACCGACACTTTTCAAAAAGCTTTCGAAAGCAACTTTTCAAACACTCTTGAGGACCGATACAAGAGTCGAACTGGAATTTTCAAAGAAACTTTTTTAAAACCCACAGTTGAAAAGCAAACAAACCATTTTTGAAAACACAAGTGAGCAAGTATCTAAGAGCCCATGGATAACCATGGATAGAAAGGGTGCTAACACCTTCCCTTTCTATAATCTACCTCCCGAACCGAGAGCAATCTCTATAAAGAATTTTTCTGTGCTTTTGTCCTTTCCATTTGGAGAAAATAAAAGACGATGGCGACTCTTGCTTCTGCGACATTTCGCGAACCAGCGTTAAACAGTCGGTTCCAGATCCACCGATCACAGAACTGGCGACTCTGCTGGGGACACTTTAAAGTGAGGTGTACCTTAGGATAGTTCATAACTGTGTTTTCAATTGTATTGACTTGCTTGCTTTATTATTGTTGGACTGTCTTGGGAGTTCTATAGATCCTAACCCGGATCTGTGGATACCTTCTTAGAAAGTAGCAACAAGGCTGTGAGGGAACTGTGCGGGGTATACCGACATGGTTGAAACAGTCTGCTACGTTGATGTGGCACTTTGGTGTGTACCGGTAACCCTTGAGTTCAGTCAAGGAGAGTACGGGGCCTCCGCGTGGTGTCGTGAAGCATCAACAGACCTTAGGAACCTTAATTGAACTATCTTGGCCTCTTTAGGGTAGTGAGATAACTGACTTTGGTGCAGTCCGAGGTTGGTTGATACTCGATACTACACTCAATTGAGGGTTGCTTTCCTGGAATATTTCGGTCGCCAGTTCAGTGGCTAAATCGAAACGATGAACAATGAAAGCAATCCCGTGATATTGGGACCCTTAGAACCCGGTTACTTCTAATAGGACAGGTTGAGCCCACCAACTTCAAGAGGGTAATACCCAGACCCCATGCTGGCCTAAACCCTAAGGGCTTGTCTTGTGTGCCTTGTGTGCCTTACATGTTTGTCTTTGTAAATATCTGTGGTGTGTTTAATCATAGCATCATGACATCATCCAGCATCATATGCATTGGCTAACCATTTCAGGGGTTCGAATTTTCAACTTTGTTCTTGTTTTGTAGGACATGGAAACTGTTCGCAGAAAGACAATTCAAATAAGCCTTGTAAGGATCCCTCCTCAGCTTAAGGAGCTTATATCCAGGATTCCCGAGAGCTCTTCATTCAGTGAAAGACATGGAAGACTCATCAGCTTGGTCAATACCAACATTGAGGAAGATATGATAAAGGTCCTGTTCCAGTTCTTTGACCCTCTGCATCACTGTTTCACCTTCTTGGATTATCAGCTGGTACCTACATTGGAGGAGTTCTCCCGGCTCCTGAAGATCCCTATCCTTGATCAACTACCCTACAACGGTACAGAAAAGGAACCCAAGCTTGAAGAGATTGCTAAAGCTTTACACCTACAATCATCTGACCTCAAGGGACATTGGCAAGTTAGAAGTGGTATCGAAGGGTTCTTAGCCAGGTTTCTGTTTGAAAAGGCCCATGAATGTTGGAACTCCCTTGACTTACAAGCTTTTGAAGAAGTTATGGCCCTCCTTGCCTATGGTTTGGTGTTGTTCCCTAACCCAGATCAGCTTATAGATATCAGTGCTGTCCAGATCTTCATGTCCAGGAATCCTATACCTACGTTACTGGGAGACATCCTTCACTCATGTTACACTCGAACCATGAGAAAAAGAGGTGTCCTTATGTGTTGCACTCCTCTCTTGGGAAGGTGGTTTATTTCGCACCTTCCACAATCAGCTTTGAAGAACGAGCGGGGTTTTAGATGGTCACAATGATTGATGACTCTTACACATGCAGATATACATTGGTGCCCTCGGTCCAGAGAGGATGTCACTATCATTGATCGTTGCGGGGAGTACCTGTGATCGGTGGATCTGGAACTGACTGTATAACGCTGGTTCGCGAAATGTCGCGGAAGCAAGAGTCGCCACCGTCTTTTATTTTCTCCAAATGGAAAGGACAAAAGCACAAAAAAATTCCTTAAAGAGATTGCTCTCGGTTCGGGAGGTAAGTTATAGAAAGGGAAGGTGCTAGCACCCTTTCTATCCATGGTTATCCATGGGCTCTTAGATACTTGCTCAATGTGTTTTCAAAATGTTTGCTTGCTTTTCAATTGTGGGTTTAAAAAAAGTTTCTTTGAAAAAATTTCAGTTCGACTCGTACGTCAGAGTGTTTGAAAAATTTGCTTTGAAAGCTTTTGAAAATGTGTTGGTGTGAAAAGATTTTGTTTTGTTTGAAATTAGAGCAAGTATCCTTGAGAACCTACCTACCCTAAGGAATTCGTTTGTGTAAATGTCCTTGAAAGTAGTGCCATCCCACCATTGAAAGGTAGGTAGCACCACCGTTGGAGGTGTTCGGGTCAATTCGAGTTTTAGGGACATGGTGATCACCGGAGCAATGGGAAGACACCTTAGAAGCTACCCTCATGCCAGGTTCCCGGATCATGAGGACTTACTAAGACATCCTCTACTCGACGATCACCTTTCGAAAGGCAACAGTGAGGCGTACCCTAGGGGTGGTGTGTGCGAATTGTGTATCAGTTTCATTGATATTTGTCTTGTCATGTTTGTTGTGATCTACGCTTGATTTTAATTAAGGCCATTCATTCTTGCATGCATATCTGTTAACAGTTAAAATATTTGCGGGAAAATAAATCTACAACTATTACAAATGGCGCGGGTCCACATCGCCAAAATTAAACCGGACCCGATTTGACGGAAAATAAATAAAGAAAATAACGATGCGACAAGTTAAATTGTTACAAGGCTTTGGGAGAGGTACAAAATTATTTAAGCGACATAAAGTAAATACGCGAAATAAAGGAATCAAAAACATGGGCGTTGGACCCTTTTGCAAAATATTTAAAGTTAATGAATGGATTAAAATTAAAATTTGAAAGAAAATGTTTTTTAGTATTTTTATGTTTCTTAAGATTTAATGGAAAAAAAAAAGAGAATTAATTACAATTAAAACAAAATGTAAACCCTAATTCTGATTATTTTTTAGTTATTATGAAAATGTTATATTAACCTAAATTAAACCCTAATTTTTACTTATGTACATTTAATTATAAAAATAAATAAATAAATAAATAATATTGTGATAAGAAAAAAAGGAAAAATTTAAAAGGTATAAAAATTATCAATTATCCTAATTCTATATTTTTTTGGATTTTTAGTTGTTAAAAAGAATTAAAATGGCAACCTAATTAAAACTAAATATTTACATGTTAACTTATTTATGAAAATAATTCAATTAAATATTTATTACATTTTTCATCTTTTCTGATTTTTTTTTGTGAAGTTTTTGTATTTTATTAAAAAATGATTAATTAAATAAACAGTAATTAAAATAAAAATAACAATTAAAACAAGAATAAAAAAAAAATAAAAAAAAAATAGTGAAGGCAAACCAGGGGGGGTAGCCCCAAATTGGAGGTGTAGCTTGGAATAGCCTGCCCATTAAGCCTTGGTCCATTGACTTTTTGCGTAGCGTGTGGCAAGGTTGACCAGCATCTACCATGCGCCTTGACTCTGAGCCCTTTGATGGATCTCCCAGGACGCGTGGGCGCTGATCCCTGAGCGTGTATGATGATCCTTAGTGTGAGTGCTACATAGGAATTGTTAATGAAAAATAACATGGAAATTGCACAGACCTGGGACTCGAACCCAAGTCTTGGATATTGCCAAGAGAGGTACCTGCCAGCTGAGTCGTTTGAATTATTTGATATATTAATAACACACAAACAACAAAAAGAAATAACAAGCGCATTAGTGATTAAAAGCGCGAAATTTAAAATCAGCGAATCATTGATGGACAACACATCGTCTTCCTCACTTTTTCTGAAACATGAACGTATGGCCACGGTTTTCTGGGCGTGGCTTAAGGGATGCTTTAAGAAAATAGCGATTAGACCCTCGACGCTCATAAATTGAGCGCGAGGGTTCCCTCATCTTCGTCTTCAAGCGCTGAGTCTGATGGCACTGATTTGGAGTTCTAATTTTGCCTTGTTATGAAAGCCCCAATTTAAAATGCTGCAAACCCTAAAAGCCACGCATGGTGAATTCTTATACACAGCGTTATAATCAAATCAAAAGCATTGGTTAGCTTAGAAACATCATGCTGAACAAGAATCCACAAATAAAAATGCAAAAAGATGCGTGAATTATGCTATACGATTATGAATTCTTTGCTTTACAGTTTGAGTTACAGGTACCAATTCCTGGAGCTTTTGTGGTTGATATTGATTGGAATACCTTCAGGAATGCTTAAGGAAGCTATTGAAATAGGTTTGGTGTCTCGAATCAATCTCTAGCACTGATTTCAGATTTGAGTTTTATCAACAATTTTCCAAGTTTGTAATGGAGTTTTTAGCGCAGCTTCTTGTCTAATGCCATTAGGTTTGTGATCCTGCATATGTAGTGAGACAATTAGGTTAAGAAAACTTGATCAAATCCAATGAATTAATGGTTTTTGATAATTGATTTTCCAAGATCTTTTTGAATCTTTTTCACATGGTTTTGGTGCAAATTATGATCAATTCTAACCAAATCTTTCCTAATTGGCATGTGCACGAATTATAGAAGCCAAAACATGTATAAAAAGATTGGTTTTGTTAGGTTAAATATTTTTTACATATTTTAAATGATTTAAGTGAATTAATATGAATAAAATTCAAATAAATAATTAAAAAATGAGAAAATACTTCCCTTTGGGCCAAGTGGTCGTGCATAGGCTTGGAATGATGAATCATGGAAGAAAAATAGGCCCATTAGCAATTTTAGGTCATTTGAAGTAAAGTTGACTTTTCAAAATTCCCAAAAATTTCCCAACTTCCACAAGGCATAACTTGCTCAATTTTTAAGCTTTTCACATGTTCTTGGACATTTTGGAAAGGTCTTTGAGTCCTTTAACCAATGCCTTTGGTCCCATGTCATTTTGATGTACCAATCTCAAGTTATGGCCTTTGACTTAAAGTCCCTTTTTGTTGACTTTTGAAAATGACCTATAATGTTGAAATTGATAACTTTTTGTGAGAGCATTTCTTGGACTTGGAATATGAAGATGAATTGTAGGAAATGTCTTTCTCTTCAAAATGAGCTTTGGATGGAATTTTTCTGATAATCCATGTGAAAGTTATGCCCTGGTCAATTTCAGTTGACTTTTTTCAGCTGTCCAAATATAGTAACTTTTGCATCTTTGATGATTTCTGAGCCAAATTTTGAGAATCATGATCAAGCATTGATCAAATGATGTTTGTGGCTTCAAAATGATATGTTGACCAAAAATTTGAACTTTTGACTGTCAAATGACCATTTTGCCCCTACAGTTGATTGTAGTGCAATCTAGGGTTTTGACTGTGCAATTTTGAGCTGAATGCCTTGAAACTTGATATGAGGATACTTGACCATCTTTGTAGGCATATGAGACTTGATTGGGCCTTTGAAAACTTCCTTTTCTTGATCAGTACACAAACCCTAGTTTTGGCTGTATAGGAGACAGTTGGACTGCACAACCCTTGGGGAATTTTGTGACTTGGCTTGGCAATTTCTTGAAGAATATGGGAGGGCAAATTTTGGGGTGCAACAGTACCCTAATGTTCCTTTACTTGGAATCAGAGGAGGTATTACTTACAACCCATGCGTGGCTTGGAGACAGTTTGGTTACGCTCGAAGGGATGGCCCTCATGACATGTTAATTCCTGACATAGTTTTTGACTTCGACAACGATGCACAAGGACTTCGCCGGAGATTTATCAGAGCTTGGAGGATGCCGAGTAGGATAGACAGCAAGACACTGGGACACCGGAATTCCATCCCATTGGAACCTTATCTCAAGTGGGTACGGGCCCACTCCCAGAAGTTAATAATGCCTTATCCTCATGTGCTCCCTGTAATCAAAGAGCCAGTCTCGGAAGGAGAGGTGTCCTACACCATTCAGCATCCTGATATGCCCACATCCTGGGAAGAGATGCAGAAGAGCTGGATCCAGCTTAAGGAAGAACGGAATTCTCTTGAGACCAGCCTACATGCTAGTGAAAAGAAGGTCTTGGAGCTCACCCGCCTATTGCACGAGGAGAGGAATCTCAACACCTACATAGCTCCAAAGAGGATGCGTAGTGTCTTTTGGGATTGATTTGATTTGTAATTTTTGCCCGTGAGGCTTTGATGTACTGAATAATTATTTCCTTAAAGATAACGTGTGTTCTTTTTGTCTACAACAAATTTGAACTTTCGAACCCTTGAATGCATTGCATAAACACATATCATTCATCATGTGCATAGCAGGTTTTCTTCTTTTCAGGTTGCTTACCGTTCTTCGCTGTTTATTTCAGCATCATGAATCCTGACTCATCATCAACCGAGATGTCCATCAAGGCTCTTCAGGCGCAGAATGCGCAATTTCAGGAACTAATCATGGGTTTGGCTCAGGGCCAAGAAGAGATGAAGGCTCTGCTCCTGAAGAAGGAGAAGAAGAAGAAGAAGAGAACTGTTCTTTTCAACTCGGGCCGAAGGTTTGGCAACACTCTGCAGAATGAAGAGGCTGGTTCTTCTATAGGCAAGAGCAGTCCCCAAGGGGGAAAAGGTCCTAGTCCGGTAGTCTCTGAAAACGAGACTGATTTTGATGAGGAACAGTATCCTCCTGCAGAAGACCGGTACAAGCAGTTGGAGGACATACTGAATGCTATGGAGATCCAACAGGTGCCTGGGCTGGATTTCGGAGACTTGGGTTTGTCTACTGGTGTGATCATTCCTCATAAGTTCAAAGCACCATCCTTTACCAAGTATGACGGGGCATCTTGTCCCAAGCTGCATCTCAGATCCTACGTGCGGAAGATTCAACCGTACTCAGTGGACAAGAACTTGTGGATCCACTTCTTCCAGGAGAGTCTTTCAGGGACTCATCTCGAATGGTTCTATCAGCTGGATAGGACCAAGGTTCGTAACTGGGAGGAGTTGGCTACTGCTTTCTATAAGCAGTATCAATATAATGCCGACCTTGCCCCTACACGTACCCAACTCCAGGGTATATCGCTAGGGTCAAGTGAAGGTTTTAAAGAGTACGCACAGAAGTGGAGGGATCTGGCTGGCAGGGTGCAGCCTCCGTTGACTGACCGGGAGTTGGTAGACATGTTTTTGGGGACCCTATCTGGGCCATTTTTCAACCATCTCATTGGTAACTCATCCGCAGGGTTTACTGATCTTATTCTGACTGGAGAGAGAATAGAGGCTGGGATGAAGTCTGGTAAAATTCAGAAGGGTGCATCTGCAAGTTCTGAGAAGAAACCCTTCAAAAAAAAGGCCAGTGTTGTATATGGGTCTAGAAGACAAGAGAAACCTGAGCGTCGCCAATCTGTCAACGCGGTAATGATTGCTAAGCCTGCTGCCGCTCCTCAGCAAACCAATCCTCAAAGAGCTGAAAGACCCAGAAGAGAGTTCACCCGTTTGAGTATGACCCTATCGCAGATCTTGCCGCAGTTGCTATCCACCAACTTAGTGACTGTCAGGGAGGCCCCGAAAGTTGTGAACACTGCCTCCCCCAAATACAATCCAAATGCCCGCTGTGCTTATCATTCCGATAGCCCGGGGCATTTCACTGATGACTGTTGGGCCTTAAGGAATAAGGTACAAGACCTTATTGACGCAAAAGAGATACAGTTTGAAGCGCCCGAGAGGCTAAATGTGGTGACTGCTCCTATGCCCCAGCATGGAGTAAATGCTGTCGATGAAGATGTATACGCCGTTTCTGTGGATGATGTGGCTACTCCCTTAACGACTGTCAAGAGGAATCTACTGTTGGCCGGTTTATTTCCGGGTTGTAGTGAAGGTTGCGTTTTCTGTGCTGTTTCCCTATCTGGTTGTCCTTTGCTGAAGTTGGGCATCCAAAGCCGAATGGACAGCAAGGAGATTCTGTTTAAGAAGACCGTTGTTCAGTTTGTTCCGGTGGAAGAAATTTCTGTTGTTACAATCTTTAATAATCCAATCAAGGCTCTCCCAAGGAAGCCTGTTCAAATCATGACTGTCGCACCTGTTGTTATTACTGTTCCGGGGCCTCTCCCCTACGTATCTGATAAGGCTGTCCCCTGGCACTATGGGGCAGACGTATATGTACATGGAATCAAGCAAGAGTTCAACACTGGCACCAGCATCAGCAATATCACTGGTCCAGCAAAGGTTACCCGCAGTGGCAGGCTCTTCTCGTTTGACATTGCACCACCCGCTGTTTGAAGACCCCTCACTATAACACCTACAAGTATACATGTTCCCGTTTCTGATCAAGTTGTTTCCCCCGCTGCCGAGTCATCCAATGCTCGGGGCAAAGGGATTGAAGATGAGCCTGCCCGGATGGAGGCACCAAAGTCTATAAACGCTGAGGCCTCCCAACAAGAGATGGAGGAAATCCTGAAAATAATCAAGAAGAGTGACTTTAATGTTGTCGAGCAGCTGGGGCATACACCCTCCAAAATCTCCATGCTCTCCTTGCTACTGTGTTCAGAGGCCCATGCTAAGGCCTTGATCTCATTTCTCAAGACGGCCCATGTGCCACAGGAGACATCTGCAGTCCAGTTCACTGATTGTGTAGCAAATCTGACAGCGGACAATGGTTTGGGTTTCTCGGATGCTGACCTTACTGCTAAGGGAAGAGACCACAATGATGCCCTGCATGTCTCTATTGAATGCAGGGGCACTACTCTGGCGCATGTGTTGGTGGACACTGGTTCTTCCCTAAATGTGCTACCCAAGAAAGCCTTAGACCATTTGGATTGTGAGGGCCTGGAGCTGAAACCTAGCAACATCATCGTCAGAGCCTTCGACGGTTCCAAGAGGATGGTTCATGGAGAGGTTGACATTCCTATTCGTGTGGGATCTCAAGTATTCGACTCTACTTTCTATGTGATGGATATCCGTCCATCGTATTCTTGTCTACTGGGTCGACCTTGGATCCACAAAGCTGGGGCAGTGACCTCTACCTTGCACCAGAAGCTCAAGTACCCCGTCAGAGGGAATATTGTCACTGTGCAGGGAGAGGAGGAGTATATGGTGAGCCATTTGAATTCCTTCAGGTATATTGAGATGGACGGGGAGTTTATTGAAACCCCCTTTCAACATTTCGAAGAGGTACCTCCAACTTTAGCAGCAGCAGAAACAGTGGTCGAAGAGGATGTTCCTTTGAAGATGGCTTCCCTAAAGGATGCCCGGGCTGTGATTCAGAAAGGTGAATGTGCCAACTGGGGCAGGCTTCCTGACTTTACACAGAAAACTGACAAGTTTGGACTGGGTTTTACTGCAGAGGGACAGAAGGATATGCGGAAAGCAAAGACCAGAAGACCTCCTGTGCTCATCACCAACCCAGGAGTGAATGATGTTGGGGACGGAGATGAAGTGGAAGAGTCAGAGTTCAATAGTTGGATCTACCCAACAACTGAGGGCGGATTGACCAATTGGATTGCCAAAGACCATACTCCTATTACTTTTGTTACGCAGTAATAAACTTCTTTGTTTTGTTATTTGTAATAAACAATAAATTGAACTCTATGGCCCGGTGTCTTACTCGGGGCATCGTGGCTTCATTTGTGAGGGCATATAAATTGTCATTTCATATATCATGAATAAAGATCTTGGACGTTTTCTCGCTTTTCAAATCTTATGCTCCTTTTCTGTCTTTCCTTCCGTTATATATTTCAAAACAGCTGTATTTACACACACTCACTCATACAGGTTTCAATCCACTCTGGATCTCACTGGTAACGACTCTGCTACTGCCAATTATGACTTCGAAAATCCGATCAACTTAGCCGAAGAAGAAGGTGAAGATGATTGCGAAGTGTCTGGCGAGCTTGCAAGACTGTTACTCCAGGAAGAGAGGGAAATTCAACCACATGAAGAGCCGGTGGAAACGATAAATCTGGGTACTGAGGCAGACAGAAAGGAGGTAAAGATTGGTGCCAACCTAGAGCTCAGCGTGAAGCAACGGTTGACTCAGATGCTACATGATTATATGGAGATCTTTGCCTGGTCCTACGAAGACATGCCCGGGTTGGATACCGATATTGTGGTCCATCACTTGCCTACTAAGGAAGACTGCCCTCCGGTTAAGCAAAAGGTCCGCCGTATGCGTCCAGAGATGTCTGAGAAGATCAAAGCCGAGGTTATGAAACAGTTTGATGTCGGGTTCCTTGCAGTGACTTCTTACCCTCAGTGGGTTGCTAATGTGGTGCCGGTACCAAAGAAAGATGGAAAGGTCAGAATGTGTGTCGACTACAGGGATCTGAACAGGGCCAGCCCCAAAGATGACTTCCCCCTACCTCACATTGATGTCCTGGTTGACAATACAGCTCAGCATAAGGTGTTCTCTTTCATGGATGGTTTTTCAGGTTATAATCAGATCAAGATGGCACCTGAAGACATGGAAAAGACTACATTTGTTACTCAGTGGGGCACCTTCTGCTACAAGGTCATGCCTTTTGGACTAAAGAACGCTGGGGCAACCTACCAACATGCCATGGTTGCTTTATTTCATGACATGATCCATCATGAGATAGAAGTGTATGTTGACGACATGATCGCAAGGTCCCAAACTGAGGAAGAACACCTTGATCATCTGCAGAAATTGTTTAACCGACTAAAGTTGTACAAGCTGAGGTTGAACCCGAACAAGTGCACCTTCGGGGTAAGATCTGGAAAGTTGCTAGGCTTTGTCGTAAGTGATAAGGGTATTCAAGTGGACCCTGCCAAGGTTAAAGCTATTCAAGAGATGCCAGTTCCTAAGACAGAGAAAGAGGTCAGAGGCTTTTTAGGACGCCTGAATTACATTGCTCGGTTCATCTCACACCTGACTGCTACCTGTGAGCCAATCTTCAAGCTGCTGAAGAAAGATCAGGTGGTACGTTGGAATGATGAATGTCAGGCCGCTTTTGACAGAATCAAGGAGTATCTCCAAGAACCACCCATCCTTATGCCACCGGTTGAAGGGAGACCTCTAATACTATACCTGACAGTCCTTGACAGTTCAATGGGGTGTGTGCTGGGGCAGCATGACGAGTCTGGCCGAAAAGAGCACGCCATTTATTACCTTAGCAAAAAGTTTACCGACTGTGAGACCCGATACTCACTGCTCGAGAAAACTTGTTGCGCTTTGGTATGGGCTGCTCGCCGGCTGAGACAGTATATGCTGACTCACACTACCTTGTTGATCTCAAAGATGGACCCTATAAAGTACATATTTGAAAAGCCTGCTCTGTCTGGGAGAATAGCAAGATGGCAAATGATCCTGACAGAATACGACATTCAGTACACAACCCAGAAAGCCATCAAGGGGAGTGTATTGGCAGACCACTTGGCACATCAGGCAGTAGACGACTATCAGTCAATGAACTTCGAGTTTCCAGACGAGAGCATCATGATAGTGACTGATTGTGAAGTACCTGGGCCGGATGAAGGACCTAAGGAAGGATCCCGATGGTCTAAGCACTTTGACGGAGCCTCTAACGCTTTGGGTAACGGTATCGGCGCTGTGATAATATCCCCTCAAGGCACTCAAACTCCATTGACTGCCCGGCTATGTTTCAACTGTACCAACAACATGGCGGAGTATGAGGCGTGCATCATGGGTCTTCAAGCTGCGATCGACCTAAGGATCAAGTTTCTGAGTGTCTTCGGAGATTCCGCTCTCGTGATCAATCAGATCAAAGGAGAGTGGGATACAAAACATCCGAATCTTATTCCTTACAGAGAATGTGTGTTGACACTGACCCTCCACTTCACGAAGATAACCTTTGAACATTTCCCAAGAGAGGAGAATCAGCTGGCGGACGCGTTAGCTACGATGTCTTCTATGTTCAAGGTCAAATGGGACAATGAGGCTCCACGGATCATCATCTGGAAACTGGACGAACCGACATACTGTTGTGATCTCGAGACTGAATTGGTAACTGAGAAGCCTTGGTACCATGAGGTGAAGAAATATTTGGAAGCTCAGGAATACCCTGAAGGTGCGTCTGTCAACGATAAGAAGTTTCTGAGAAGGTTCGCAAAAAAGTTCTTCCTTAGCAACGACATCCTGTATAAGCGAAACCATGATTCGACCTTACTGCGTTGTGTGGATAAGACAGAAGCAGAAAGGATTATGGAAGAGCTACATGAAGGGACCTTCGGAACACATTCCAGTGGACACACTATGGCAAAGAAGATCCTTCGGGCAGGGTATTTCTGGTCCACAATGGAAGCTGACTGTTACCAACATTCCCGGACATGCCATAAATGCCAGATTTATGCAGACAAGGTGCATGTTCCTCCAGTTCCTCTGAATGTCTTGACAGCGCCTTGGCCGTTTGCAATGTGGGGCATAGACATGATCGGTGAGATTAAACCTACAGCATCCAATGGGCATCGCTTCATCCTGGTAGCCATTGATTACTTCACGAAATGGGTTGAAGCAGCATCTTACGCTACGGTAACCAAGACGGTTGTGGCACGGTTCATTCGGCATAACCTGATCTGTCGATACGACGTCCCAGAAAGAATTATTACAGACAACAGTACCAATCTCAATAACAAGATGATCACTAAGCTCTGCGAGCAGTTTAAGATACAGCACCACAACTCTTCTCCTTACAGACCGAAGATGAATGGGGCTGTAGAAGCAGCAAATAAGAATATCAAGAAAATCATGCAGAAGATGACAGTGACTTATAAAGATTGGCACGAGATGTTACCGTTCGCTCTACATGGGTACCGTACCTCAGCCAAGACGTCAACCGGGGAAACTCCTTTCTCCTTGGTCTACGGTATGGAGGCAGTCTTACCAATCGAAGTGCAAATACCCTCTCTCCGGATAATGAAGGATGCAAATCTGAACGAAGATGATTGGATCCAGACACGACTTGATCAGCTAAACTTAATTGATGAAAAGAGACTTGCTGCTATCTGTCATGGTCATACGTATCAGAAACGGATGATCAGGGCATTTAACAAAAAGGTCAGACCACAAGAGTATCAAGTCGGGGATCTGGTAATCAAGCAAATCATCCTTCCTCAGAGTGATCCAAGGGGCAAATGGACCCCTACGTATGAAGGGCCATTTGTGGTTAAACATGTGTTCTCAGGAGGAGCCATGATTCTAACCAACATGGATGGTGACGACCTTCCTCACCCCGCCAATGCAGACATAGTAAAAAGATACTACGCATAATAAAGACCCGCTAGGCTGACATGCCTAGGCAAAAGTTAGGGCTTCCCGGTGAACCAAAAGGGTTCGGGCAAAATGAAGGGATGAAATGAAAAAAATCTGTACACCCGGCAAGTCGAAAACCTGAAAAGGCGGCTTGGGTAAAAATGGGTATCCCGGTGGACTGAAAACCCGAAAGGGGGGTCCAGGAAAAAGTTAGGGATAACGCGTAATACTATGTCTCATTGGATCACTTTGCATTCAGAATTCGGTATCTACATCGAGTTCAGACGGCATCAATCAGTCAGCTTCATCTTCAACTAAGGTCATCAAGTGATGAGACGCTCGGAGATATAAGGGCAATAGCAGAGTTGAAACCCAGTGGGATCATTCATTTCACACAGCTGTTTTATTTTATTTTGTACAAATTGTATAAACTCTTTTTTTCGGCGGAGTTCTCTTACTAGGACGTCAGCCTCCTGTACATAAACGCCTATTTTACAGGCAAATTCGAAATCAATACAAAAATCACTTTTCAGTTAAAATTGCCAATTATTTTTCCTTTTTTGTTTTGTTTTGCGAAGAACGTCCAAGGTTCAATTTGTGATATATGCATTGACAATAATTTGCTAACTCATGAATATTTGCATACGAAACAAAGGATTAATTACAGGTAACATTAGAAACAGGGGCAATAAAGAGTTGTCTAAGCAATCTAATTGTTCGGTCCTCCAAGGTATCAAGGTGAGTTCAGCGGAAGAACATAACCAGTATATCATAATTCCCCAGAGAGTGAGCCAGCAAGTCAGTACACTCTCCTCAAGCGAAGCTATTATCAACCTTAAGGAAGTTGGGTATCCTCCAGCAGATCTCAACATTCCCCAGCAATGTACGGACATTTTTAACAAGCATCCCCGGCAGTCTTGACCTAAAGATTGTTCCCCGGCGGTATACCAGGCATTCATTGGAGTCACTTCCCCGATACTGCTCAAACTTCCCCAGGAGAGTCCAATCCAGGTTCCCCAGGAAAGTTGGAATCCATCTCCCTAAGCAGTAAGCTTATCCCCAGTAGATTCTGGAAGCTTATCCTCGCAGAACACGAACGCATCTCCCGGCTTTATTCAAGAGTTATTTCCCTACCAGGATATAACTGGGTTATCCTCATCCAAAAGCCACGGAAAGATCGTCCTCGACGAAGTCTTCTTATCCCCAGCGAAGTCTATTAACACTTCCAACACAACAAGGGTATCCCCAGCAAGTTATTATCAACAACTCAGCAAAGTACCTCTCTCCCCACAGAGTATTGCTCCCCAGCAAGATTGCTAGGGTATCCTTCCTGCCCGTAGAGTAATCCATTCGCCAAGTTTATTCCCCAACGGAGTTATCTTCTCCGACCGGTATTCTTGCAACTATCATCCCCAGCGGAAGCAAAATCTATTCTTCCACATCAGCCCAAGACATGACTTCCCGGCACCCGTCAAGGATCTACTTTCCTAGACGGCAAAGATACATTCATAAACATCACATCTCCATACATTATAGCATGCATATACGCATCACATCTTACAAATCTCATTTATGTTGAGAACATCATTGCTTAATCCATATCATGCATTGCATATGACTGACCTTTACCTTTCAGGAAAGATCTAGTTAAATTCTCAGCTATATTTCAAAGACCTTGACCGGTTCAGTTAAATCGACCCTAAGATTTTTCTGTTTCTTATCCAGTCAAAGGCCTTCTCTGGTTCAGTCAGATCGACCCTAAGATCTCCCTATTTCTTATCCAGTTGAAGATTTCAAGACCTAGACCGGTTCAGTTAAATCGACCCTAAGATTTTTCTGTTTCTTATCCAGTCAAAGGCCTTCTCTGGTTCAGTCAGATCGACCCTAAGATCTCCCTGTTTCTTATCCAGTCGAAGATTTCAAGACCTAGACCGGTTCAGTTAAATCGACCCTAAGATTTTTCTGTTTCTTATCCCGTCAAAGGCCTTCTCTGGTTCAGTCAGATCGACCCTAAGATCTCCTTGTTTCTTATCCAGTTGAAGACTCCAAGACCTTGATCGGTTCAGTTAAATCGACCCTAAGATTTTTCTATTTCTTATCCCGTCAAAGGCCTTCTCTGGTTCAGTCAGATCGACCCTAAGATCTCCCTGTTTCTTATCCAGTTGAAGACATTTCAAGACCTAGACCGGTTCAGTTAAATCGACCCTAAGATTTTCCTGTTTCTTATCCAGTCAAAGGCCTTCTCTAGTCCAGCTAAATCGACCCCTAACATATTTTCCTGATAAAGACTCAGTAGAAGATATCCAAGATTCTCTCAGTGTTACTGTTGAGGTTGAAGTCGCCCAAGATTTTCTCAGCGTTACTGTTGAGGTAGAAGTCGCCCAAGATTCTCTCAGCGTTACTGTTGAGGTTGAAGTCGCCCAAGATTCTCTCAGCGATACTGTTGAGGTTGAAGTCGCCCAAGATTCTCTCAACGTTCCTGTTGAGGTAGTAATCGTCCCCAGGTTCTATCAGCGTTCCTGTTGAAGTAGTAACACGTCTATACAAAGAATCTGAAGACCAGCTCCTGTAACAGGTCAGGTAATCATTTTCTTTTGCAGGTACGCAAGTTCTCGCTAAGGAATCTCTTACGCGATCAACACCCAGATGGCATCTATAAGCCCATCCACATTCCATCATCTCTTAGCATGGCATCTATAAGCCCATCATCCTATCCATCAATCTCCAAATGGCATCTATAAGCCCATTCCCCATCACATTACGATGTGAGCGCAAATTTCTGGGCACTCTAGTGTTCAATCATCTTCCACCTTCGGATTACGAAAGGCACGTCATCCAATCTGCATCCTCAGGTCTAAGAAGATTGAACAGGGGCAACTGTTGTACCCCAAAATTTGCCCTCCCATATTCTTCAAGATTTGCAAAGAGCATGCTTCAAAATCTCCCCAAGGGTTGCACAGTTCAAGGGCCTCCTAACAGTCAAAAATTAGGGTTTTGGTTCTGACAAAGAAAATGAAGTTTCCAAGGGTCCAATCAAGTCCCACATGCTTATAAACATTGTCAAGTATCCTCATACCAAGTTTCAAGACTTACAACACAAAATTGCACAGTCAAAAACCCTAATTGCTCAACAGTCAACTGTAGGGGCAAAATGGTCATTTGACAGTCAAAAGTCCAAATTTTTGGTCAACATATTATTTTGAAGCCACAAACATCATTTTATCAATGCTTGATCATGATTCTCAAAGCTTGGCTCAAAAAGTCTCAAGATGCAAAAGTTTCCATATTTGGACAATTGAAAAAGTCAACTGTAACTTGACCAAGGCATAACTTCCACATGGTTTATCAGAAAAATTCCATCCAAATCTCATTTTGAAGAGAAAGACATTTCCTACAACTCCTCTTCACACTTCAAGTCCAAGAAATGCTCTCACAAAAAGTTATCAATTTCAACATTATAGGTCATTTTCAAAAGTCAACAAAAAGGGACTTTAAGTCAAAGGCCATAACATGAGATTGGTAAATCAAAATGACATGGGACCAAAGGCATTGGTTAGAGGACTTCAATACCTTTCCAAAATGTCCAAGAACATGATCAAAGCTTAAAAATTGAGCAAGATATGCCTTGTGGAAGTTGGGAAATTTTTGGATATTTTGAAAAGTCAACTTTGCTTCAAATGTCTTAAAATTGCTAATGGGCCACATTTTCTTCCAAGATTCATCATCCAAAGCATGTGCACGACCATTTGGCCCAAAGGGAATTTATTCATCATTTTTATTTATTTGAATTTTAAATTGCTATTAATTCATTTAATAAAATAAAATATGTGAAAAATACCAAAGCAAGCTTTTCAAATCTTTTTATGCATGAAATATCTTCAAGATTTCGTGCACTATTTGATATGGAAAGAATCAAAGTGATTTGGACATGATTGGTATCAAATATGCATGGAAAAGATTGAAAGAATTATGCATGAAAATCAAATATTGTTCTCATCAATGCAAAGATCTTTTGATTGAAAACTCAACCCTAATTCACTCCATACATATGCCAGATGCTAGACCTAGTGCAAGGGACCTGAATGCTGTGCCCCATCTCAAGAACCAAGCTTGCACTTTTGTCAAAAAAATCAAAAACTGAAATCTGCCTTGGAGGACGATTCAAAGGAAGATATTGATCCCAAAAGCTTCCTAGGACACCTGTGAACCTGCCTGAATACTTTTCCACGCTTCCAACCTCAGGAATTGGTACATAGAAGTCAAGCTGCTTCATCTTTTTTGCATAGTCGTGTTTTATCATTCAGGCCATATTCATGCATTCTAACGTTTGTTTTATGTTAATATGAACTCAACAAAACTCATGGCATCACTGAATTAAATTGACACTACTTGTATAGAGAATTGCCATTGTTGCTTTTTAGGGTTGCAGGAGCCACGAATTAGGGCTTTACGCCTGGGAAAAAATTAGCTAACCTAAGTGGCATCATTGGAATCAGGAGCTCATGACAAATCCAATACACTAGTCGCGCTCAATTTATGAGCGATAGATTTCTAATCGCTATTTTCATGTTCATCGTTTTGTGGGGGTTTAAAACCCCCTCTATTTGAATGTGTTTGTTTTAGAACAATGAAGAAGATGATGCGTGGAAGACAGTGATTGGTGGGTTCAAAGCTTGGCGCGCGTTTTTTTCGTTTCAGACCACTTGCACTTACTTTTCATTATATTATTTATGTAGCGTTATAATAACAAAGAAACACAACAGCGCGATTGGCAGGGCATCAGTGTGGTAAACTCTGGGACCTGGGTTTGATCCCCAGGTCCCCCATGTTATTTCCTTATTTTTCTTGCTAATATCTTCCTATGCAGCGTGTCTTCTAATGATCACCATACACCCATAATCCAAACGCGCCACATGGCCACTGAGGGCAATCTAAAGGTAAGATTTGAGGAGCACCACAAGCATCAGTCAATGCAGACACACGTGACCAGAAAAGTCAAAAGAGGCCAGGAAAACGTTGGGCCTAATTACTGAATTATACCTCCAGTTTGGGGACAGAACCCCCCATTGGTTTGCTCTTTCATCTTTTTTTTTGTATTTTTTCTACTTTTATTTGTTTTAATTAATTTTAATTTAATTCTCTAAATTAACATACTTTAATAACATAAAAAATAATAAAAAAATCAGAAAGTCATAAAAATTAAAATATATTTCATTTAATGTTATTTTTGTAAAAAAGGTCTTATTAATTAATTCGTTTTTTTTTATTCTAGGATTAACTTTAACATTTTCTTAATAAATTTAAAATTTGTAGAATTGGGTTTTAATTACTTTTATCTTTTTCTTTTCTTTTATCATTATTAATTATTAATTATTTTTTTTGTAAATAAAATTGTATTAATTAATTAGGTTAATTTTAGATTCAATTTTAACATGTTTTCTTAATCAATTAAAAATAACTAGAATTAGGTTTTAATTCCATTTAATTCTCATTAAAATTCCATAAGTACAAAAAACTCTAAAAAACTTTTCCTTTTTATTTTAATTTAATTAATTCGTTGATCATAATTTAATTTCATTAAAAAGGGTCCAACGCCTTCGCTCTCGATTATTAATTTGTTTCGCACATTTTATTTCCTTTCTTATAATATTTATGTAATTCTCCCAAAGCCGTGTAAATTAAACATTTATATTTCTCGCATCTTTATTTTATGTCAAATCGGGTCCTAGATTTAATTTGGCGATGTGGACCCGCGCCTTTGTAATAGCGTAGGAACTTTATATTGCTCGCAACTTTTTAACTGCTAATAAATTGCATGCAAGAATGAATGTTAAAATAAAAATAAAAGCGTAGAGCACCCATGACATGAACAAGACAAAATATCTGAAAACGACACACAAATCACACACCACCCCTAGGGTACGCCTCACTGTTGCCTTGCCCCTCGAAAGGCGATCGTCGAGTAGAAGATGTTTTAGTAAGTCCTCATGATCCGGGAACCTGGCATGAGGGTAGCTTCTAAGGTATCTTCCTATTGCTCTGGTGATCACCATGTCCCGAACCTCGAATTGACCCGAACAACTCCAATAGTGGTGCTACCTAACTCTCAATGGTGGGATGGCACCACTTTAAAGGACATCTACACAGACGAATTCCTTAGGGTAGGTAGACGACTCTAGATACTTGCTCTAATTTCAAAAACAAATCAAAAATACTTTTCACACCGACACTTTTCAAAAAGCTTTCGAAAGCAACTTTTCAAACACTCTTGAGGACCGATACAAGAGTCGAACTGGAATTTTCAAAGAAACTTTTTTAAAACCCACAGTTGAAAAGCAAACAAACCATTTTTGAAAACACAAGTGAGCAAGTATCTAAGAGCCCATGGATAACCATGGATAGAAAGGGTGCTAACACCTTCCCTTTCTATAATCTACCTCCCGAACCGAGAGCAATCTCTATAAGGAATTTTTCTGTGCTTTTGTCCTTTCCATTTGGAGAAAATAAAAGACGGTGGCGACTCTTGCTTCCGCGACATTTCGCGAACCAGCGTTAAACAGTCAGTTCCAGATCCACCGATCACAGGAGGTAACAAAGCAAAAGTAAACTCCCAAAGCAAAGAGACTCAAGCTTCCCATGGGCGCATCCTCTTTGGTGCAATCTAGGCATTTATATTCCTCTCCTCGTGAAGTAACCGGGTGAGCTCTAGAACCTTCCTTCTTGTTGGCGTAGAATTGGGCTTCGAAAGTATCCTGTTCTTCTTTAAGTTGGATCCAGGATTTCCGTAGCTCCTCAAAATCAGTTGGAATATCCGGATGAAGAACAACGTAAGGAGTGTCTCCTTCAGCAATTGGCTCCACAATCACAGGTAAGATGGCGGGGTAAGGCATCATAAGACATTGAGCACGAGCTCGTACCCATTTGAGGTAAGGCTCAATAGGGATGGAATTCTTGTGTCTCAGTGTCTTGCTATAAACTCTATTTGTCGTTCCCCAATCTCGAATGAACCTTTTGCGTTAACCCTACACGTCATTCTCATATTCAAAGATGATTCCTTGGATGATTACATCATGAGGACCATCCCTTCTAGCATAACCAAATTATTGCAATTCTAAACAAGGATTATAAGTGATTCCCCCCCTAATGCCTAAGAGATGGACATTAGGGAATTCCCCATAACAATTAATGATGGTAACATTCTCCGAGGATCGCGAACACCAATGAATATCTGCATGTGTATGGGACATCAGCCTGTGAGACCATCTCATACCCTACTCATTTCTCAAGATAGACCGGGGTAGGTGAGAAATAAACCACCTAGCCAATAGAGGAGTGCAACACAGAAGGGTCCCTCTTCCCTTTAGAGTGCAAGTATGTAGAGAGTGTAGAATATCCCCAAGTAAGGTAGGCACCGGATTATGCGACAGAAAAACCTTAACTACATTCACATATATGAGTTGGCCTGTGTTAGGGAATAGTACCATCCAATAGATGAGAATGTCTAACCCCTCCTCAAAAGCTTGTAAATCCAAGCTATCCCAAAAATAGTGGGATTTCTCAAATAGAAACTTAGCTGGAAATCCTTGGACACTTCTTCTGGTATCTCAATTTTCCATTACGTCAGACCGTTGTAAAGACAGAGCTTGGGCAATCTCTTCAGGCTTTGGGTCTCTTTCCGTACCGTTGAATGGTAGTTTATTAAGGATAGGTACCCCCAATAACTGAGAAAACTCCTCCATAGTAGGCACTAGCTGGTAATCAGGAAAAGTAAATCAGTGGTGCAACATGTCAAAGAACTGAAAGAGAACCTTTAACATTTCTTCATCAAGGTTTGAAGTGACCAATTTGAGAAGTCGACCATGTTTTTCAGTGAAAGGAGATATTTCAGGGATCATTGATGCTAACTCCTTAAATTAAGGATGGACTTTCACAAGGTTGATTTGGATAGTGTTCCTGTGAGTGGATGTCATGTCCTACAAGACAAGACAAAGATAAGCCCTAGAATATCCTTGAAATGGTTAGTATGATATGCCATGTCATGATGTCAGGATTATGCTAAGAAATCACAGATATAGCAAGCACAAGAAAATCACACAAAAGACCTTTGGTTTAAGGCTTGCATGGGTTTTAAGGTCATACCCTCTTGAAGTTGGATTGGTTCAACTCATCCTATAAATAGTAACTGGTTTCTAAGGGATCTAAATATCACTGACCTTTCCCACAAGCTTCGTTCGATAGGTGACTGACTCGTAACTAAACAAAACTCAGAAGTCAAGTCTCAATGAGTGTAGCATCGAGTATCTGCCGACTTTGGGAATACACCAAAGACGACCATCTCACTACGCCCTAATGGCCAAGTTGTTCATTAAAGGTTCTAAGGTCATTTGACGCTTCATGATACCATGCAGCGGCCCTGTATTCTCCTTGATTAACTCAAGGCCTAACAATACCAACCAAAGTGTCGCATCAACATAGCCATCACTTCAACCATGTCGGTATACCCCACACAGTTTCCATGATATATTACTACTTACCTAAAAGGTTTCCCTAGACTAGGTGTAGGATCTATAATAACCCGAACAAATACCCTTAAAAGTAAAGCAATTAGAACAAGCAAAAAATTTAGAAATTATCTAGACCATAAGGTATACCCCACTTTTATAATATTCCCCAGCAGAGTCTCCAGTTCTGTGATACGGTGACAGAATTGAATGTTAATACTGGTTTGCATATTTTGTTTGCAAATGTCGCGGTAAGCAAGAGTCTCCATCGACTTTTCTTTTATCCAAAAAAGGAAAGGGTGAAAAGAACAGAAAAAGACCTTTCTCGAGATTTTCTGAGTAAAGGGGGTAAATTATGGAAAGGGAAGGTATTAGCACCCTTTCCATCCGTGGTTTTCCACGGGCTCTTAGGTACTTGCTCATTTCGAAAATTGTTTTCGTGTTTGTGTGTTTTGAAAGGTTTTGTTTTCTTTATGGTAACTCTTGTATCAGTCATTAAGAGTATGATAAAGCGTTTTTGAAAAGAAGTTTTTGAAAAGTGTGTAAGTGTGAAAAGAGTTATTTTTTGAGTAAGTACTTAAGAACCATCTACCTACTCGAAAAAGGACGTTCTTTTCCTCCTTTCCTTTAGATAGTGTTATCCTACTATTAGTGAGTAGGTATCCCTATCGTCGGATGTTGAGGGACAATCGAAAGGGACGTTATGTTCATTGAAGGCAACATGTAAAGATATCTTAACATTCGAAGGAACTGTCGTCATATAGGCAACATCGAGGGATGTAACGCCCGAAATTCAATTAATTATTTAATTAAATTATTTTTGGAATATTTATGAAGATGTGTTATAATTAATTGGATTTATTTTATTAAATGGAGAAATAATATTAGAGATATAATATTATGTGGTGAAATAATATTATAAGTGTAATATTATTTAATGTGGGCTTATTTTAAGAGAGTAGAAGTAATAAGGGGGTGTATTGGTTTTAAGCCCAATAAGGAATAATAGAATAACAGGGTTATTTTGTTATTTGTTGTTGGAATATAAGTAAGAAGCAGTAGACAGAAATAAGGATTGAGGAGAACGTGCAAGCTGCGTGAGAAAGTGCAAAATGGCAAGAACGAGCATCCAACTGGAAATTATAGAGCGACCGTCAATCTAAGGTAAGGATGGGGTTCTGACTCTATAATTGGGTTTATGATGATTGGTATATGGGGTTAGTGGTGATTGTTGTCTTGTTCTTGAATTGAGAATATATTGATTGATGTATGATGAGAATTGATGAATTTTTTGGATGAATATTGATGTCTTGATGCTGTTAAAATGTTGTAAGATTATTGAGCTATTATGGGTGATGAATTATCATGATTACATCAAGTTCTAAGGCTTTAGTTATGAAAACACAGAAATAATGTATCACAGAAAACGCATAATTATGCTAGACTGATACCATGTGCTGCTGTGTTAGAATGATGAATTAATTAGGGAATAGCATTAGTCGTATTATTCCTGATTAGGGTGATAACAGGCAAAAGAATTAAAATAATAACATTAAGGAAAGGTAGCAGTTCTGACGTTAGAAGGATGTTGATAGAAGTTGCGTCAGATTAGTGCAAGGTAGAAGTTCTGATGTTATACGTATGTTAGTTAGAAGTTGCGTTGCACCAATAGAGAATAGATGTAGCTAGTCAGAAGTTGCATTAGTCAGAAGATGTGGCTATTCAGAAGTTGCATTAGTCAGAAGATGTGGCTAGTCAGAAGTTGCATTAGTCAGAAGATGTGGCGAGTCAGAAGTTGCATTAGTCAGAATTTGTACTAGTCAGAAGATGGGGTTAGTCAAAAATTGTGACGGCCAGAAGTTGTATCTGGTCAGAGGTTGAGTTAGTCAGAAGCTGTGATGATCAGAATTGGTAGTAGTCAGAAGATTGTGTCGCCCAGAAGTTGCGTCATTAGAAGGAATGTCATTAGAAACTGTGTTGGTTAGAGGTTGCGTGGTCAGAAGCTGTGTTGGCCTTACGCTATTTTGTGTAGAATGTGGAAGTTAGATGCTTAGAAGCTGTTGTTTGAACTATAACAACAGGAATAGTGACGGTCATGACGTTAGAGTTGTAGAATGGCAGTATTGTTTTACTGTGGAATTAAATACTGTAGAGTTGTCAATAAGAAGTTATTAATATGGTGTTGATAATTTATAATAAATAAACGATGTTTGATAAATCATTTTGATGATCTGAGGTGTTGATTATTTGAGATGTCTTTGAGATGTTATTTTGAGATGTATTTTGAGATGTTAATTTGAGATGTATTTTGAGATGTTATTTTGAGATGTTTGAGATGATTTGAGAGGTTGTTAAATTAGGTGTTGTTATTACATTCATGGTTGTATCGCATACATTGCATTTTTGAGATGGAACTTATGCACGTTGAGATGGCCTGGATTGGCAAATTTTGAGATGAAAGCTATCCCTTGTTGATGCCTCTATTAATTGGCAAATTTTTGAGATGGGAGTTCCGCTCCAATGGTACCACATGCATTTGCATAGTATTGAGTCACATTATATGATTGAATAAAGAAGTGTATTTTGATGTTGATGAATGTGTATATACTTTGTAATTATTGTTGATTATGAGATGAGAAGTGGTGATGTTGTTGAACTAATTTAATATATTAATTATCATGCGCTTTATTATATTGTTAGGTATCTCACCCCTTCTGTTTTAATGTTTCCCTTATGTTGGTAACGTGCAGGTAATCGAGAGTGAAGGTTGTGTACCTTCAGTAGCTTGAGTCAGTGTCATTGCTCTGATATGTAACACTTAAGGGGATGAACGTTCGCTGATTTTTTTTGGATTGTTGATTTTCAGTTGTTGAAGTTTAAATTGATTATTGTTAAATTTGAGATATTTCGAAGTTGTTGTTTTGTTAGAGATGTTATTCCGCTGCGTAGTTGTTGAATTATTTAATGAAAGATGTTATGTTGATGGTTCATCCGATGTTTTGAAAAAGTGTTATATATCCATAATGAATGCAATGAATTTGTTAGAAGAATTTATGACGTCCCGATTCATTTGTATGATTGAAATTTTATAACTCTGATTTATTTTTCATAATTGCTTGGGGTAGAATTAGGGTGTTACAAAGTTGGTATCATAGCAAAAGGTTAGTCCAACCTTGTTGTCGAGTCGTAGTTGTCTAACAATCGAGTATTGTCATTTTGAGTTCTAACAGTTGTTTATGTTGTAGTGAGAAGTTGATATGGCTGAAAGGAATGATGATGCACTTGTTGCTGCTCTAGAAGCAATGGCTCATGCAATGGAAAATCAGCCGAATACTGACGGGAATGCTGGATCTCGTAGCTTGGCGACTTTCCAAAGAGAGAATCCACATACGTTCAAGGGAAAGTATGATCCTGATGGAGCATTGGAGTGGTTGAAAGAGATTGAGAGAATCTTTCGCGTGATGGACTGCACTCCAGCGCAGAAGGTTCATTATGGGACTCATATGCTAGCAGTTGAGGCTGATGACCGGTGGCTAGAGACTTGTCAGAAGTTGGAAGCTGCAGGTGAGAATGTCACTTGGGCTGTGTTCCGTAGGGAATTTTTGAGAAAGTACTTCCCTGAAGATGTTCATGGTAAGAAGGAAATAGATTTTCTTGAGCTGAAGCAAGGAAGTATGGTTGTTGTTGAGTATGCTTCCAAGTTTGCTGAGTTGGCTAAGTTTTATTCGCATTACGCTGAGGAAAATGTTGAGTTTTCGAAGTGTATTAAGTTTGAGAACGAGTTGCGCCCGGAGATTAAGAAGGCAGTAGGATACAAGAAAATCCGTGTCTTTGCTGATTTGGTTGATAGCTGCAGGATTTATGAAGAAGATAATAATGCTCATTACAAGATTATCAGTGATAAGTGGGGCAAGCACCAACAAAATCGTGGTAAGCCTTATGATGCCCCAGCTGGTAAAGGTAAAAAGAAAGTTGCTCATGGACAGAGGACTAGTGGGGGAGATGCTCCTGCTGGTGTGATTTGCTTTAAGTGTGGGAAACCAGGGCACAAGAGTAATGTGTGCACTGTTGAAGTGAAGAGATGATACCGTTGTGGTAAGAACATACATGTTGTATCTGAATGTGAACACAAGAATGTGATTTGGTTCAACTATAGAGAAGAAGGGCATATTGGTAGTCAGTGTCCAAAACTGAAGAGGGCTCAGTCAAGTGGTAAAGTGTTTACTTTGGTTAAGGATCAGACAACTCCTGAGGACAGACTTATTAGAGGTACATGTTTCATTAATAGTACTCCTTTAAGTACTATTATTGATACTAGTGCTACGCATTATTTTATTGCTGCTGATTATGTTGAAGGATTGGGTCTTATGGTGTCTTCTTTGAATGGAGAAATGGTAGTCGATACTCCAGCCAAGGGGTCGGTGACTACTTCTTTTGTGTGTGCTAAGTGTCCCTTGTCGATCTTCGACAAAAACTTTGTTATTGATTTGGCTTGTTTACCGTTAAGAGGTTTGCATGTGATTTTGGGTATGAACTGGTTAGAGCCTAATTGTGTTCATATTAACTGTTATGACAAGTCGGTGAAGTTTTCTACTCCTGAAGAAGAGGAAGATGGTTTGTTGTCTGCTAGACAGTTGAGGAAGTTGATGCAAGAAGAAGTACAAATGTTCTCATTAATGGCGTCGCTATCTGTAGAGACTCAAGCTATAATTGAGGAATTACAGGTGGTGTATGAGTTTCCTGAAGTTTTCCCTGATGAAATTCCAAATGTACCGCCAGAGAGGGAAGTTGAATTTGCTATTGATCTTGTACCTAGTACCAGACCAGTGTCTATGGCACCATACAGGATGTCTGCATCCGAATTGTCAGAGTTGAAGAAGCAATTCGAAGAGTTACTTAAGAAGAGGTTTGTAAGACCAAGTCTATCTCCGTGGGGAGCTCCAGTGTTATTGGTAAAGAAGAAAGATGGAAGTATGAGGCTTTGTGTTGATTATAGACAACTGAATAAAGTGACAATTAAGAACAAGTATCCGCTTCCAAGAATATATGACTTAATGGACCAATTGGTGGATGCCCGTGTGTTTAGTAAGATTGATTTGAGGTCGGGTTACCATCAGATTAGAGTGAGGGATGAAGATATTCAGAAGACGGCTTTTAGAATGCGTTATGGACATTACGAGTATTCGGTGATGCCTTTCGGTGTTACTAATGCGCCGGGAGTATTCATGGAATATATGAATCTCATCGTTCATACTTATTTGGATTGGTTTGTAGTGGTGTTTGTTGATGATATTTTAATTTACTCTAAGTCAGAAGAAGAGCATGCAGAACACATAAGGGTAGTGTTGCCAGTTTTGAAAGAGAAGAAGTTGTATGCAAAGCTGTCCAAGTGTGAATTTTGGTTAAAAGAGGTTAGTTTTCTTGGTCACATGATTTCAGGTAGTGGAATTGTTGTGGATCCATCGAAGGTTGATGCTGTGTTGCAATGGGAAACTCTAAAGTCAGCCACTGAGATTAGAAGCTTCTTGGGATTAGCTGGTTATTATAGAAGGTTTATTGAAGGGTTTTCTAAGTTGTCACTTCTGTTGACTAAGTTGACTTGTAAAGGTAGAGCGTTTGTTTGGGATGTTCAGTACAAAGAAAGTTTTATAGAATTGAAGAATAGGTTGACGTCGGCTCCGATTTTGACGTTGCCTAATCCAGGAGAGCCTTTTGTGGTGTATTGTGATGCTTCTAAGATGGGTTTAGGAGGTGTGCTTATGCAGAATGGTAAGGTAGTTTCTTATGCGTCAAGGAAGTTAAGGACTCATGAGAAGAACTATCCTACGCATGATTTAGAGCTTGCTGCTGTTGTTTTTATGTTGAAGATTTGGAGGCATTATCTTTATGGTTCTAGATTTGACGTGTTTAGTGACCATAAGAGCTTAAAGTATTTGTTTGATCAGAAGGAGTTGGATATGACGCAACGAAGATGGTTGGAATTATTAAAGGATTATGATTTCAGTTTAAATTATCATCCAGGAAAGGCGAATGTGGTAGCTGATGCGTTGAGTCGAAAGACTTTACATATGTCAACAATGATGATTAAAGAGTTCGAACTGATTGAGCAGATCAGGGATATGAGCTTAGTTTGCGAGGTTACTCTGCAGAGTGTTATGTTGGGTATGTTGAAGATTAATAATGAATTTTTAGACAGTATTAGAGAAGCTCAGAAGTTGGATGTGAAACTGGTAGATTTGATGGTTGGGATCGATCAATCAGAGAATAGTGAGTTTAAGTTAGATGAGCAGGGTGTGTTAAGGTTTCGTAACCAGATTTGTATACCTGATGATGTTGAGATGAAGAAAGTGATACTTGAAGAGAGTCATAGAAGTAAGTTGAGTATTCATCCAGGAGCTACAAAGATGTATCAAGATTTTAAAGGTTTGTTTTGGTGGCCTTGGATGAAGAGTGATGTGGCTCGGTTTGTGTATGGATGTTTGACTTGTCAGAAGTCAAAAGTTGAACTTCAGAAGCCTGCAGGGTTGATGCAACCGTTGGAAGTTTGAGAATGGAAATGGGATAGCATTTCAATGTACTTTGTGATAGGGTTGCCTCATACTTTAAGAGGACATGATTCAATTTGGGTGATTGTTGATATGCTTACGAAGTCAGGTCATTTTATTCCTATTAACATCAGTTTTCCAGTGCCGAAGTTGGCTGAGATTTATATTAGTGTGATTGTGAAGTTGCATGATGTTCCTTTGTGCATTGTGTCAGATAGAGATCCAAGATTTACTTATGATTTTTGGAAGAGTTTGCAAGAAGCGTTGGGTTCTAAGTTGAGGTTGAGTTCAGCGTATCATCCTCAGACAGATGGTCAGACTGAACGGACGATTCAATCGTTGGAAGAGATGTTGAGGGCACGTGTTCTTGAGCAGGGAGGTTCGTGGTGTGATCGGTGGAAATAGAACTGATTGGTTTTAGCTGGTTTCGCGAAATTTCGCGGTAAGAAAGAGTCGCCACCGTCTTTTATGTTCTCCAACATGGAAAGGACAAAAGCACAACAAAATTCCTTATTCGAGAATGTTTCTCGGTTCGGGAGGTAGATTTATAGAAAGGGAAGGTGTTAGCACCCTTTCTATCCATGGGTATCCATGGGCTCTTAGGTACTTGCTCTTATGTTTTCAAAATTTGTTTGCTTTTTAAGTGTGTGTGGGTTTTGAAAAAAGTTTCAATTGAAAGATTTCTAAGTAACTCTTGTATCTGTCCTCAAGAGTGTATGAAAAATTTGTTTGAAAACCTTTTGAAAATGTAGGTGTAAAAAGTTGTTTTTGTTTGTTTTGAAAAGAGCAAGTACCTATGAGATCTACCTACTCTAAGGAATTAGGCTGTGTAAGAGTCCTTTAGATAGTGCTATCCCACCATTGAGAGGTAGGTAGCACCGTCGTTGGAGGTGTCCGGGTCAATTCGATTGTTAGGGACAGTGTGGTCACCGAAGCAATGGTAGGACACCTTAGAAGTAACCCTAATGTCCTAGATCCTTTTTATCCGAGGCAACCGTTTCGAGGCAACTGGATTTTAGACAGGAGGGCAACCTCTAAAACACCCTATACTTGACGACCACGTCGAGGCAACCAGTGAGGCGTACCCTAGGAGTGGCGTGTGCATGTGTGTTGTTTTTCAGTTAATGTTTGTCTTGTACATGTTATTTGTGAGCTACGGATTGATTTTATTATTCATACATTCTTTCATGCATATTAACAGTTAGGAGTGCGGAAAATAAATTGCAGAAATGTAAATCTAGCTATTACAAGGCGCGGGTCTATACATCGCCAAAAAAACAAAAACCCGTTTTGGAAAAGTAAATGCAGAAAATTAAAGAAATCAATAAAATCCTAATTACTATTACATCCTCTGTACAGATACATAAATATAATCAAAATAAATTGCGCGCGAAAGAATTAAATTGGGAACGTCCTAAGGGTTTTGACCCTTTTTTGAATAAGAATTGAATTTTGTCCTCTCTTTTTTTTTGTAATTAATGAAATTGAAACTAATAACTAATTAATTAATTAATTAAGAAAATATTTTTTGTGTTTTTATGTTTTAATGAAATAAAATAAAAAAGGAATTAAAAATGTCAAAAGAAAAACCTTAAGTCTAAATTGTTTTATTTATTGTAAAAGGGTATTAAAGTTAAATAATTAAACTAATTTAATTTAATTTACATTTATTTACAAAATAAGTTAATAAATAATAAAATGTTTTTTTGAATTTTATGGAAAAAATTAGTTTGTTAGGTTAATTAACAATAATGATAATAATTAAAAATTAGTTAAAAGAAAATAAAAAAAGGAAAAGAAAACAAAAATAAAATAAAATAGAACCATAGGGGTGTTGAATAAAAGTGGAGGTGGGTCTGGAATTTCTGAGGCCCATGAACCTTCAAGCCCCTTTTGACTTTCCTGGTTGCCTACGCCTGTGTTGACTCATAAGCACCATGGTCTTCATTCTTTGGCCATTGGATTGGCGCTTGAGACACTTGGCATGCTGATCTGTGAGGGTATATGGTGGAAGCTATTTGAGGGCCTGCACATGAACATAATAGAAAAAATGATATTGAGTTTTGGGGGGACCTGAGAATCGAACCCAGGTCCCAATACCTTTTACACGCTTGCCTTAACCACTCCACCACTTTGTTTCAGTCATCAATAAAACAAACAAGAATTAATATATGCAATAACCAATTCCAATGCTGCAAAATTAAAAACGCGCGCATATCATTTGAACGGACCAATGGCCTGCTTCCACATCTCATCTTCTTTGTTGAAATCTGCAGAAAAATAAATCAAATAGCGGGGGTTTTAAACCCCCACAAAATACAAAATGCAAAAATAGCGATTAGAGATACACGTTATATAAAAAGGGCGTGATGGTTGGGTTGAATTCGTCTGGCCTTGACGAATTCAACCATAGGCGTCATGTGGTCCAATTTTTCTCATGCTGTAAAGCCCCAATTGAGAGCTTCGAAAACCCTAGATGTCAACAATGGTGATTTGCGTTTCAGGGGCTCTCAAAGCAATTGAACCATACCAATAGCTTCACCTGAGTGCTATGAACACAAAATGATCCACAAAAGATGTTAACAATGTATGAATAATGGTATGCGTTTCTGGAAAAAAAATTCAAACCGTGTGACTTGTGTTGGGCGTTTCCTTGAGTACTGGAGCTTGTTTATGAATGCAATCGATTCCTGGGAGTGTTAGGAATGTGGTTGGATCAAGAAAAGACTTTAAATCGTGCTGAAAAGTGGATTTCAGTTTGCAAATTTCTTTGGAATTTTTGGAATTGGTTCTGGCCGTTTCAATGAGCTCTAGGTCGTGAATACTGTATGTAACACTTGCATATGTATGTATCAATGAGAATAAGTCAACATTAAGAGCCTTAACCTTGTGCAATGATGTTTTTGAGATTCTTCATAACCACCTTTAAAGGAACTTTCCAAGTTTGTTCAAATTTGAATTTTTATGCTCAAAATGGCCCTAGCACGAAATTGGTAGGTGTATTATGACACATGAAAGCCATTCAAATCAAAAGATGTTATTGAATTAATTTTTTTGATTTTATTTGAATTTTATGGATTTAAAATGAATTAAATCAAATAAAATTAAATAAAAACAGAAAAATCAATGTTTAATCTTGAAATTGATCATGGGACACGTGGATGGCATGACAAGGCTGAATCAAGTGGAAGAAAGTGGGCCCTTTTGTCAAAAATTGAAGTTTCAAGGATAGTTGACTTTTGCCATTTCACAAAAATTTCCCAACTTCTCCAATGCATATCTTGCTCAATTTTGATCATATGAACATGTCATTGGACATTTTGGAAAGGTCTTGAAGTCCTCTAACCAATGCCTTTGGTCCCATGTTATTTTGATTTACCAATCTCAAGTTATGGTCTTTGACTTAAAATGCCTTTTTGTTGACATTTGAAAATGACCTATAATGTTGAAATTGATAACTTTTTGTGAGAGCATTTCTTGGTCTTGTAATGTGAATATGAGTTGTAGTAAATGTCATCCCCTTCAAAATGAGCATTGGATGGGATTTTTCTGATGAACCATGAAAATGTTATGCCTTGGTCAAGTTACAGTTGACTTTTCAGCTGTCCAAAAATAGAAACTTTTGCATCTTGATGATTTTTGAGCCATTCTTGTGAAATCATGGTCAAGATTTGACCAAATGATGATTGTGGCTTCAAAATAAGATGTTGACCAAAAATTTTGACTTTTGACTGCCAAATGACCATTTTGCCCCTACAGTTGATTGTGAAGCAATTAGGGGTTTTGACTGTGCAACTTGACCTTGTGAGCCTTGAAACTTGGCATGTAGATGCTTGACAATGTGTATGAGCATATGGGACTTGATTGTGCCCTTGAAAACCTCAACTTTCTTGCAAGAACCAAAACCCTAATTTTGACTGGCTTAGGAGGATGGTTTGACTGTGCAACCCTTGAGTAGACTTGAGCAAATTTGAAGATTGATTCTTGTCAAACTTTGAAGAATATGGGAGGGAAAATTTTGGGGTACAACAGTTTCCCCTATTCAATCTTCTTAGACCTGAGGATGTAGATTGGCTTGCGTGCCTTTCGTGATCCGAAGGTGGAAAATGATTGAACACTAGAGTGCCTAGAAATTTGCACTCACATAGTAGAGTATAAGCAGTGTGATGGCGGGAATAGGCTTACAGATTCCATTTGGAGAGATGGTGGATAGGAGGATGGGCTTATAGATGCCATCTGGAAGTGTGATGGATAGTCGGTGAATGGGTTTATAGATGCCATCGGGGGTGTCGATCGCGTAAGAGATTTCTTAGCGAGAGTTTGCGTACTTGAGAAAGGAAGATGGTTTCCTGGCCTGTTACAGGTGTTGATCTTCGAACTCTTCATGCAGATATGCCCTGGCTAGATACAGGTATCGAATCCACAATCAATTGCTCATAGATGTGCCCTGGCTAGATACAAGAATATAATATGGAATTGGTTGTCTACAGATATGCCCTGGCTGGATACAGGTATCGAATCTCTAAACTCTTCATGCAGACATGCCCTGGCTGGATACAGGTATCGAATATACAATCAGTTACTCACAGATATGCCCTGGCTGGTTACAGGAATCGAATCTGGAATTAGTCATCTACAGATATGCCCTGGCTGGATACAGGAATCGAATCTTCAAACTCTTCAGATATGCCCTGGCGAGATACAGGAATCAAATCTGGAATTAGTCATCTACAGATATGCCCTGGCTGGATACAGGTATCGAATCTTCAAACTCTTCAGATATGCCCTGGCTAGATACAAGAATCGAATATGGAATTTGTCATCTACAGATATGCCCTGGCTGGATACAGGTATTGAATCTTCAAACTCTTCAGATATGCCCTGGCTAGATACAGGAATCAAATCTGGAATTAGTCATCTACAGATATGCCCTGGCTGGATACAGGTATCGAATCTTCAAACTCTTCAGATATGCCCTGGCTAGATACAGGAATTGAATCTGGAATTAGTCATCTACAGATATGCCCTGGCTGGATACAGGTATCGAATCTTCAAACTCTTCAGATATGCCCTGGCTAGATACAGGAATCGAATATGGAATTAGTCATCTATAGATATGCCCTAGCTGGATACAGGTATCGAATCTGGAATTGCGACAGTGGATAGTAATCATCTTTGGATTGACCTCTTTCCTGAAAAGGAAAAACATCAGTTGTATGCAATGTCATGATGTATGAAATGCATGATGTCATGATGTTCTCAAGAATAAATGAGGTTGTGTGTTATGATGCGTATATGCATGCGTCATGATGTATGATAATGTGATGTTTATGAATGTATTTTCGTCTAGGAAAATAAATCCTTGACGAATGCTGGGAAGATAAATCCTGGGTTGTTGCTGAAGATTAGAGCTCTTCGTTTCCACTAGGGATAATGGTTGCAAGAATAAATCGGTAGGAGAAGATGACTCTGTTGGGGAATAAACTTGTTGAAGAGATTACTCTGCGGGGAAATACTCTGTGGGGAAGAGATGCTTCGCTGAGGCTTTGATGATAACTCCGCTGGGGATTCCATTGATGAGCTTTGTTGGGGAATTGATGAACTCCGCCGAGTGATAGGAAGAACTTCGCCGAGGACGATCCTTCCGTGGTATTTAGCTGAGGATAACCCAGTTATAAGCTCTGGTGGGGAATAACCTTTGAATAAAGTCGGGTCGACGCGTTTGTACTCTGCAGGGGGATAAGCTTCCAGAATCTACTGGGGGATAAGCTTCCAGGATCTATTGGGGAGATTGATTCAACTCTCCTGGGGAAACTTTTGGACTGCACTGGGGAAGTGGCTCCATTGGGAGGTCTGGTGTTCTGCCGGGGAACAATCTTATATTAAGACTGTCGGGGATGCTTGCTTAGGAACATCTGTATACTCCGCTGGGGAATATTGAGATCTTCTGGGGATACCCAACTTCCTTAAGGCTGATAGTGGACTAACTCTGCTTGGAAGGAGTGTTGCTGACTTGCTAGGGATACTGTGCCTTGTTAGGGCTTATGGGAGACCAACTCTGCTCGGGGAGAGTTGTCGAATCTTGTCTTACTCTACGGGGAGTGAAGGTATCTGGGTTATATTCTTCAGCCGAACTTACCTTGGTACCTGGGTGGACAGAGCAACTAGACAACTCATTATTGCCCCTGTTTCTGATGTCACCTGTAATTAGTCCTTTGTTTCGCATGCAAATATTTATGAGTTAGCAATTAGTGTCAAATGCATATATCAAAAATGAACATTGGACGTTCTTTGCAAGACAAAACAGAAAAAGGAAAAACAATTGGCAATTTGTATGGAAAAGTGGATTTGTATTGATTTTTGCATTTGCCTGTAAATAGGCGTTTTATGTACAAGAGGCTGACGTCCTAGTAAGAGAACGCCGCCGAACAACATAGAGTTTATACAATTTTGAAAAGGAAAACAAAACAGCTATGTGAAAAAAATCCACTGGGTTTCAACTCTGCTATCGCTTTTATGTCTTCGAGCGTCTCATCACTTTGCTGCTCAGTTGAAGATGAAACTGATTGATTGATGCCGTCTGAGCCTGATAGTTGATGCCGAATTCTGGATGCAAGGTGATCCAATGAGACATAGTATTACGCTTATCCCTAACTTTTTCCTGGACCGCCCTTTCGGGTTTTCAGTCCACCGGGATACCCATTTTTGCCCAAGCCGCCTTTTCAGGTTTTCGACTTGCCGGGTGTACAGATTTTTTCATTTCATCCCTTATTTTTGCCCGAACCTTTTTGGTTCGCCAGGAAGCCCTTATTTTTGCCTAGGTGTGTCAACCTAGCGGGTCTTTTATTCATGCGTAGTATCTTTTTACTATGTCTGCATTGGCGGGGTGAGGAAGGTCGTCACCATCCATGGTGGTTAGAATCATGGCTCCTCCTGAGAAGATATGTTTAACCACAAATGGCCCTTCGTATGTAGGGGTCCATTTGGCCCTGGGATCACTTTGAGGAAGAATGATGCGCTTGATTACCAGGTCTCCGACTTGATACTCCTGGCGCCTGACTTTCTTGTTAAATGCCATGATCATCCGTTTTTGGTACGTCTGACCATGACAAATAGCAGTGAGTCTCTTTTCGTCAATTAGATTTAATTGATCAAGTCGAGTCTGGATCCAGTCATCTTCGCTCAAACCTGCATCCTTCATTATCCGAAGAGAGGGTATCTGGACTTCGATAGGCATGACTGCCTCCATGCCATAGACCAAGGAAAAGGGTGTTGCCCCTGTTGATGTTCGTGCTGAGGTACGGTACCCATGAAGAGCTAACGGTAACATCTCGTGCCAATCTTTGTAGGTCACTGTCATCTTCTGCACAATCTTCTTGATATTCTTATTTGCTGCTTCTACAGCCCCGTTCATCTTCGGCCGGTAGGGAGAAGAGTTGTGGTGATGTATCTTGAATTGCTCGAAGAGCTCAGTGATCATCTTATTGTTAAGATTGGTACCATTATCCGTAATGATCCTCTCAGGTACACTGTAGCGACAGATCAGGTTATGTCTAATGAACCGTGCCACGACGTTCTTGGTTACCGTAGCATAGGAAGCTGCTTCGACCTACTTTGTGAAGTAATCAATCTCTACCAGGATGAAGCGATGCCCGTTGGATGTCGTTGGTCTGATCTCGCTGATCATATCAATGCCCCACATTGCAAAAGGCCAAGGTGTTGTCAAGACATTCAGAGGTACTGGAGGAACGTGCACCTTATCTTCATAAATCTGGCACTTGTGACACGTCCGAGAATGTTGGTAACAGTCGGCTTCCATTATGGACCAGAAATATCCTGCCCGAAGGATCTTCTTTGCCATGGTGTGTCCACTGGAATGGGTTTTGAAGGTCCCTTCATGTAGCTCTGCCATGATCTTTTCTGCTTCAGTTTTATCCACACAACGCAGTAAAGTTGAATCATGGTTTCGCTTGTATAGAATGCCGTTGCTGAGGAAGAACTTTGCCGCGAACCTTCTCAGAAACTTTTTGTCATTAACAGATGCACCTTCGGGGTATTCTTGAGCTTCCAAGTACCTCTTCACTTCATGATACCAAGGTTTTTCAACCACCTCTTCAGTCTCAAGATCACAACAATGTGCAGGTTCATCTAGTTTCCAGATAATGATCAGGGGAGCCTCGTTGTCCCATTTGACTTTGAACATAGAAGACATCGTAGCTAGCGCGTCCTCCAACTGATTCTCCTCTCTTGGGAAGTGTTCAAAAGTTATCTCTTCGAAATGGGGGATCAATGTCAACACATACTCTTTGTAAGGAATAAGATTTGGATGTTTCGTATCCCACTCGCCTTTGATCTGATTGATCACGAGAGCGGAATCTCCGAAGACACTCAGAAACTTGATCCTTAAGTCAATTGCCGCTTAAAGACCCATAATGCACGCTTCATACTCTGCCATGTTGTTGGTGCAGTTGAAACATAGCCGGGCAGTAAGTGGAGTATGAGTGCCTTTAGGGGATATGATCACAGCGCCAATACCGTTACCCAAAGCGTTTGAGGCTCCGTCAAAGTGCATAGATTATCGGGATCCTTCCTCAGGTCCTTCATCCGGTCCAGGTACTTCACAATCAGTCACTACCATGATGCTCTCGTCTGGAAATTCAAAGTTCATCGACTGGTAGTCATCCACTGCTTGGTGTGCCAAATGGTCTGCCAATACACTTCGCTTGATTGCTTTCTGAGTTGTGTACTGGATGTCATATTCTGTCAAGATCATTTGCCATCTCGCTATTCTTCCGGACAGGGCAGGTTTTTCGAATATGTACTTGATTGGATCCATCTTTGAAATTAACAGAGTAGTGTGAGTCAGTATATACTGTCTCAGCCGGCGAGCAGCCCATACCAAAGCGCAGCAAGTTTTCTCGAGCAGTGAGTATCGGGTCTCACAGTCGGTAAACTTTTTGCTAAGGTAATAAATGGCGTGCTCTTTTCGGCCAGACTCGTCATGCTGCCCCAACACACACCCCATTGAGCTTTCAAGTATTGTCAAGTATAAGATTAGAGGTCTCCCTTCAACCGGCGGCATAATAATGGGTGGCTCTTGGAGATACTCTTTGATTCTATCGAAAGCGGCATGACATTCATCGTTCCAACGTACTACTTGATCTTTCTTCAGTAGCTTGAAGATTGGTTCATAGGTAGCAGTTAGATGTGAGATGAATCGGGCAATGTAATTCAGCCGTCCTAGAAAGCCTCTGACTTCTTTCTCTGTCTTGGGAGCCGGCATCTCTTGTATGGCTTTCACCTTGGCAGGGTCCACTTGAATACCTTTTTCGCTCACGACGAAACCTAGTAGTTTTCCATACCTCACCCCGAAGGTGCACTTGTTTGGGTTCAACCTCAGTTTGTACAACTTCAGACGGTCAAACAGTTTCTGCAGATGGTCAAGGTGTTCCTCCTCAGTTTGGGACCTTGCAATCATATCGTCGACATATACTTCGATTTCATGATGGATCATATCATGAAACAGAGCAACCATGGCACGTTGGTAGGTTGCCCCAACATTCTTCAACCCAAAAGGCATGACCTTGTAGCAAAAGGTGCCCCACTGAGTAACGAAAGTGGTCTTTTCCATGTCTTCAGGAGCCATCTTGATCTGATTATAATCGGAGAAGCCGTCCATGAAGGAGAATACTTTATGTTGAGCAGTGTTGTCAACCAGAACGTCAATGTGAGGCAGAGGGAAATCATCTTTAGGGCTGGCCCTATTCAAATCCCTGTAGTCAACACACATTCTGACCTTACCATCTTTCTTAGGCACTGGAACCACATTAGCAACCCACTGAGGGTAAGAAGTCACTGCTAGAAAACCGGCGTCAAATTGTTTCATAACCTCAGCTTTGATTTTCTCGGACATTTCTGGACGCATGCGGCAGACCTTCTGTTTAACTGGAGGACAGTCTTCCTTGGTAGGCAGGTGATGAACCACAATGTCAGTATCCAACCCAGGCATGTCTTCGTAAGACCAGGCAAAGATTTCCACGTAGTCATGCAACATCTGAATCAGCCGTTGTTTCACACTGGGCTCTAGATTGGCACCAATCTTGACTTCCTTTCTGTCTGTCTCAGTACCCAGATTTACCGCTTCCACTGGCTCTTCATGTGGCTGAATGGCCCTCTCTTCCTGGAGTAGCAGTCTTGCAAGCTCACCAGGCACTTCGCAATCATCTTCACCTTCATCTTCGGCTAAGTTGATCGGATTTTCGAAGTCATAACTGGCAGTAGCAGAGTCGTTACCAGTGAGATCCAGAGTGGATTGAAACCTGTATGAGTGAGTGTGTGTAAGTATAGCTGTTTTGCAATATATAAAGAAAGAAAAGGAGCGCAAGATTTGAAATGTGAAAAACGTCCAATGCTTTTATTCATGATATATGAAAGTGACAAATAACAAGCCCTCACAAATGACGCCACGGTGCCCCGGGTAAGACACCGGGCCATAAAGTTTCAAATTATTGTTTGTTACAAATTTAAAACAAAGGAGTTCATTACTGAGTGACAAAAGTAATAGGTGTAAAGTCTTTTGCAGTCCAGTTGCTTGGTCCACCGTTGGTCGTCGGGTAGATCCAGCTGTCGAATTCAGATTCTTCCACTTCATCATCCATCCTGATAGCATTTACTCCATGATTGGGCATGGGAGCTGTCACCATATTAGGCTTCTTGGGCGCCTCGAACTGAACCTCTTTAGCATCAATAAGGTCTTGAACCTTATTCCTCAGAGCCCAACAATCATCAGTAGAATGCCCTGGGCTATCAGAGTGATAAGCGCAGCGGGCGTTGGGGTTGTATTTCGGAGATGTTGTGTTTACCACCTTCGGAGCTTCCTTGACAGTTACCAGGCTGGTTGACAGCAGTTACGGTAATATCTGAGAGAGGGTCATGCTGAGCCGAGTATACTGTCTTTTGGGCCTCTCAACTCTTGGCTGGTTATATTGTTGAGGAGGAGCAGCAGGCTTAGAAATTACCACCGTGTTGACAGCTTGGCGGCGTTCTGGTTTATTCTGTCTTCTGGGACCATACACAGCACTAGCTTCTTTCTTGAAGGGCTTCTTTTCAGAGCTCGAGGAGGCACCTTTCTGTATCTTCCCCGATTTGATACCAGCTTCGATCCTCTCACCAGTCAGGATCAGGTCTGTAAACCCAGCAGAGGAATTACCAATCAGGTGGTTGAAAAATGGACCAGACAGGGTCCCCAAGAACATGTCCACGAGTTCACGGTCAGTCAACGGCGGTTGCACCCTGCCAGCCAGGTCTCTCCATTTCTGTGCGTACTCCTTAAAACCTTCACCCGTTCCCAGTGACATACCCTGGAGTTGGGTACGCGTGGGAGCGAGGTCTGAATTATACTGATACTGCTTATAAAAAGCAGTAGCCAAGTCCTCCCAGTTACGAATGTTGGTTCCATCCAGCTGATAGAACCATTCGAGATGAGTCCCTGAAAGACTCTCCTGGAAGAAATTGATCCATAAGTTCTTGTCTGTAGTGTAAGGCTGAATCTTCCTTACATAAGAACGGAGGTGCGGCTTAGGATAGGAGGCCCCGTCGTACTTCACAAAGTCGGGTGCCTTGAACTTGTGTGGGATCACCACCCCAGAAGATAACCCTAAGTCTCCAAAATCCAACCCAGGCACACGTTGAATCTCCATAGCATTTAGTCGGTCCTCCAGCTGTTTGTACCTGTCCTCAGCAGAAGGGTACTGTTCATCATTGAAATCTGTCTCTGTGTCAGAGACCACGGGACTAGGAACCCTTCCCTCCTGGTGACTGCCTTCCCCAACAGATGGAGTAGTCCTCTTAGCTTCATTCTGCAGTGTATTCCCGAGTCTGCGTCCAGTGTTGAACAACACAGTCCTCTTCTTCTTCTTCTTCTTCTTCTTCTTCAGGAGCAAAGCCTTCAACTCCTGTTGTCCCTGGGCTAAGTTCATGACCATCTCTTGAAACTGGGCGTTCTGGGCCTGGAGGGCCTTGATAGCTTGTTCAGTAGTTGGTTCAGGATTCATGATGATTGAGTGCTGAAAAAAATAGCGAAGAAGATTAAGCAACCTGTAGAAAAAAAGGGTACCTGTGATGCATATGATGGATGAAATGCGTATGAATTATGTTTTCAAAGACAATCGGGAATCAACTTTGTAGACAAAAGGAACACACTTTATTAGAATTAAACTTTGGAATTTAAATTGTTCAACAAATTGCCCTTAGGCGTTACAGGAATGAAAATACTGAAAAGGAAATAAAACCTGTAAAGGAAACATCCAAAGCCTATCAGTGCTCCCATGGCCTCCTCTTCTCAGTACGGATATAGTCATTCATGATCCGCTCGTTCTCCAATTGCTTGGTCAGCTTCTGGATCTTCTGTTCCTGTTCGTTGAACCTTTCCCGATAATAATCCCGCTCTTCCTGTAGTTGCGTCCAATACCTCTTTAGGGTATCAACATCAGTGGGTATCTGAGGAGGGAGTATGGTTGGAGGAACCCCGTCTCTATCAGGAATTTCAAGAATGATAGGCCTGACAGCTTCATATGGCATACCTAACTTCTGAGCACGGATGCGGACCCATCTGTAATAGGGTTCCATTGGTAGAGAAGTCTTCGGTCCCAACTCATGTGGGTCAGCTTTGTGAATTTCTATCCCAAGCTTTGATGAATCTACGGCGCAGTTCGTCACTATCTACCTGCAACTCAAAACTGATGTGAGGCACCAACATCTCATGAGGCCCTGCTCTTCTGGCTCTTCCAAACTGACGGAGAGCTAAACATGGATTATAAGAGATTCCGCCCTGGGTACCAATCAATGGAACATTAGGATATTCTCCGCAACGATCAATAACAGCCACCTCATCTAAACCTCTGAGAGTCCAAATGATGTCATTATCAGTGAGAGACATTAACCTATGAGCCCAGCCTCTACCTTCTTGGTTCTTCAGCACGAACTTGGGGAGGTGCAAAATAAACCACCTCACTAACAAAGGAGTACAACACTACAGAGTTCCTCGTCTTCGGGCAGTACGAGCATAGAGTTGTTGCAGGATATCACCCAAGAGAGTGGGTACAGGGTTCCGAGACATGAAGATCCTTATGGCATTGATATTGACAAAGTTATCAGGATTTGGAAATAATGCCAGACCGTAGATTAAGAGAGCCAGGATGTCTTCGTACGCCCTGAAGTCTAAATCATTCCAGAAACTGTTAGCTTTACCAATCAGAAACTTAGCCAAGAAGCCCTTAACTCCGCTTCTAGTCACCCAGTTATCCATTACCTCCTTGTTGGTCAAGGGAAGGGTTACAGCAATCTCCTCAAGCCTAAGAGTCTTTTCCCAACCAGTGAATGGGGTCTGATCCAAGATAGGGATACCAAGCAAATCAGAGAATTCTTCCAGGGTAAGGACCAGCTGGAAGTCTTGAAAGGTGAAGCAATTGTACAAGGGATCATAAAACTGGGTCAAGACACTCATCAGTTGTTGGTCCCACTTTGAAGTGACTAAACCGAGAAGAGAACCATGCCTCTGGATGAAGGAAGCAGTGTTTGGAATTCTGTCAACCAACTCTTTAAGCAAATCAGGTGGGTGAACAAAGTTGAGTCGGATAGTGTTCCTTCGCACAGGCATCATGATGTCCTAGAAAACAGAGCAAAGGTGAAACCCTCTTGTCTTTGAAACAGGTCAGTCCTTATGCAGGATGCATGCAATGGTATGATGGTATGATGTTATGGTAAAGCACACCACAAGTATTCACAAAGGAAAACATGATAAGGCACACAAGTCACACCAAACAGCCCTTAGAGTTTAGGCCAACATGAAGTTCAGGTACTACCCTCTTTCAGTTTCGTTGGTTAAGACCTGTCCTATCAAAAGTAACCGGGTTCTAGAGGATCCCAATATCACTGACTACCCTCAATCGGTTATAACTCCAGCGTCGCAATCTTTTCTTGCGGCCAGAACCATCACGAGAGTTTAGCCTCAATGGGTGTAGCATACTGCTACTGTTCTATGGCCAAGTTGGGTCACATTAGGGTTCTAAGGTCGGTTGGTGCTTAATGACTCCTCAGAAGACCCATATTCTCCTCGTTGCAATACAAGGGATATCGGTACAGACCAAGGTGCCACACCAACGTAGCCACTGCTTCACCCGTGTCGGTCTATGCCGGACAGGTCCCTCACAGCTTATGCTACCTAAAAGGGTATCCCCAGATCCGGGTTAGGATCTATGAAAATCTGATGCAAAGCCCACAAATATAAAGCAATCAAAGCAAAGCAATTGAAAACATAAGTATGATCTAATCCTAAGGTACACCTCACTTTTATACTCCCCAGCAGAGTCGCCAGTTCTGTGATCGGTGGAAATAGAACTGACTGTTTTTAGCTGGTTTCGCGAAATGTCGCGGTAAGCAAGAGTCGCCACCGTCTTTTATGTTCTCCAACATGGAAAGGACAAAAGCACAGCAAAATTCCTTATTCGAGAATGTTTCTCGGTTCGGGAGGTAGATTTATAGAAAGGGAAGGTGTTAGCACCCTTTCTATCCATGGTTATCCATGGGCTCTTAGGTACTTGCTCTTATGTTTTCAAAATTTGTTTACTTTTCAAGTGTGTGTGGGTTTTGAAAAAAGTTTTGTTTGAAAGATTTCTAAGTAACTCTTGTATCGGTCCTCAAGAGTGTATGAAAAATTTGTTTGAAAACCTTTTGAAAATGTAGGTGTGAAAAGTTGTTTTTGTTTGTTTTGAAAAGAGCAAGTACCTATGAGATCTACCTACTCTAAGGAATTAGGCTGTGTAAGAGTCCTTTAGATAGTGCTATCCCACCATTGAGAGGTAGGTAGCACCGTTGTTGGAGGTGTTCGGGTCAATTCGATTGTTAGGGACAGTATGGTCACCGAAGCAATGGTAGGACACCTTAGAAGTAACCCTAATGTCCTAGATCCTTTTTATCCGAGGCAACTGTTTCGAGGCAACTGGATCTTAGACAGGAGGGCGACCTCTAAAACACCCTATACTTGACGACCACGTCGAGGCAACCAGTGAGGCGTACCCTAGGAGTGGCGTGTGCATGTGTGTTGTTTTTCAGTTAATGTTTGTCTTGTACATGTTATTTGTGAGCTACAGATTGATTTTATTATTCATACATTCTTTCATGCATATTAACAGTTAGGAGTGCAGAAAATAAATTGCAGAAATGTAAATCTAGCTGTTACAAGGCGCGGGTCTATACATCGCCAAAAAAACAAAAACCCGTTTTGGAAAAGTAAATGCAGAAAATTAATGAAATCAATAAAATCCTAATTACTATTACATCCTCTGTACAGATACATAAATATAATCAAAACAAATTGCGCGCGAAAGAATTAAATCGAGAACGTCCTAAGGGTTTTGACCCTTTTTTGAATAAGAATTGAATTTTGTCCTCTCTTTTTTTTTGTAATTAATGAAATTGAAACTAATAACTAATTAATTAATTAATTAAGAAAATATTTTTTCTGTTTTTATGTTTTAATGAAATAAAATAAAAAAGGAATTAAAAATTTCAAAAGAAAAACCTTAAGTCTAAATTATTTTATTTATTGTAAAAGGGTATTAAAGTTAAATAATTAAACTAATTTAATTTAATTTACATTAATTTACAAAATAAGTTAATAAATAATAAAATGTTTTTTGAATTTTATGTAAAAAATTAGTTTGTTAGGTTAATTAACAATAATGATAATAATTAAAAAATTAGTTAAAACAAAATAAAAAAAGGAAAAGAAAACAAAAGAAAATAAAATAGAACCATAGGGGTGTTGACTAAAAGTGGAGGTGGGTCTGGAATTTCTGAGGCCCATGAACCTTCAAGCCCCTTTTGACTTTCCTGGTTGCCTACGCCTGTGTTGACTCATGAGCACCATGGTCTTCATTCTTTGGCCATTGGATTGGCGCTTGAGACACTTGGCATGCTGATCTGTGAGGGTATATGGTGGAAGCTATTTGAGGGCCTGCACATGAACATAATAGAAAAAATGATATTGAGTTTTGGGGGGACCTGAGAATCAAACCCAGGTCCCAATACCTTTTACACGCTTGCCTTAACCACTCCACCACTTTGTTTCAGTCATCAATAAAACAAACAAGAATTAATATATGCAATAACCAATTCCAATGCTGCAAAATTAAAAACGCGCGCATATCATTTGAACGGACCAATGGCCTGCTTCCACATCTCATCTTCTTCGTTGAAATCTGCAGAAAAATAAATCAAATAGCGGGGGTTTTAAACCCCCACAAAATACAAAATGCAAAAATAGCGATTAGAGATACACGTTATATAAAAAGGGCGTGATGGTTGGGTTGAATTCGTCTGGCCTTGACGAATTCAACCATAGGCGTCATGTGGTCCAATTTTTCTCATGCTGTAAAGCCCTAATTGAGAGCTTCAAAAACCCTAGATGTCAACAATGGTGATTTGCGTTTCAGGGGCTCTCAAAGCAATTGAACCATACCAATAGCTTCACCTGAGTGCTATGAACACAAAATGATCCACAAAAGATGTTAACAATGTATGAATAATGGTATGCGTTTCTGGAAAAAAAATTCAAACCGTGTGACTTGTGTTGGGCGTTTCCTTGAGTACTGGAGCTTGCTTATGATTGCAATCGATTCCTGGGAGTGTTAGGAATGTGTTTGGATCAAGAAAAGACTTTAAATCGTGCTGAAAAGTGGATTTCAGTTTGCAAATTTCTTTGGAATTTTTGGAATTGGTTCTGGCCGTTTCAATGAGCTCTAGGTCGTGAATACTGTATGGAACACTTGCATATGTATGTATCAATGAGAATAAGTCAACATTAAGAGCCTTAACCTTGTGCAATGATGTTTTTGAGATTCTTCATAACCACCTTTAAAGGAGCTTTCCAAGTTTGTTCAAATTTGAATTTTTATGCTCAAAATGGCCCTAGCACGAAATTGGTAGGTGTATTATGACACATGAAAGCCATTCAAATCAAAAGATGTTATTGAATTAATTTTTTTGATTTTATTTGAATTTTATGGATTTAAAATAAATTAAATCAAATAAAATTAAATAAAAATAGAAAAATCAATGTTTAATCTTGAAATTGATCATGGGACACGTGGGTGGCATGACAAGGCTGAATCAAGTGGAATAAAGTGGGCCCTTTTGTCAAAAATTGAAGTTTCAAGGATAGTTGACTTTTGCCATTTCACAAAAATTTCCCAACTTCTCCAATGCATATCTTGCTCAATTTTGATCATATGAACATGTTCTTTGACATTTTGGAAAGGTCTTGAAGTCCTCTAACCAATGCCTTTGGTCCCATGTCATTTTGATTTACCAATCTCAAGTTATGGTCTTTGACTTAAAATGCCTTTTTGTTGACTTTTGAAAATGACCTATAATGTTGAGATTGATAACTTTTTGTGAGAGAATTTCTTGGACTTGGAATGTGAAGATGAGTTGTAGGAAATGTCATCCCCTTCAAAATGAGCATTGGATGGGATTTTTCTGATGAACCATGAAAAAGTTATGCCTTGGTCAAGTTACAGTTGACTTTTCAACTGTCCAAAAATAGAAACTTTTGCATCTTGATGATTTTTGAGCCATTCTTGTGAAATCATGGTCAAGATTTGACCAAATGATGATTGTGGCTTCAAAATAAGATGTTGACCAAAAATTTTGACTTTTGACTGCCAAATGACCATTTTGCCCCTATAGTTGATTGTGAAGCAATTAGGGGTTTTGACTGTGCAACTTGACCTTGTGAGCCTTGAAACTTGGCATGTAGATGCTTGACAATGTGTATGAGCATATGGGACTTGATTGAGACCTTGAAAACCTCAACTTTCTTGCAAGAACCAAAACCCTAATTTTGACTAGCTTAGGAGGATGGTTTGACTGTGCAACCCTTGAGTAGACTTGAGCAAATTTGAAGATTGATTCTTGTCAAACTTTGAAGAATATGGGAGGGAAAATTTTGGGGTACAACACGTGGGATACTTATATTCCGTTGATAGAGTTCACTTATAATAACAGTTACCATTCTAGTATTGGGATGTCACCTTTTGAGGCGTTGTACGGTCAAAGATGTAGAACTCCGTTATGTTGGCATGAATCTGGTGAGAGTGTAGTACTTGGACCTGAACTTGTTCGTGAGACTACTGAGAAGGTAAAGTTGATTCGAGAAAAGATGAAAGCTTCCCAAAGTAGACAGAAGAGTTATCATGACAAGCGAAGGAAAGATTTAGAATTTCAAGCTGGTGATCATGTGTTTTTGAGAGTTACACCTGTGACTGGTGTTGGGCAAGCATTGAAGTTTAAGAAGACCACTTCTCATTTTATTGGACCGTATCAGATTTCGGAGAGAGTGGGAAATGTTGCTTATAGAATGGCTTTACCGCCTAATCTTTAAAATTTGCATGATGTGTTTCATGTGTCATAACTTCGGAAGTATATTTCAGATCCATCTCATGTGATTCATATGGACGATGTGCAAGTATGGGATAATCTTACGGTGGAGACGATGCCTGTACCGATCGCAGATCGTGAAATGAAGACTGTAAGGGGAAAAGAGATTTCCTTGGTTAAAGTGGTTTGGCTAGGAGCTGCTGGTGAAAGCATGACTTAGGAGTTGGAGAGCAAGATGCGAGACTCCTATCCTGAATTGTTTGATTGAGGTAAATTTTCGAGGACGAAAATATTCTAAGTGGGGGAGAGTTTTAACGCCCGTAATTCAATTAATTATTTAATTACATTATTTTTGGAATATTTATGAAGATGTGTTATAATTAATTGGATTTATTTTATTAAGTAGAGAAATAATATTAGAGATATAATATTATGTGGTGAAATAATATTAGTAGTGTAATATTATTTAATGTGGGCTTATTTTGAGAGAGTAAAAGTAATAAGGGGGTGTATTGGTTTTAAGCCCAATAAGGAATAATAGAATAATAGGGTTATTTAGTTATTTTTTGTTGGAATAGAAGTAAGAAGCAGTAGACAGAAATAAGGATTGAGGAGAACGTGCAAGCTACGTGAGAAAGTGCAAAACGGCAAGAACGAGAATCCAACCGGAAATTGTAGAGCGACCTTCAATCCAAGGTAAGGATGGGGTTTTGACTCTATAATTGGGTTTATGATGATTGGTATGTGGGGTTAGTGATGGTTGTTGTCTTGTTCTTGAATTGAGAATATATTGATTAATGTATAATGAGAATTGATGAATTTTTTGGATGAATATTGATGTCTTGATGCTGTTAAAATGTTGTAAGATTATTGAGCTATTATGGGTGATGAATTATCATGATTAGATCAAGTTCTAAGGCTTTAGTTATGAAAACGCAGAAATATTGTATCACATACAACGCAAAATTATGCTAGACTGATACCAGGTGCTGTTGTGTTAGAATGATGAATTAATTAGGGAATATCATTAGTTGTATTGTTCCTAGTTAGGGTGATAACAAGAAAAAGAATTAAAATAATAACGTCAAGGAAAGGTAGCAGTTCTGACGTTAGAAGGATGTTGATAGAAGTTTCGTCATATTAGTGCAAGGTAGAAGTTCTGATGTTATACGTATGTTAGTTAGAAGTTGCGTTGCACCAATAGAGAATAGATGTAGCTAGTCAGAAGTTGCATTAGTCAGAAGATGTGGCTATTCATAAGTTGTATTAGTCAGAAGATGTGGCTAGTTAGAAGTTGCATTAGTCAGAAGATGTGGCTAGTTAGAAGTTGCATTAGTCAGAATTTGTACTAGTCAGAAGATGGGGTTAGTCAGAAACTATGACAGCCAAAAGTTGTATCTGGTCAGAGGTTGAGTTAGTCAGAAGTTGTGATGATCAGAATTGGTAGTAGTCAGAATATTGTGTCGCCCAGAAGTTGCATCATTAGAAGCTATGTCATTAGAAATTGTGTTGGTTAGAGGCTGCGTGGTCAGAAGTTGTGTTGGCCTTACGCTGTTTTGTGCAGAATATGGAAGTTAGATGCTTAGAAGCTATTGTTTAAACTATAACAACAGGAATAGTGATGGTCATGACGTTAGAGTTACAGAATAGCGGTATTGTTTTACTGTGGAATTAAATACTGCAGAGTTATTAATAAGAAGTTATTAATATGGTGTTAATAATTTATAATAAATAAATGATGTTTGATAAATCATTTTGATGATCTGAGGTGTTGATTATTTGATATGTCTTTGAGATGTTATTTTGAGATGTATTTTGAGATGTTAATTTGAGATGTATTTTGAGATGTTAATTTGAGATGTATTTTGAGATGTTATTTTGAGATGTTTGAGATGATTTGAGATGTTGTTAAATTGGGTGTTGTTATTACATTCATGGTTGTGTCGCATACATTGCATTTTTGAGATGGAGCTTATGCTCGTTGAGATGGCCTGGATTGACAAATTTTGAGATGAAGGCTATGCCTTGTTGATGCCTCTATTAATTGGCAAATTTTGAGATGGGAGTTCTTCTCCAATGGTACCACATGCATTTTCATAGTATTGAGTCGCATTATATGATTGAATAAAGAAGTGTATTTTGATGTTGATGAATGTGTATATACGTTATAATTATTGTTGATTATGAGATGAGAAGTGGTGATGTTGTTGAACTAATTTAATATATTAATTATCATGCGCTTTATTATATTGTTAGATATCTCATCCCTTCTGTTTGAATGTTGCCCTTATGTTGGTAACGTGCAGGTAATCGAGAGTGAAGGTTGTGTACCTTCAGTAGTTCGAGTCGTTGTCATTTCTCTGATATGTAACACTCGGGGGGGGGGGGGGGGGGGGGGGGTGAACGTTCGCTTTTTCTTTTTTTGGATTGTTGATTTTCAGTTGTTGAACTTTAAATTGATTATTATTAAATTTGAGATATTTCAAAGTTGCTGTTTTGTTAGAGATGTTATTCTACTACATAGTTGTTGAATTATTTAATGAAATATGTTATGTTGATGGTTCGTCCGATGTTTTAAAAAAGTGTTATATATCCACGATAAATGCCATGAATTTGTTAGAAGAATTTGTGACGTCTCAATTCATTTGTATGATTGAAATTTTATAACTCTGATTTATTTTGCATAATTGCTTGGGGTAGAATTGGGGTGTTACAAGGGACAAGATCATTTTTCTCGTAGGCAACTCGAGGGACGTTAAGGGACTATGATCTTTAATGACGACTTTAGAATCATGGTTCTTTGCTAAGATATCCCTACGTTCGAGGGACATGACTATTATTTTCCGAGGCAACCAAGTGAGGTATACCCTAAGGGTGCAAGTGTGAGGAATATGTTCAACTTTCAGATAGTTATCTTATGTTAGTGATCTAAGGATTGATTTGATTAATCTTGTCATACACACCTATTTACTAACAATTAATATTTAGCAGAAATTTAAAGTGCAGGAATTTAAATCTACGCTATTACAATGTTTTCGGGGAGGGGGCATTTACATGTTCAAATGGGGGAAAGAAAATAAAGAAAAGCAGTAAAGTCCTATTTTAATCTATTACATCCCATCAGTAGGTACAATATTATAAAAGATGCGAGAATAAGATAAACGCGCGTGAAAATGGACAGAAATGTCTACAAGTCTAAAAAAATCTTTTTGTTTTGTTCGTTTTGAGAAAATAATTAAACTAAATTAACTAAAAAAAACTAAATAAAATCCTAATTAATTAAAAAAAGAAAAAAAGATTGTTGATTAAAAATTAATTCTAATAAAACTACTTCTATTATTTTTGGTATTTTTTGTTAAGAAAATATTTGAGCTATAAAAACCTAGCTCTAATTATTTTTAAATTAATTAAATGATGTCAAAAATAACTAAATTAATTAATTTAATTAATTGAAAAAAATCTTAAATCTATGATTATTATTTTTGATTGTTTATGATTTATAAAAAAGATTAGAATGAAGTAAATAACAAAATAAAATAAATAGGGAAGCTAATGGGCCTAGATCTAAGTAGTAAACAGGGGGATGTTGTTCTGAAAAAATCGTTGGGCCCATTTGAGAGACCAGACTACTTGGATTCAGTGAGGGTGCTCCTTGATGTCACATGGTGATCTGGATCGTTTGATCTGAATCAGTGGTGATCAATTGGCTGAGGGTTAGGGTGCATGGTGTTCCGATGGACTTGTTCAGCATGTAATCTGCAGGAAGCATATAATAGAAAACAAAATTCAAGGGCTGGGGATCGAACCCAGACCCTCCAGCCTCACAAACATGCGCTGAACCACTACACCAACCTGCTTATTCGTTAATATATCAAACAAAATACTATTATATGATAAACGCAATCATCAATATATTTGAAATAAAAAACACGCGCGTTAGTTTAAATTGCCCAATGGGAAAGAGACAACCAAGCGCAGGAGTCCAAAAAGTAAAAGGTGCCAGAGTTGGACTCCGGTCACCATCTCCGGCCGATCCAAAATCCATCCTTGCAAAAGCGATCTAAGACAAAAAAAAGCCCTATCCTACATAAAAACACGCACTTGTCTTGAATCTGGCCTTAGGTTAGCCTGAAAACCCCTGGATTAAGAGCTTGGACCTTGGAAGCCATGGATGCCCTAACAATTGCATATGGCGTTCTAGGCTCTAAACCTCTCATGCGAAGCATCTATCCTGTCCTAATAAAGGTCACGAGCATTAATCAAAACATCAAAACATTCAATAACATATAGATTAAGAGATAAAAATTTAAAATTTTACTAAGAAATGGTGACTTGGCTAGGCGAGTTATGGGCGTGTCTTTGCTTGAGTGATGGTTGGAAATGAACCATGCCAACCTCAGGAAGACGTTTAGGAAGTTGACTGGGACCGAAAGTGGCTGGGAAAGTTTGTTTTAATTTTCACGATTTGGATGACATTTTGCAAGTTTGGTAGAGTTTTTGTGTAGTGCATATGTGTGTGTTTGGCTTTCCAAAGGGATGTACTTATAGCATAGAAGAAGGGGATAAGATAATGAGGAAAGAATCAAGCCCATAAGGCCATGGTTAAAAGCCATTATCACCATTTTGAAAATTTACCAAACTTGATATTTCATGCCATTTTTCCATGTTCAATGTATCTGGTCAGGTTTGCACGAATCCTTGGGCCTCCAAGCAAGCCAAAACATCATCCCACATGCCTAAGCCCATTTCCCAAATATTTTATACCATTTATTTTATATTTACTTGAAATAAATTAAAATAAATATGTAAAAAATGGGTAGAAAATACAAGACCAAAAATTCAAATTTGCTCAATGCACCATTCTTGAAATTTCCAAAATTTTCTCAACTTGGGTAACCCACAACATGCTCAATTTTTATCTCATGATGATGATCTTTTACTTTTTGGAAAGCCCAATATGTCTACTTCAATCCCTATTTTGAACAATTTTGAATTTGAAGATGTTATCTTGAAGTAAAAAGTCTTGGAAAAAGTGGCTTTTGTTGACTTTCTAAAACTGACCTATAATGTCTTAGCTCATATCTTTCAAATGGTGCATTTATTGATCTTTGGGGATGAAGAGAAGTTGTAGGGAATTGGATTCTCTTCAAAATGAGCTTTGTTTGGGAAATTTATGATAAAGTATGAGAAAATTATGCTTGGTCAAAGTTTGGTTGACTTTTCCTATAGAAACCCTAATTTGCCATTTTTGACTTTTGATGGGTTATGAGCATTTCTTGAGGAATCATCATCAACCCTTGATAAAATGATGGATATCACTTCAAAATGTTTATATTGACCAAAAATATTGAAGTTTGACTGTACATGGGCCACATTTGACTTTTGACCTAGCACAGTTGATTTTCCAACACTTGAGCAATTGACTGAGCAAACTTATTGAGCAAGGCATGAAACTTGGCATGGATGATCTTGAAGACATAGTAGGACATTGGAGAACATTTTGGATACTTGGAGCTCAATCATCTTGATGAAAATTGAAACCCTAGCTGGGGGTTCATTGCCTTAGGAGGAGAATTTGTCTGGTCAATTCTTGGTCAACCTTGAGCAATTGAGAACCTCTAGGAGTATGTCTTGTGTGAAAATGGGAGGGAAAATTTTGGGGTACAACATATCCCAATATAAAGGGAAAGGAGATCAAAGAGAGCCATTCCAATCCCTGGTTTCAATATCCAACTTCCTCAAATCACATCCTCTTCGATTTTAAACCAAATTGATATATTCCAAGTTTAATGAGAAGCTTTCATATCCCTTTATAAAGTGCACGAGGCACATTTTTGAATTATTCCTTGAATGAACAATTATGGGGATGTCACCAACTGTTTGATTAATTTCCTAGGCCAAATTTCTTACCTTGCCTGGCCAGTTGCCCAAGATTGCCCCAAAAAATGCTCAACTTGTCTTGAACTTCAAAGGATCATAAATTTTGATTTTGAGTAAGAAGTGTCTTTTTATCCTCTGTGGGGCCTTGTATATATTTTTCCCTTCTTCAATTGGCAAAAATCCCCTGAAAAATGAGAAATTTATGCCCTTGTAAAGTCAGGCCTAAATCAAGAACACTTAGTGAAGTTTTCAATCACCAAGATAACTTCAAATCGAAGTAACCTCTCAAACTTGCATTTCTCATCAAAATCAATCATCAATGATCACCCAACATGAAAATAAATGTCAAATTCTTCATGTTAACCAAAAGTCCACTTGGTCAACTTTGACTTTGTTGACATTGAGTAAAATGACTTTTTTTCCCTTTTGATTTAATTGAAACACTTCTCTTCAAAATTGATGATCAAAACTTCAAACACATGATATTACAAACACATAGAGACTATGGAAACATTCTCCACTAAAAAATTCCAAAGAATCCCTGATTAAAACTCAAACCCTAGTTTTGCACTCTGCATTAGGAGATAACTAATCAAGCTTCAAACCCCTAATTCCTTTGGGCATCAAGAGAGGCTTTTTGAACAAAATTAATTCCAATGATGATAAAAGAATGATGCTTCAATACTTGGATCATCTATACCCCAATAACTCCAACTTGGGCAAAACTCTAATTTTGAATGATGAATCCAAAGGATGTGATTCTCCTTATAAATAGCACAATACTTAATCCTCCTTGGGCAACCTGTCAATATAATCAATCTTCCAAAGCTTAAGGGAGACTTGACAACCAGAATACTTTGATCCCTACAAAATTCATGAATGCAATGAAATATGATGTTTATGATGAAACATAAGCCTAAAAATTCTGAAATCAAGAGGGTAAATTTTAGGGTGCAACAGTACCCACACAAGAGGATGGCAGTGGGGAACTGTGAAGATAAATTCCTTTTGTTGCTTTTGCTTTTCGCTTTTACTTGCTTTGATTTTCATTGATCGATTTATCACATAGTATGAATTTATCATTTGAATTGTAGGAATTTTCCTAATATATTTTTATTTTAATTGAAGTGTTGATATATCTTATAATCACTTTTGATTATAAGTGATTTTGTGTATCAACACAATCAAAGGAAAAATTTAAAATTCACTTGCACACCAAGTGTTTGATAAATTGACTAAACTAGCTATTTTGATTGTATCACTGGAAATAGCCTTGCCAAGTGAAATTGATTAATTGCTTAATAAGTTGGAAAGTGATTCAAGAATATTAATCCACTCTTTCTTATTTCATTTGAATATTTGATTTACGTTTTTCATATTCGAGCTTCCCGATAACGTTCGTAAAGACGACAATTTTCTTCTACGTCGCACTTTGATAACTTTTACAAAACCAAATTTTATTTGGATATTTTCAAAAGGGATATCTATTCAGCCCCCCCCCCCCCCCCCTCTAGATATTGTTGTCGTCGTTTAACACATCCGTTTTGAGAATTTTGAGTTGTGACAACTTATCCACTAAATCATGGACTTAAACTTATTAAACACATCAAATAGATCATTATTTCTCTTGATTAGGTATGTCCATAGTTTCCTACTAAAATCATCGATAAAATTGACAAAATACTTATTGCCACCATACGAGTCGAATTGCATTGGACCACATATGTCGGAGTACACCACCTCATGATGATGTTTGGTCCTATGACCTGCATCCGTGCTGAAAATACTCTTGTGTTTCTTCCCTTGAACACACTCTTCACATGTCTCAGCTGGAACATTGATTTTAGGCAACCTGGTTACCATACCATTCTTTTGTAACGTGTCGAGGTCTCAGAAATTGAGATTTCAAAGATAGTAGTACCACAACCACTCATCACGACTTGCCGATGTAGCAAGAAACATGTGCTCCATAATTTCTAACTATATCTTGAAAGTCCTATTGGCAGCCAGGCGTACTTTAAGGACTAAAACCCTGTTCAAGTCCAAAACGCGCAAAATCTTGTTTTCCATGCAAATCATGTAATTATTCTAAAGCAATTCTCCAATGCTTAAGAGATTACATTTGATTCCTGGAATGTATAACACATATTTGATCAAGGAATGACCGTCATCCCTTCTCATGATCAAAATATCATCGACTCCGTCGGCCGCTAAAGTGGCGTCATCCGTAAATTTCACCTTATTTTTTGTGGCTTGATTGATTTTGATAAACCAATCATTTCTACCGGCATATATGTTAAACAATCAAAATCCAAGTACCAGTCATCACTGCCTTGAACTCCTTGTCGAACCGTTACCATTACGTTTTGCTTCAAACGTGTTTCTGTAGTATTTTTCGAACTGCTACTGCTATTGTCCAATATCTTATTCCTACCATAATTCTCCTCTGTGATCATGACCAGAAGCGTGTTTTCATCATCCACGTCATGTTGAGCAACCTTAGCCTCATTGCTTTTATTTTCCCTTAATTTCATATTGCAATCCCTTGCGAAATGACAAAGTCTATGGAAATTGTAACATTTTATATTACTCTTGTCATTCTTCTTGGTGTAGTTGCTTTAACCACTACCTTTTGAGCTTCTCTCACCTCTTTGCACCGTCGAAACCTTCAAAATTTATGGATCTTTTCCACTAAAATTCTGGAAATTTGTCTTTCTTTTTTAATACCATTTTTCTTTCGATCTTTTACTCTTCTCATTCAATCGCGCTTGCAACGTAATCTCTTCTTTAGCTTAGTCATTTCCCCTTTCATCCATCCTTTGTTCACGAGCCTTATGCGAGCTTTGAAGCTCCTCTTTTCTCAACGTCAGAAAGTCCTTCGACTCTTCGATTTTAACTACAATGTTTTTGAATCTTGATGTTAAAGAGTGTAAGATCTTTGATACAATATTCTGCTCCAAAACAGTTTTTCCGCAAGACTTCATTTTATTCACCAAACGCGTGATGCACGTTACATAGTCGTTGATTGTCTAATTTTTTTTCATTTGCACCAATTCGAACTATTGCTTGTGAGTTTGTAACCTCACCATCTTTGCTTTATCAGTCCCTTCATAAGTTTTCTTCAAGATCTCCCATGCTTATTTCGCCGAATCGCAATCGCCAACTTTTTCATAGCTGTCATTGTTGACACAAGAATATATCAAGAAGAGTGCCTTGTAATCTTTCTTCTTATCTTCCTTGTGTGCTGCCTTCTGAGCATCTGTAGCTTCTGCCTCAAGTGGAGTAACTTCATTCTTAACTACTTCAAGGAAATCTTGATACCCAAACAAAATATTTATTTATTTGCACCATTTATCATAGTTCTTTGAATCAAGGGTTGGAAGATTAGTGGAGACTCGATCATTGGAGACTGTAGCCATATTTATAGCAAATTAATGGATCAGAATCAAGGATCTTAATGGAAAATGTTGGAACATAAAAAAAATTAAGTTGGTGAATTAATGGAGAGATGTGGTTAATTGGAGATGACGAAGTGAGAAATATAAGAGAGAGAGAGAGAGAGAGAGAGAGAGAGAGAGAGAGAGAGAGAGAATTTGGAGATGAGGAAAATATGTAACAAATGACATTAGTTTATAATGTTACAACTTGAGGGTATATATATACAAGTCCATACAAGTGTTGGAATACAAAATAACTCAAAAATAAGCTAAAAAGCCCAAACACGGGCCCGTAATCGATTTAACCAAACATGAAAATCGATTACGACTGCTAAGCAGAAAACAAGAAAACTGAAACAAGTTGTGGAAATCGATTTCATCATATGAGAAAACCAATTTCCTCGTCGATATTTTAAATTTCTAATTTCCAGAAGTACTTATTTTATAAGCTATTTTTAAAATGCTCTCCAAAAACTCATACGCTACATTTGAATTACAAAACACATTCCATATTGTTTAATACCTTTTTCCAAATGAATATCATTGTTATTTTATAAATAAGTTTCATATTTTGTCCATTCAAACTAATATGAAAAATAAAATTATAATATAAATTGCCAACTAAGGTTTTAAATAAAATTCGCTTACAGCAAAAATGGATGCTACAAAATTATTTTAGAAAGTATCAACACTGGTACCGTTGTTATGAAGATAAATTTTTCTTGAAAGTAATTTGGATAATAAATTACACATCATTCAATCCAAACACGGGTCCCATGTAAGAAAAATACAACAACTTCATGTTCATATAGAAAAAAGGTATGAAGGATAATAGAGCAAGCAATACCACAACTTCATGTTCATATAGCAATAAAATTTCATGATTCAAGTGAGAATTAAGGTCATATAATGAATTTGAGAATTGTTTGCCCAAATTCAAAATGAGATTATCTTTTTTTTCTTTCAAAATTGTGTGATTCACATATAGTTGCTCTCACACATTGTTCCAGAAGGATATGCATGAGAAATTCTACTTCTACTAAAAATTACATGTGTGGAGTCGAGCCTCAATTTTGTGAAGAAATGAACAATTGTAATGCAATTCACACATTTGGTATAGACCTGTTAAAATGGGGCTGATCCATCGAGTCAGCTCAAAAAGGTATATTTTAGTGTGAGTCAGGTTAAAAATTAAACTTCAAAAATACTACCCTATTAGTCCACGAGGCCTATGTTTTCATGGGTGGGGTTGGCTGGTCTAGCGGACTTTTGTTGGCTCTTACAAAGATTCATAAAATAATTTTAGTTAATTTTTGGGGAAAAATTAAACTACAATATTAGTGTATAAATATGTTTTCAAGTAATAAAGAAATATTAAAAAAGATGAAAATATATTTTTAAGATGATGTGATTAAATAAATGGTTGTGAGATGAATAGAAAATTTGACAAGTATTGATGTATAAGAGAATTTGAATAAACTGTGAGTTTAAAAGCACTATGAAGATTGTATTATGTATAGAGAGATTTACAGCTAATTACATACTATTATCGATGTGGTACTTTTCTATATACAAATATTCTTAACACTTTCTCTCAAGTTGGATCATATATGAATACTACAAAACGTGCAAACAACAACGCTAAAGTCATCACGGTTCTTCCAAACACCGTGGTGACATCTCTAAACTTAGGCGCAAATATATATATATTTTTAATTAAAAATTGTTAGGATATAATAACAGTTATTGACCTATCCGTTGTGATACAATCAAGCTTTCATGGGTTCAAACCTCTACGCCCTCAAATATTGTATTCCTTTAATATTAAGGCGCACCTTTTCTTTTTTATTTATTTTTAAATAAAAAATAAAATGGATATAACAACGGTGGCTTGACTCAACCGTTGTTAGATGATTTAACTTTCCACTATGGTTGATTTTTCAACCGTGGTTAAATATTTAATTGATAAATTAAAACAAAACTTATTCTAAATTTCTTTCATAAGATGCCCTAGGCGAACAAGCGAACCAGAGAAGACAGTGGTAACATAGTCTGTATTCATTCATTTGGAACTCAAATCTTCACCCTCTTTGTTCTGTAGAATCGCAAATCTTAGACATCATTCTTGTTCTCGTCCTCATCTTCGAAGTACGGTACTCTTCATCTTCGGTTTTCATTCTTTTTTCCTAGGTAAATATTGTTTGCTTCATATTTAGTTCATGTTAATTTTTTTCATATGCTTTAGATTTTTTGTTAGATATAGAAGTGAACAAAAATATTATATTTTTATGATGCATATGCATATGCTTAAGGTTTAGAGCTATATTTTTGTTTTGAATATATTTTAGTTTTTGGATATGGTTTTGGTTTAGATTTTGGTGATTCAATCATATTATCATTCATGTATAAATTTCAAAAGTTGTTATGGATCATAGTTGGATGAAATCTGATAGATTAGATTTGGTTTATGATAATGGAGTTCTTGAATTGCTTGAATACGCTGATCAAAATCTTCCTGACAATAATGGTATCTTTTATTGTCCTTGTGTTAATTGCGAGAATATCCATAAAGGTACAAAGGATGAAATATTCTATCATCTATGTATTGTTGGTATATGTCAAAATTATATAATATGGACGTGGCATGGGGAGATGGATAAAGAGGGTAGTCGGGCGTCACAAAGTCAGAGAGTGAATGAAGATGAATACATGGATGATCGACTAGACGATATATTCTATGATATTGGATAATCTTCTTTTTAGAATGCTCATATTTATGGTACTTTATTATAGTGATAAAGACACACCTTTATATAAGGGATGCACAAGTTTTACACGATTGTTTGCGGTGTTAAAGTTGTTTAATTTGAAGGAAAATGGATGGTCTGATAAAAGCTTCACGAAATTACTTGATTTGCTAAAGCAAATGTTACCAGAAGATAACAATTTGTCGGATTATTCGTTGTTATGAGGCCAATAAGATATTATGTTCAATGAGTTTGGAGTATATCAAAATACATGCATGCCCTAATGGATGCGTATTATACAATAAAGAGTATGAAGACTTGTATCAATGCCCAAAATATGGTATGTCGTGTTACAAGCTGAATGCCAATAATGATGATGACAATGACTATGACAATATTAGTAGGAAGCATCATCCTACTAAAGTGTTATGGTATTTGTCAATAATTTCACTATTTAAGAGACTTTTTGTTAATTTGAATGACGCAAAGAATATTAGATGGCATGTAGATAAAAGGAAACATAATGGAAACATTCTCCATGTAGATGATTCGTTGCAATGGAAGAAAATTGATTCATTGTTTTCAGATTTTGGAACTGAGCCAAGAAACCTTAAGCTTAGGCTTGCCATTGATAGAATGAACCCCTTTGATAATCTGAGCACTAATCATTATTCATGGCCTATTCTTCTCATTATTTACAACTGATCTCCATGGTTGTGCATGAAGCGCAAGTATATTTTGTTAAGTATGATTATTTCTGGACCACGACAACCTGGTAAAGACATAGATGTTTATCTAAGTCCATTAATTAAAGATTTATGACTTTTATGGGATGAAGGCGTTGAAGTTGATGAGGCATATTCTGGGGAAAAGTTTAAGATGCGTGCAATGTTATTTTGTACAATCAACGACTTTCCTGCTTATGGTAATTTGGATGAATATAGTGTCAAAGTACATAAAGTGTTTCCTAAATGTGAATATAATACTTGTTATAACCAACTTGAGCTTGGAAAAGACCGTGTACCTTGGGAATTAAAATTTTCTAAAACCCTATCATTCTTATCGTAAATTGAGGAAGGCTTTTAATGGACATCAAAAGTTTGATATGGCTCCTAAGCCTTTAACCAGGGATGAATTTTATCAATGGCAGGAACGCATTAATGTTGTCTTTGGAAAGAGAGAAAAAGAAAAAGGGCCAGTTGAGAAAAATATATGGAAAAGAGGTATGTTTTCTTTGATGTTGCATATTGGTCAAGTCTTGATGTTAGACATTGTCTTAATGTGATACACGTGGAGAAAAATGTGTTTGATAGTTCGATTGGAACACTTCTAAATATTTCAAGCAAGACTAAAGATATTAATACTTCCCGTCTCGATATAGAGGTGATGGGTATACAAAAACAGTTGACTCCAATAGAGAGAGAGGAAAAATAACTTATTTGCCACCAGCATGTCACACTCTATCTAAAAAGGAAAAGAATGTTTTATGTGAGTGTTTGTATGGTATCAAATTTCCCCAAAGTTACTCATAAAACTTTAAGAAACTTGTATCAATGAAAGATCTCAAGTTAATTGGTTTAAAATCTCATGATCGTCATGTATCAATGCAATAACTTCTACCAATGGCTATTTGTGAGATCCTACCAATAAAATGTGAGAGTAACTATAACCAGATTTTTCTTATTCTTCAATGCAATATGTAATAAAGTTCTTGATTTTAAAATATTAGATAAATTAGAAGATGAGGCTGCCATAACCTTGTGTCAATTTGAGATGTATTTTCCTCCACCATTTTTTGACATTATTGTTCACTTACTTGTTCATCTAGTCAGAGATATCAGATTTTGTGGTTCAGTTTATTTAAGATGGATGTATCCAATAAAGATATATATGAAGATCTTTAAAGAATGTACGAAGAATCATCACCGATTGGAAGCTTTGATTGTTGAAAGGTACATCACATAAGAAGTTGTTGAGTTTTGTACAAACTATTTGTCAGAAGCAGATTCTATAGGAATTCCAAAGTCTTGTCATGTTGACATAGATAGAAGAGGTATTCAAGTTCTATATGTTGTGTCAATGGCTCGACATGTAGTTATACAAGCACATTTTTATATATCGAATAATATTGATGAAGTCCAACCTTATAAAGATACTCAAAAAAACATATGAAGAAAAAATATCACTGAATGAGTGACAAGTTGTTGTTGATAGAGCATAACAATGGACTCACAGTTTGGTTTATTGAAAGGGTATTAAATAATTGTAGTGCACCTAAGATACTTAAATGGTTGTCATACATGCCAAAATTTAAAGTCATAACTTGGACTGCATACGACATTGGACATTATATATTTTATACAATATCAAAAGATGATCATAATATAATGCAAAATATAGGGGTTATGGTTGCTTCCAAATTGATGTATTTCTCTAGTTCAAAAGATAAGAATCCAATATTGACAACTATTGTGTTCTATGGTGCCATTGAGGATATTTGGGAGATTGATTATGGTATTTTTAAAGTGCCATTATTTAAATGCAAGTGTATTCCTAATAATAATAAAGGTACATTGATAACTTAAGATTGACCCAGGTTGACCTTGGTAAGACATCTTTTATGACCGAACCATTCATCATGGCTTCTCAAGCAAAACAAGTTTTCTATGTGACTGACTCTTTGGGCATATCGAGGAAATGGTCGTTCGTTCTCAAGAAAAACACATTCCTCTTAGTGATGAAAGTCTTGGTATTATGTTAACTTCTTCTTACACAACACAAGTTCCTACCTCATGATGAAGTGGATGGAAATTATGTGCATGATATTCGAATATATCATGAAGAAGGCATATGGGAAAATTAACAAGTATTTTATTTTTTATTCATAATATATTAATTATATGTTATAATTTCTACGTATTTTACTAACAAATATGATTATTTGAAATCATAGGTATTTAGAGTCAAGACACCAAGAAATAAGAAACCAAAACACCAAGACATAATTATGTGATGTTATATAATGTGTAAATTGTAGGTTGTTTTGTGACATTTTGGTTTTGAAGTAATATATAATTTTTGGTTCTTAATCCCATTATTATTATTATTATTATTATTATTATAATTCAATTATTATTATTATGATAATTTTATCACAAATGCGAGTTATTTGTTCTGATGTGATTGTTTCTTCTGCTGTGATACAGTCCATAAAAATAAAAGTAAAAAAATGGGAAAAAGTTTAAAAGCAGGATTATGTTTATTAATTAAGCATACTTTTTGGCAACAATTATACTCCCTATGTCCCAAATTATAAGAGAAACTTACTTTTTAGATTCATTGAATAATTAATGTATCTGGTCTATATATAGACCAAATACATTAATTATTCAATGAATCTAAAAAGTGAATTTCTCTTATAATTTGGCACGGAGGGAGTATAACACAGCCATTGTAATATCTCGCGGGTTGTCCTAAATAATATAAATACCAAAACAGCGCTGCTGAGAATCAAACCTAAGACCTTTAAGTATATCACAATAGTTATGTGGCACAATCGTTGTAATATGGCGCACGCTTTTAAATTTTTTACAATGGTCATTGGACTGTGATTGTAAGTAACGCATATACAACCATACACTACATAACAACGCCTAGTCCTGCGTGATTATATATCTTTCCCAATCGTTGTTAAACGCTTTTTCTGTAGTAGTGTATGTAAAATAAGCTGAGGTTGTTACAAATATAATCCACTTGAGAACCTCCGAGAGACTTTTAAACATATCAGCCAATTGGTCTTCAAATTTGATGAAATTTGTGGTGATTTCTCCTAAAAGTAAATTATCCCTTACATAATGACAATTTATTTATATGTGTTTGGTCCGTTCACGGAAAACCAAATTAGATGCAATGTGGAGTGCTTCTTGATTATCGCATATGAGTTTTATGTTCTGAAGGTCTCCCAACCTATGTCTTGAGAGTAAATTTTTCAGCCATATGCAAGCTTATTTGAGGCTGCTACTGTTGTAACTGTTTTTAAATTCAGAGTCGTCACTATTAGTTTTTATCCTAAGGAAGGGGTCTAATAGGAAACCCTAATTTCGCAAATATAGATTCTAGGTTTCATACTCAGTTTTAGACGAAGGGAAGGTGGTAGGCACCCTTCATCTACCTTGTTCACAAGGATACTAGGGTTTAGAAGCAAATTTTTAGGAAGAGGGTTTTAATATTTTTTAAGGGAACTCGCCACGATTTAGTCGTATGCCTACGTATCCTCTTAGGAGGATTAAAGTCCCATTTCGTAGTTCACGGTGTTTGTTGGTGTTTTTTTATAGGATTACGTAGAATTGATTTTGAATTATCCTTGAACCGTTGTCTGGGTTGAAAATTGTGTAAGCGTAGACGTAGTTCACAGTTAATTTGAAAATAATTCTCCTTAATCATTTTCCGAAAATATCTTGGGGTTTTGATTAAGTTAGTAAAAAATGGTTTGATCGTTGGCTAGTTATTTTGAATTTTAAATTAATGATGTGTATGGTAGGACGTAGAGCGTGGGAGTCTTATGTAGTCTCCTCGTCACGTGGCCACATATCGCTCGCTGATGTAGTTGATTTTGATTAATAAACCGGTAGATGATGTGTCGACCAATTTAATTATTTGAAGATAGACATCCTATTATTTATATTTTCCCTTTTATTTTCATTTAAAACCATTTTTAAAACCTTTTCTTTATTTTTAGATGCAATTTTATTTTTTGTATATATTATGGTTGATCTTGAACTATGAGATTTTGATCATGAGCTTCATTAACATCGTTGGATCTTGGGTGTTAAGTTTAATCCTCCAAATTGGATGATTGATTTTAATGATAGCTTGATTAATTTTTTAGGTTCAAATTTGGTTTGATTCTTATCTCATCGCTCTTCACCTTATCCTCTTCTTATTGTGTCACATGTTATTAGAAGATGATATACATATCATCTCTCCAAACATATGACACATAAATTTCTATTTACCGGCCTCAAAATAGGTCCGACTTATATATAAGTCCACTTACGATTTCTTAACATAGTGCTAAATTTTGTCCCGATTCGAGAAATGATCATTTGTGGCCCAAACCCATGTTTGTAAGCCCGAGTTGATTTGAAACCCATGTTGATTTGTTTCGTTTCTTTTTGAAGATACTTAATAATCAACTTGAACCATAAAAAACTTTAATGTACTTGGACTACTTGGTTACTATCCTGGGCATTATGGAGATTGTAGACATCTTGGACTTAGGATTAGAGACCTTGGCCTACCTTGAGACCTTTTGACCTCAATTGTTATTTTGTTTGGAGCTCTTGGGGTTTACCCCAAGACATTGGGTTGTTTTTTTGTTTTTTTATGTGTAGGTTATTGTGATTACATGCTTTGTCTGTAATCGGGAATTCATCTGTATACATCGTTTACTCTGCCCAATTTTTGTGAAGACTTAATGCAATTGAAGCTTTGTTTTCTTAAGAGATTTATTATCTTTGCTTGTTTGGTTTCAAATCCAAAGGAATGGAATTCTACATTGACTCATTGTGTCAATTGTTGTCTTCTTGTTGGTTAAACAGTTCTTTTCTCTAACTTTTACCTTATGCTTCAGGATAATCCCTTCATCTCCTCCCATCTTCTTTAATTTCAAAAATCTTCTCTCTGCTTTTCAAAACTCTTCGTATTTTCAAACATGAACTGCTTTTGCAATAAACTTGGACTTATGTGCATGAATTTAAAAAAAAAACATTTTCTTAATCAAACTTTAATCAACTTAATAGTACTTTGACATTTTTGTGAGAAGACTAAAAGTCAATCAATCTCATTCAAACCATTTTTTCCATTTTGGATTTTATCCTTAAAATTTTCTCTAAAAAGATTAGACTCTTGTCAATCCTTGTAGTGATATGAGCTATTAAACTTCTACGATATGTAGTGAAGTGATATATTTTCCACTTGGCTGTTGAGTGAGACTTTGTTCATTATAAAATCCAAGCCATATCCTCCACTTTGAGATGATGCAAACTCCCCTTTCTCATAATTGTGAGTAATAAGTATATTCTTCAACTCGGATAAGACGATGACATCTTGTCTCTTAAAATTAACCAACAAACTTGTGTTTTAAATTTTTTAAAAGGTGAACTATGAGTACCCTGATCCCCTATTGCACGGAAGGTGGTATGTAGACACTAAAGGTTCGAAACCGCGGCGGGTGCAAAAATTATAAAAAAAATACTTCTTTTCTCATCTCCACCATCTATTTTTATACAATATTTATAGCCAAAATACACAAATTTCAAAGAGGTTCCTGCAGAGTACCATAGATGTTTAGGGTGCTAATACCTTCCCTTTGCATAACCAACCCCCGAACTTAGATTCTCTCTCCCTCTTTTTTTGTTATTCGCTCTTTTCCCATTCCTTTGGAAACAATAAAGTACGGTGGCAATTTTTTATTTAATTTGTGCGAGTCAAGTCAATCCAATGACTTATCCTCAACATTTCTACGACTATACAAAGCTTGTGGGAAATATGAGAACCAAAGTACTTTGATCCCATCATAATGTATGAATGCAATGCAATATTATGTTTATGATGAAACATAAGCCTTAAACAAGAGGGTAAATTTTAAGGTGCAACAAATGCCCCTATTTAATCGTCTTAAACATGATAAGGGAGAAAAACAATAGCTTTCGGACGTTCAGAGTTGAAGATGATTGAATATAAAAAAAACCCGAAAATTTACACTCTTGGAAAAAAAAAGAAGTGAAACCTACTGAAGACAAGGAGTTCCAATAAATGCGGGACTTGGAAGGTACCAAACGGAATTGGATTTAGCAAGAAGAGGGTTTAAAGAAAATTGGCCCTTTAATGGCATGCATCAAAATGAAGCTGTAATGCAGATTTTAACAAAATTGAGACAAAACTCAAACTTAGAAGAGTAGATGAAACTAAACTTCAGAATAACGTGTCAGGATAAAACTGGACCACAAAAGGGGTGAGGTAAGACTCAAACTATAGAGAATAGGCAAAACTAAACTTCGGAAAAGTACACGGAGCAAAGTGGCTAGAGCGCGTGATTCTAGGAGCTCCAGCTAGTCTCAAAAGAGACCGGTCAACCAAGGATACAACAAACAAAAGCTAAAGTATAGTAATTAAACATTGTTAAAGGCTCAGTAAACAAAAACTGATATATATCCAAGGAATTACATCCAACGAGAAAAAACTCGTCTCGACGATACTAGAAGATCAAAACTTTATAAATATGAGTACCAGGACAAAACAAACTAGATTTCACGCACGAGTAACGAGGAGAAACTCGACCCACATGAAAGTGGTGAGAGTGCATGTTTATCAGAGCACCTGCTAATCTCGACCCAAAGCAAGGTGATTAAGGCGTACTACTAAAACCTGCTAAAAAATGTCAGGAAGAAACTGATATTCAAAAGGTACATCAATAGACATTTGAATGGACCAACGAGGGTAGTAAAGACTAAACCCGAGAAAACATCATCAGGGTAAAACTGAACCACAATCAAGAGTAGACACTTAACCAATCAAACGATTATCATCAACATGATATTTATATGGGGTAAAACTGAGATTCTGAGGATAAATACCTCGTTGGGGATATAATCCGAAGTTTTAGCAAATTCACTAGGGAAAATAGAAATAGTAATGGCTTATGTTCTGATGCATGTTTGAAATTTTTTTTATAGCGGAATGCTCCATATAATGGAAATGGTACGCATTTTGGTAGATGCAACGTAATGAAGTATGTTTAAATGTTTTACTAGGGAATGGCCAATCAAGAAGCCAAAAATTAAGAAGTCAAAATCTGACATGACTTGCAAAAAAAATGCAAAATCCAATGGAGATGAGAAGATATAAGGATCTTCTGGGGAGAAACCCTTAAAGAGCTGAAACCCTATGGGGAGTAACAAACTTAGTAACCAGTAGAACGGGCTACAAACACCGAGATGATTTGAAAAACTAAATTGCAAGCTCTAATGGGGATGATCAAGTCGAAATTGTAATTTCCGATGAGAAATGCCAAATAAAGATTGGGCGCTGCGGGAAAAGATAAGGGCAAAATTGTAAATTATAAAGTGGAACGCAAAATGGATATTGGACGATGCTGGAGACAGCACCGACAAAATGGGGCCTGCGGGAAATCAAAACCCACCTGACTTTTTATTTGATAACTTGTCAATTTCTCACTAGAGATAACAAAACCTTATATTGCAAAGGATATAAAGATCCAAGTTGGGGGTAAGGGACCTTACAAACAAAAACCCTTGTCGGGGATAAAACGTTCTTTGTAGGAGAAACTCAACAAAATATATTGCTGCTAGAAATACGAGAATCTTCAACTCCACTGGGTATAAATATGTGCTTCAATTAGAACGAACTTTCCGGGATTTTTGACATTGGGCCAAGAAATCACAAAAGCACACTCTATGATATCAGCACCTAGGATTAAAATTTACTGGATAAGGAGAGAATCAACAAAAGAACTTTCAAAGGAATGATTTTGTTGAGGAAATGAGGATTCTTGATCAAAAGATGTCTCTGAGGAAACCTTAATGGGAAAATGAGAAAAAAAATTTGCTGACCTAATTTCAACCTATATATTCTCTTTATTCAGACATGACAAAGGATGAAAACCCTTGCAGCAAAATGATCTTCCAAAAATCACAAAAATTATTCAAATTAGGGCAACTTGCAAACCCTTACTGCAGCCACTCTTGAGGCATATTAACCCTTCCATTCACTTTTTGGATCACAATAGGGTGAGAATGGATCATCCATGATGATCCAAAAGGCTCGAAACACCACTACATGCATCATCGATTTTCAATCTCTGCATGAATTTTAATTTTTACTTTCTTTATGTTTTAAGATAAACTAACCACGCTAATGTGTTCATAATGTTTCCTTATGCCGGAAAAGTCAATCGCATGACTTTCATGCTACCAAAATCACGAGTTTCCATAACCACACTGATCCATTCAATTTTTGTTGTAGCTCCTAAACCAGCGCGATTTAGGGGGGTAGGGTCCCTCTATATATGTAATGCTTATTGTTTTGCAGGACAAGAAATACACTTACCGGAGAAGACGACTGGAGCTAGGGCTCCAGCGTCTCTCCGGTCATGCAATGTGATTTTGTATTATATATGTTTTATTTCACTGATAGCAATGGATGTATCACCACTCTAGTGGTTAAAACGCGCGCGGTAAGTCATTTTTGTCCCAGGGCACAGGTTCGATCCCTAGTTTTGGCATTTTTGATGTTTTTTCATATTTTTTTTTGTAGGTATAACATACTAAGCATGTTAGATTCCATTCCTTGACACAAGAACGCGCCTGGCCTGCTGGTGAACAAGCTGGATGAAAAAGCTAAGGGCGTGTTCAAAACCCACCCCTGGCAATTTTGGTTTATTCTCCATTTTTCTTACTATTTCACTCTTTTATCCTTTTCTTCCAAACCTTAATTCAGAAAAACCTTTTTTACAAACCTAATTTCTTTCAAAACCTTTTTTTTATAAACCCTAATCAAATTAGGTTTTTCGGTTTTTAATTAAATTAATCCAATTTATTTTTTTAATTAAAATTAATAAGTGTTTTAGGGTTAATCATCATTAAAACCTTTTTATCAAAAAAATCACCAAAAACCCTTTCGCTTTCCTTTTTCCTATTTTACATTTTTGCGTAGTTTATTCTTCTCACATTTTTTTCCATCATTATTGTAATTGCTTCCCAGATTTTAATAGTAATTAGGGTTTACTTTCCTACATTATTCTATTGTATACCTCTCCCGAAGCATTGTGATAGTCTAGGGTTTTCTTTCTGCTTTTTACTTCCCGCACTTTATTGCTTTTCATTATTGCTATATTATTACTAGTAATTAGGTCTTGTATGGAAATATTTAAACCAAACGATAGCTAACCCTAATTTCAAAAGATAAGTATAACTAAAAACAACACATATCGCACACTCGCACCTCTAGGGTAACATCCTTTGTTGCCTCATAAAAAACAATCATGTCCCTCGAACGTGGGGATGCTTTAGCAAAGTCCCTAAAAAACAAAGATCATAGTCCCTCGATGACCCTTTCGATGTTTCTTAGATAAATAGTCTAGTCCCTTATAAAAAATTTCTAAAGCATCCTTATCAGTTGCCTTCAATGATTGTATAATGACCCACGCATGTCCCTTCACATCCAACGATAGGGCTTCCTACTAACTTATGGTAGGATAGCATTAACTAAAGGAGAAGTAAAGTACAAGAAATACCTTGATTAGGTATAACGCTTGTAATCGTTTGCTCACAAAAATTTCAAAACTTACCCCCCCCCCCCCCCCGAACTCAAACCAGGAAAGGTCTCCCACCATATTACACATAGCCTAAATTAAAATGATTCTTTTTCTTGGGTATCTCCACAAGTTTACCACAAAATTTCAATTTACCATCTTCCACAATTGTTTGCAAGTCTTTCCACAAAGTCACGGTAGGTTTCTTGATCTTTTCCACAGGTAAGGTTACCATTGAAGCTACCTCTAAGACTTGAAATGGTGTTGCTATACATTCTTCATTGGCGCTGATATATCTGTAGGACTCTATGTGACTTACAAAGATGTCTTCTTCACCTCGATTATAACTAATCTTCCTTCAACGAAGAACTTCAATTTCTTATGTAAAGTTGAAGTAATTGCCCCTACTGTATGGATCTAAGGTCGCACGAGTAAACATGTATACACTACTCTGTATCTATGACTTAAAAGTGATATAAAACATGTGAGGGCCTATCTTGACAGGAAGAACCACTTCTCCAAACACTATGCTTTAAGAACCGTCAAAATCTTTGACTATTGTAGAACTTGGTCTTATAACAACACCATCCAATGTTAACTTCATCAAGCTAGATTTCAGTAATACATTGAGAGCAGAACCAGTATCCGTGATTACCCTGGATAGGCTTGTAGTACCTATATGAATATAAATATGCAACACCTTGCTGTGAGCTCTGCCTTGTGAAGGAAACTCACTGTCATTAAAACCTAGATATGATCTAGATGTCAGATTTGCTACAACATTGTCAAACTGGTTTATCATGATCTCTTCTACAACATGAGAAGAACTTAGAACCTTCATTAGAGAGTCTCAATGCTCTTCTGAGTTGAGGAGCAACGAGAGTATTAAAATCTTGGTCGGGGTTTGGTGTAGCTCATCTACCACCCTATAGTCACTCCTCTTGATTATTTTCAAGAATGCTTCCACCTATTGGTCAGTAAAATTCTTGCTCAGAGGTTCTTGTTCTTGGCTTGCCTCCACTACAGCTTTCCCCTTATCCTTAATTATAGCATCATTCTTCTTTTTTGGTTCAGGACCACAGATTCGACCAGTACGAGTCATGCCCATATTCCATCAATATTTGTGATCACTGGACCTTGACTTGTCAATGGTTCACATTAATGTTTTAAACAAATGAAGTATACACTAGAATCATAACTCCAAAGTACTGCTTTGTTACTTTCAAAAGAGGTAGGAGATGGCCCCCTAATCATCATCATAGTCTTTGGTACCACTGGTATCCTCAGAGTTTGTCTTGGTATCATCACTGATGCTTTTGTTGACTCCCCCATGGAATCACAAGAGTCTTCTTATTAAGTTTTGGTCCTTGGCAAGGAATAACCAATGGCTTCTTTGTACTTCCATCAATCGCGACTACATATTCTTCTTTAGGGTATTGTCCAAATTAGACTAACCCCTGATCCACCATTTTTTGTAATGTCTTCTCAAAAGATTCATTATGTTCCAAGAGGAATCCACATTCCAACAAATATTCTTTCAAAAGTTTTATCAGGGCTTTTTCTTGTTTGGATGCCTCAAAGCTAGTGACCACTTCAATTGCATTCACAACTGGCCCATCATGCAGAGGCATGGGATTTGTCTTGATGTTCATTTATCGAAATTTATATCCTTAGGTTCCAACTAATCCTCAACCTTATTTCTAAAGGCCCAACATTTTTCTATAGTACACCCCAGAGAATTGGTATGATAAGCGCACCTGGCATTGGCATCGTACTTTGGTGGGAGTGCCCCGATTGGAGGAGCTAGAGGTTTAGCTCTACCAAAGATTCCTTGACTAAGTTTTGCAATAATTTACTGTTCGGCATGAGAGAGGATCAAATCTTCTCAGAGGCCTTTCAAACCTGTTATGTTGTTGTTATAATGGAATTATTAATGGTTATTGTGCACTTGGGTGCGATGCTACAACATTAATTTCTCCTTCCTTCTTTTTTGAGAAGTTAGGAACATGTCTTTTTGCATTATAAGGGTTACTAGATGATGCCCTTGTATCTTCCCGTTCTTTATACTGGCTTAAATTCTTTTACCAATAGTAAATGAATCCAAAAATCTAGAAGAGACGCTTCCTACATCTTATCATAGTACAACCCTTATAAGGTATCCATGAGCATATCGACTAGTTATTTCTCCAAGAGTGGTGGTTGTACGCAGGCTTCCAGTTTCCTCCATATTTGAGCACACTCCTTGAAAGTTTCCTCCTTCTTCTGAGATAAGTTTTGGAGTTGCATGCAGTTAGGAGCCATGTCCAAGTTATAATTGTAATGTCTTAAGAAAGCATTAGCAAGATCTGCCCATGTCTTAATATGAACTCGTTCCAATTGCATGTACCAATCTAATGATGCCCCACTTAAACTCTCTTGGAAGCAATGGATTATTAGCCTTTGATCTTTAGCATATGCATGCATCTTTCTGCAATACACGCGTAGATGTTTCCTCGGACATGTGAGCCTGTTATATTTTCCAAAGTCATGTACTTTGAATTTTTGGGGGTATCACCACATCAGGAAGTAGACGCATTTCGAGAGTGTCGACATTGAAAGAATCATAAACCTTCATAGCTTTCAACATTTCTTCCGGAGCTTTTTACTGATTGAGAGCCAAGGGATTCTCAACAATTTTGGGTTGGTGTGTTTGAGTGACACCTTTCAACTCAATATCTCCATATTGTAGATCTGCATAGTTAACCGTATTGTTGACCAACATTTGCAAGGTATGAGATGCCCCTAGATTTGCTGGAGATGGGAGAAACCCTTATGTGTTAGTTTGTTTGAGTTCTTGTTGAGCCATAGTTGACTTTTGAGGTCCTGATTATGGTTCTCTTCTTGGTTAGTGACTGCTTGATACACCAATAGTATGTGATACTTCCTCAAAGGCTACCCTAGGAATATGCTCTTGCCTCTCGAAGATGTTCTTCAAGGCTAGAAGAACTTAACTCATATGTCCTTTCATTGAGTCAATGTTTCCTTTTACTTGATCCAAATCTTCCCTGAATGTGGCTTGGTTTTCTTCAATCTGCTCCATCATTTTCTTTTGATGGGCTCTTGTTTGATATGGATCTTGCTTGTCTTTTAGAACCGGTATTCTTGGTAGAGGTCAGGAATTATCTTATGATTATCGTCTCCCGCCTTGGTGATCTTCATATACTGCTCCTTCCAATATAACTTTTCAGCTCTCATTTCCGTATAGATTTTCTGTTGTATTAGTAAATCTTTTCAGAGGCCTTCTAACTCAAGACACACTTGTTCATATTCATAGGTCTTTTGGGAGAGAAATCTTTCTTCCATCATCCTTTTGAGGCGTTCTCCTACCTCTGATTCTTGGCTATCTTGGAGTCTTGTAGTAAGATACTTCATTTGTTCTTCTTGATCTAAATAAGCTTGTGCCAAACTTTAGATTTTATCCATCTGTTGTACCCCAAAATTTACCCTCCCATATTCTTCAAATTTTGCTAAGATCATGCTTCAAAATCTCCCAAGGGTTGCACAGTCCAATGGCCTCCTAACAGTCAAAATTAGGGTTTTGGTTCTGGCAAAGAAATTGAAGTGTCCAAGGGTCCAATCAAGTCCCACATGCCTATAAACATTGTCAAGCATCCACATGCCAAGTTTCAAGACTCACAGCACAAAATTGCACAGTCAAAAACCCTAATTGCTCAACAGTCAACTACAGGGGCAAAATGGTCATTTGACAGTCAAAAGTCAAAATTTTTGGTCAACATCTTATTTTGAAGCCACAAACATCATTTGATCAATTATTGATCATGATTCTCAAAAGCATGGCTCAAAAAGTCTCAAGATGCAAAGGTTTCTATTTTTGGACAGCTGAAAAAGTCAACTGCAAATTGACCAAGGCATAACTTCCACATGGTTTATCATAAAAATTCCATCCAAATCTCATTTTGAAGAGAATGACATTTCCTACAACTCATCTTCACACTTCAAGTCCAAGAAATGCTCTCACAAAAAGTTATCAATCTCAACATTATAGGTCATTTTCAAAAGTCAACAAAAAGGCACTTTAAGTCAAAGACCATAAATTGAGATTGGTAAATCAAAATGACATGGGACCAAAGGAATTGGTTATAGGACTTTAAGACCTTTCCAAAATGTCCAAGAACATGATCAAAGCTTAAAAATTGAGCAAGATATGCCTTGTGGAAGTTGGGAAATTTTTGGGAATTTTGAAAAGTCAACTTTGCTTCAAATGCCTCAAAATTGCTAATGGGCCTCAATTTCTTCCATGAATCATCACCCAAAAGCCATGCACGACCCATTAAGCTAAAAGGGAGTTATTTTCTTATTTTTAATTAATTAATTGAATTTTTAATCCCATTAATTCATTTAATTAAAATTAATTATGAGAAAAATACTAAAGCATGTGTTTTGAATCTTTTTATGCAGCTAATATGTCCATTATGAGCTCAAGATTTCGTGCACATTCTAAAAGGAAAGAATCTTCCATGATTTGGCATAATTAGCATGAAAAAGATTGGAAAAAGATCATGGAAAATCAAATATTCAAGATCATTAAACCAATGGATTTTGGGCTGACTTTTAACCTAATTCTACTCATATACATGTACACAATTGAAACCTAAGGGATAACACACACAGGCTGCGCAGAAACCTAAAGAACAAACTTGCATTTTTTTGACAAAAAGTGAGAAACTGTTTTCATACATAGAGCTGGTTTCAAGGCCTCAAAAGCATTCCACAAGCTTGCCAAGACATCCAGGAAACTTTTACAATCAAAGCCAAGTCTCCATACATCCAGAAGTGGTAGAATGATATCGCCCTGTTCATAGAATTTTTCATATTCGTGTTTCAATTTACATGCATTTTCCATCTATTTTTAATGTTGATTTACACTAACATGAGCATTCTGAAGCTATTGGTGTTCTCCAATTGAATTAATACTGCCTGTGTCAAAAGTTGCCATTGATGGTCGCTAGGGTTTCAGAGCTACAAATTTAGGGCTTTATGCATCTGGAAAAATTGGACAATAAGACCAGTACCATTGAAATCAGGAGATCCAAACGAATTGATCTCACACCTCGCGCCCTTTTTCTTTTTGACTATCACCTAATCGCTATTTTTCAGGTTGAAGCTTAGGGGGGGTTTAAAACCCCCGCTATTTACTTATGTTTGCAGAAAAAAGAGGAAGACGAAGATGGCGTGTCTGGACATGGTTGGTAAGTTTGAATACTGGCGCGTTTTTTTTTATTATTATAGCATAATAGTGTTTTTCACATATATTAATCATGTTCCATTAAAAAACAAAGAAACGCGTTGGTTGGGTTGGTAGATGTGTTGTCATGCAGGTACTGGGACCTGGGTTCGATTCCCAAGTCCCCCATATAATTTGTTCCAATTTTTCATAAAGCGTTCCAGTGTATAACACGCCCAGAAGTCCATCATATACTCTCATACGTGGCTTGCCAAGTGGCCATGAGCGTCCATCCAGTGGCCAGGAACCAAAGTCCATGGTGTGCCCCAGTCAACGCGCGTGCATATAATCTGAAAAGTCAGCATGGATCAAACTTCTATTGGGCCAAATTCCTCAAATCACACCTCCAAAGGGGCCTGATACCCCTCCTATGGTTTGCATTATTTTGATTTTTTATTTGATTTTCTTTAAATTCTTTCTAATGTTCTAATTATTTCTTTTCACCATAAAAATAATTTTCAGTATAAAAAACCAGAAAAAAATCAAAAAAACATGTTTATGGTTTTAATATTTAATGCATTAATATTTTTTTGTAAATAAATTTAATAATCAATTTAGGTTAATTTAGGTTAAAGTTTTAATGTTTTTCTTAAATAACTAAAATACATAGAAATTAGGGTTTTTAGCATTTTTACCTTTTCTTTTAATAAATAATTTTTTCTTCTTATTATTATTATTAACTATTAATTAATTTTGTAAATAAACATGTAATTAACTAATTAGGTTAAATTAGGTTAAAACTTAAATATTTTTCTTTAACAATTAAAAACAATTTAGAACTAGGGTTTTATTTAATTTTCTAATTTCAATCAATTCTCTTTATTTCCATTAAACACAAAAAACATAAAAAATAATTTCTTTTCTTATTAAATAATTAATTAATTTATTAATTTCATTTAATTTTTTTAAAGGGTCCAACGCCCTCGCACTTTCGATTCTAATTTCTTTTTGCGCGTTTATTTTTATTTCCCTTTTTAATATAATGTAATTGCTCAAGCCCTGTAATAGTATTTAGAAATTCATTTACTTTCCGCATTTTATTTAAAAAACGGGTCTTTGTTAATTTGGCGATGTATAGACTCGTGCCTTGTAATAGCGTAGGACGTTTATTTTTCGCATTTTAATTTCCGCACCTTTAAACTGCTAATCACATGAAAGAATGAATGGCCCAAATAAAATCAAAGCGTAGATCACCAAATGCATGACAAGATAAAACATAACTGAAAACAATACACGAATTCACACACCACTCTTAGGGTACGCCTCACTGTTGCCTTGCCCCTCGAAACGTGGTTGTCGAGTATAGGACGTTTTAGTAAGTCCTTATGTCCATGAACATGACATAAGGGTAGCTTCTAAGGTGTCCTACTGTTACTCTGGTGACCACACTGTCCCTAAACTCGAATTGACCCGAACACCTCCAACGGTGGTGCTACCTACCTCTCAATGGTGGGATGGCACTACCTTAAAGACATTTACAGAACCTAATTCCTTAGGGTAGGTAGATGACTCGTAGATACTTGCTCTAATTCAAAACAAATCAAAAACTTCTTTTCACACCGACACTTTCAAAAAAGGCTTTCAAAACAATTTTTCAAACACTCTTGAGGACTGATACAAGAGTCGATCTGAAATCTTTAAACGAAACTTTTTCAAACTCACTCACAATTGAAAAGCAAACACTTTTGAAAACACAAATGAGCAAGTATCTAAGAGCCCATGGATAACCATGGATAGAAAGGGTGCTAACACCTTCCCTTTCTATAAATCTACCTCCCGAACCGAGAGACAATCTCATAAGGAATTTTTCTGTGCTTTTGTCCTTTCCATGTTGGAGAAAATAAAAGATGGTGGCGACTCTTGCTTCCGTGACATTTCGCGAACCAGCGTTAAACAGTTAGTTCCAGATCCACCGATCACAGAACTGGCGACTCTGCTGGGGATTCTATTCTTATAAAGTGAGGTGTACCTTAGGATAGTTCATAATTGTGTTTTCAATTATTGTGCTTTGTTTGCTTTATTATTGTGGGTTGCATCGGAGTTACATAGATCCTAACCCGGATCTGGGGATACCCTGTTAGGTAGCATAAGCTGTGAGGGACCTGTCCGGCATAGACCGACATGGGTGAAGTAGTGGCTACGTTGGTGTGGCGCCTTGGTCTGTACTGATATCCCTTGTGTCGCAACGAGGAGAATATGGGTCTTCTAAGGAGTCATTAAGCACCAACCGACCTTAGAACCTTAAATGACCCAACTTGGCCAATAGAACAGTAGCAGTATGCTACGCCCATTGAGGCTAAACTCTCGTGATGGTTCTGGCCGCAAGAAAAGATTGCGATGCTGGAGTTATGACCGATTGAGGGAAGTCAGTGATATTGGGATCCTCTAGAACCCGGTTACTTCTGATAGGATAGGTATGAACCAACAAACTGAAAGAGGGTAATACCTAGACCCCATGCTGGCCTAAACTCTAAGGGCTTGCCTTGTGTGACTTGTGTGCCTTATCATGTTTGCCTTTGTAAATATTTGTGGTGTGCTTTATCATAACATCATGCCATCATAACATTGCATGCATCCTGCATAAGGACTGACCATTTCAAAGACAAGAGGGTTCACCTTTGCTCTGTTTTGTAGGACATCATGATGCCTATGCGAAGGAATACTATCCGGTTCAACTTTGTTCACCCACCTGAGTTGCTTGAAGAGTTGGTTAGCAGAATTCCAAATACTACTTCCTTCATCCAGAGGCATGGTTCTCTTCTCAGTTTAGTCACGGCAAAGTGGGGCCAACAGTTGATGAGTGTCCTGACCCAGTTCTATGACCCTCTGTACCAGTGCTTCACCTTTCAAGACTTCCAGCTGGTCCCTACCCTGGAAGAGTTCTCTGATTTGCTTGGTATCCCTATCTTGGATCAGACTCCCTACACTGGTTGGTAAAAGACTCTTAGGCTTGAGGAGGTTGCTGCAGCTCTTCCCTTGACTCACCAAGAAGTAATGGACAACTGGGTGACTAGAAGCGGAGTTAAGGGTTTCTTGGCCAAGTTTCTGATTGGTAAGGCTAATAGTTTCTGGAATGACTTGGATTTTAGGGCATATGAAGACATCCTGGCTCTCTTAATCTATGGTCTAGTCTTGTTCCCTAATCCTGACAACTTCATCAATGTCACTGCCATAAGGATCTTCATGTCTCGGAACCCTGTGCCTACTCTCTTAGGTGACATCCTGCAATAACTCTATGCTCGTACTGCCCGAAGACGAGGAACCCTGTGGTGTTGCATCCCTTTGTTGGTGAGGTGGTTTATTTCGCACCTCCCTAAGTTCGTGCTGAAGAACAAAGAAGGAAGAGGTTGGGCTCATAGGTTAATGTCTCTCACTGATAAGGACATCATTTGGACTCTCAGAGGTTTGGATGAGATAGCTGTTATTGATCGTCGCGGAGAATATCCTAACGTTCCTTTGATTGGTACCCAAGGAGGGATCTCTTATAATCCATGTCTAGCTCTCCGTCAGTTTGGAAGAGCCAGAAGAGCAGGGCCTCATGAGATGTTGGTGCCTCACATCAGTTTTGAGTTTCAGGTGGATAGTGACGAGCTGCGTCGTAGGTTCATCAAGGCTTGGGACAGAATTCACAAAGCTGACCCACAAGAATTGGGACCAAAGACTTCTCTACCTATGGAATCCTACTACAAATGGGTCCGCATCCGTGCTCAGAAGTTAGGTATGCCATATGAAGCTGTCAGACCCATCATTCTTGAGTATCCTGATAAAGATGGGGCTCCTCCAACTGTTCTCCCTCCTCAGATACCTATTGATTACGAGACGTTAAGGAGGTCTTGGGCGCAACTGCGAGAAGAACGGGATTCTTATCGGGAAAAGTTCAACGAGCAGAAATTGAAGATCCAGAAGCTGACAAAGCAGTTGGAGAATGAGCGAGCTCTGAATGACTACATCCGTACTGAGAAGAGGAGACCATGGGATCACTGATGAGCTTTGGATGTTCTTTTACAGTTTTATTTCCCTTTTCAGTGTTTCCATTATATGTAACGCCTAAGGGCAATCTGTTGAACAATTTAAATTTCAAGGTTGAATCTAATGAAGTGTGTTCCTTTTTGTTTACAAAGTTGATTCCCGATTGTCTTTGAAAACATAAATCATACGCATTCCATTCATCATGTGCATCACAGGTACTCTCCTTTTCAGGTTGCTTACTGTTCTTCGCTGTTTATTTCAGCATCATGAACCCAGAATCAACTACCGAGCTGTCTATCAAGGCCCTTCAGGCGCAGAACGCACAATTTCAAGAGCTGATTATGGGTTTGGCTCAAGGTCAAGAGGAGCTGAAAGCTCTGCTGGTTAAGAAGAAGAAGAAGAAGAGAACTGTTCTATTCAACTCGGGCCGGAGGTTTGGTAACACACTGCAGAATGAGGAAGCTAGTTCTTCTGTAGGCAAAGACAGTCCCCAGGGGGGAAGGGCTCCAAGTCCGGTGGTCTCTGACAATGAGATTGATTTTAATGAGGAACAGTATCCTCCGGCTGAAGACAAATACAAGCAGTTGGAAGACCGTCTGAACGCCATGGAAATTCAACAAGTGCCTGGGTTGGATTTCGGAGACTTGGGTTTATCTTCTAGTGTGATCATCCCGCACAAGTTCAAAGCACCATCTTTCGTAAAGTATGACGGGGCGTCCTGCCCTAAGCTACACCTCAGATCTTATGTGCGGAAGATTCAGCCGTATACAGTGGACAAGAACTTGTGGATCCACTTCTTCCAAGAGAGTCTTTCAGGGACTCATCTCGAATGGTTCTATCAGCTGGATGGAACCAAGGTTCGTAACTGGGAGGAGTTGGCTACTGCTTTTTACAAGCAGTATCAATATAATGCCGACCTCGCTCCTACACGTACCCAACTCCAGGGTATGTCGCTAGGATCGGGAGAAGGTTTTAAAGAGTATGCGCAGAAGTGGAGGGACCTGGCTGGCAGGGTGCAGCCACCATTAACCGACCGTGAATTGGTAGATATGTTCTTGGGGACCCTATCCGGGCCGTTCTTTAATCATCTTATTGGCAATTCATCTGCAGGATTCACTGACCTCATTCTGACTGGGGAAAGGATAGAGGCTGGCATGAAGTCAGGTAAGATTCAGAAAGGTGCGTCTTCAAGTGTTGAGAAGAAACCTTTTAAAAAGGAGGCTGTTGTACCCCAAATTTTGACCTAAGATACCATCTCCCATCTGCATCACTACATTGCAAGCGTTCACAAGCGTTTTGACCTATTTTATCAATTTTCAAAGCAGATGTTTAAAATTCATAACTTTTTTAAATTTCGACAATTTTTTTAAGTTGTTATTTTACCTATGATTCTCCTTGACAACTACAACTTTTCTTTAGAAGTCAAGAGCTGATTATTTTTGAAAACAATGTTTATTTAATTATTTATTATTCTGAGTTTAAATAGTTGGAATTCATTTTCAGTTATTATAATTTAAAGAATTATAAATAATAAAGTAAATAATTGAAAAGAAGTTTATTAATTGATCAATGCTAAAACAATGTTTATTTAATTATTTATTATTCTGAGTTTAAATAGTTGGAATTCATTTTCAGTTATTATAATTTAAAGAATTATAAATGATAAAGTAAATAATTGAAAAGAAGTTTATTAATTAATCAATGCTAAAACAATGTTTATTTAATTATTTATCATTATGAGTTTAAATAGTTGGAATTTATTTTTCAGTTATTATAATTTAAAGAATTATAAATAATAAAGTAAATAATTGAAAAGAAGAAAAGAATTAACTGGTAAAATAATAGAGTTTTATTCATCTTTATTCTAATTGTTACAATTGTTGTCTAAATACCGTATTTATTTACAAAGTATTTATAATGATAATTGTACAAATGTTTAAAGTGAAATAAAAAACTATCCTAATTTTTCTAAGTTCTACATCTTCATCTTCTATTCAATACTTCTTTGATGCACCTTTGATTTTATCTGCAAAGAATAATTAAAGAAAAAAGTCAGAAATAGATATATAATTAAAAGCAGACAATTAATTTAGAATTCATCATTAAAAGCAAACGGCCGGAATCGGTTTTTACCCTCTTTGCAAATCACGGGATTTCTCCCGGTTCACAAAAAGGGATGAATATTATTGATAAATATGAATGCACAAGTATTTGAAATGCACAAATTCATTTTTGCCAAAACCAACTGCATAGTTCAAAATCAACTGCATATTTCAAAACCAACAGCATGTGTAAAGTTTTAAATTGTCAAAAACAAAGTCCAACGTAAACTGTCCAAAGTATGGAAGCATGTCAATACAAAGGCTCCTCTATACTGTAACAGATGCAGGAAAGCTAAAGAAGGAAATATGCAGATTAAAACCATATATGCAAGCCAAATATTTCCAGTTTCATCATTTTCCAGCCACTGCTTTTTCAGAACTAAAGTACATAACATTATTTTAATGTTTAAGCTGTACTAAGGAGAGAGAAGAGAGAAAAGATTTGGGTTTACAGGTTTTGACTTTAGGCAGAAAAGATATAGAAAACAAAACTGCAGTAACACAGTAAAAAAAGAGGCATAGAAAAAGATACAAAACAACTGAATGAAACAGTAGAGGAGGCAGAAGTATCAAAGAAATTGACAAAACAAAAACCTGAACCATCCAAAGGCAAGCCAACAAAACGGATATAATAACAACACAAACTGGTCAAGCAAGGCCAGAGTTCAAAAAACCTGTTTGAAGCCTTAAGCGATAAACTGTAAAAACAAATACCACAAGCCTATTCTTAAAGTACAAAAAACCTCAAGAACCTGCATTCAAAACAAAATACAACCTGCTGTCCAACGCCCTAAACCATAACCTGTAATACAAAGCCAAAAAACCTTAGCCATGCCAAAACTGAAGCCTTAAAAAACAGTAAACCTGTCAAAAGGTCTCCCAAAACCTGTACCTATCATCAAGCCTATCAAGTCCAAACTTTCATGCCTGCATCAAAGACTTCCTAAACCAGTTTCCAAACCCACATAGTAAGCCTCAGAAAATTTCATCATAGGCATCAAGTTAGGCAACCAAATACAGGGCAAGTATTCAAGGCACTCGAATCAAACATCCACAAATTCCAGTCAGAATTCCAAGGCCCTTAGAAAACATCTTCACTGGGCGCAAATCATCATTAACATAAAGATTAAAAATCATATAGCATACTCAGAATCACCAAGGCTTCAAGGCAACCAGAAGAGAAAAGGAGAAGAATCAAATATACTCAAAGGCATCAAGCATATTCAAGCATCAAGCAAGTAAAGCGAGGCAAAGGCAGCAAGAAGAAAGAAGATAAAGTGGTTCAGTTCATCATCATAAAGGCAACAAAAAAGGGCAAAAGAATACACCAACCAGGGATCCCATATTAGCTCAAAAGTCCGTCATCACCATCCCCCCTCCGGCAAGCCTCCGGAACGCCTCCTTCCCCCTCCTTCGTAAAGGTAGCATTTCTTTTTCTCTTTCCTTCCACCATCTCAACAGAAAACAACAATGTTAAAGCTAAAGTCAGAATCAAAGTGAATGTGAAATCACAACATGCAAATCATAAAAACCCTAAAAAGAGTAAAAATGAAATTTAACCTTGAATGAACCATCGCTTGCTTAATCGTGGGAAGGAGGACGCAGAGACGGCGTTGGTGGCTCGGGCAAAGGGGAAGCTCAGAAGCTGGCGTTGAGGAAGACGAAGAGGAACGCGTGAAGTGAAGAGAATAGCAACGGCGCTGTAAACCCTAAAGCCTTCCCCAAATGAAACAAAAATTCATAACCCTAAAAAACTTTGTTTTAGTTAAATGGGCCATAACCCGTTTCCTAAGCCTAAAACCCAAACGAATTTCTTTAACCCCCCCCCCCCCCCCCCCCCCCGCATCCTGCTTCTGATTGTTCTTGGTTTGGGCCCTTAAAAAACTCTTTGGCCCATTCAATTTTCCTTTTACTTTTGTTTTAAACGTTCATAAACCAAAAATTTGATTTACCTTTCTTTTATAATTCTAAATAATATATACCTTTTTTTTCCACATATAATTTACTTAAATATATTAATTTTGTTTATATTAATTCCAAATGAACAATACTTTTTTATATATTAATTAAGACTTTGTATATAAAAGACTAGTTAAAATACATGAATTAGTATAAGAAATTAGTATATTTTATTATTTGCATATTAATACTAAAAATACATAAAAAATAGAAAATTTAAAAACATTTTCTTTCCTTCAATTAAATTCTCTTGCTTTGTACATATTAAACAAAAATATAAAAATGCATGTTCACACCATTTAGTCTGTTATTTAATCATTGTTGTGGTTATATATCACTTAGCTACTTAATCATTATCTATCTAATTTTCTGTTTGATTATTCAGTATTTACTTGGTTATTCTGTTTACGTCTAAATCCAAGAGAAAAATGATTAAATTTGTTGACTTCATGTCCTCAAATCCAATCACGCGAATACCTTCATTTCATTGAAAACTTAAGATAATTTTCCCAAATATTCGATTTTTTCAAAACTCATACCTTTTAAGTCAAAACTTCGACATTAGGTCGTCGTATCTTCAAAAACCCGTCCATACCCATTTTTGGCCAAAACAATTTATTTTTAATCAAACAAACATTTTAATAAATAGATATTTCAAAAGGTTCCTATAGGATACTATAGATGCATTGGGTGCTAATACCTTCCCATTGTATAACCAACCCCCGAACTCTAGACCTCTTTTTCAAAACGCCTTGTATTTTCATTACTTTTAAAAGTATTATGTTACATTGCATACTTTAGGGTTTTATTTCGTTCTTTTCCCTTTTCCCTTGGAAATAATAAAGCGCGGTGGCAACTCTTGCTTTTGTGAGACGAATTAATTAATAGTTCGATCTCCGATTTACCCCGCTACATTTTTTATCGCTACAGAATTGGCGACTCTGCTGGGGAAAGATTGACCTCTTGCTGGTCCATCCCTAAGTGGGTTAAGCCTAGTTTGTTTTATCTGTTTTATTATTATTTGATTTGTTTGATCATGTGTTTAAATTGGGGTTGTTTGGGTTTTTTTGCAAAGGATGAATCCTATACCCGGATTAAGTTACACTTAAGAATAGGACGGGCGGTATAGTCATGTTAACTTTGAGGGAGTAATCCCGAAGAAGGAGGCATGAGATCCCCCACTCAATGGAAGGCCCTTTTGAACGTAATATTTGTTTACCGAGTAATCGGGAAGACATTATTATTTTCGACCTGGGAGCCAGAGAAATTGAGAACCGTAGAACCCTAACCCAACTTGGCCTTTTTAGGTGTAGCGCGGAGACTATAACGGAGTAATTTGGAAGTAGTTGTTACGCGATGCTACACCCGGATGAGTTCCTCTTGAGAATATTGCTAATTATTGAGTAATCAAGATGTTGGTAATATCCGAAGGAGGAATGTAGACTCTGGGAACTCTTAGAACCTTGTCTTACAGGTGTGATTAAACCGTTAGTACATACCTTGGGGTGGGCTTTACCCTTGACTCCATGCTCGAAGCGTTGAACCTTTGAACCCCATGTTTGTGAACTTGTGTGTAATTGTTGCATTATCATTCATTCATGCATTCATCAACATTTTTTGTAAAAACTTGTTTTTCAAGGAACTTAAGAATGATTTGTGCATACATCTCAGGTACTATTATTATGGAATTTGGAAGGAGAAACACTCGAAGTTTTAGTTTTAAGGAGCCCGAGATTGAAGAACTGAAGAGTTTAATTCCTAAGATCAAGAACCCGACGGATTTTCAGAAAAAGTATGGGTCCATTATACCTCTCATGAAGTGCAAGATGAGGGAAGGCGTCCTTGGTACGTTGGTCCAATTTTACGATCCTTTGTATCGATGTTTCACCTTTCCGGATTACCAGTTAATGCCCACCTTAGAAGAGTACTCCTACATACTTGGTTTGCCGATCACCGACTGTGTTCCTTTTTCTGGTTTGGAAGAGGAACCCAAATCTCACGAGATAGTGACCATCACCCACTTGAAGAAGTCAGAGATAGAGGAGAACATGACTACAAAGGGAGGAATCCGAGGCTTGTCGGTGCAATTTTTGTTGAGGAAGCTCGTCATTTCGCTGAGATAAAAGATACTAGTGCCTTTGAAGACGTCTTTGCTTTACTCGCTTATGGTCTATTCTTGTTCCCTAACGTTGATAAGTTTGTGGATATCAACGCCATCAGAATTTTCTTGATTGGAAATCTGGTCCCTACGCTGCTAGGAGATACCTACTACTCCATCCATATTCGAAACTCTTATCAAGGAGGGATGATTATTTGTTGTGCACCGTTGCTGTATCAATGGTATGTTTCTCATATACCTAGGTCTGATGTTTTCTGGGATCTCGAGAAGGATCCGGATGGGCGCCAAAAATTATGGCTCTCACTCATTTCGACATTGATTGGTATAATCGAGCTTACTATGACGTGAAGATCATCGATAGCTGTGGTGCTTTTCCTAACGTGCCCCTTCTTGGTACGAAAGGAGGAATTAACTATAATCCTGTTCTCGCGCGCCGTCTGTTTGGTTACTCGATGAGGGACAAGCCGAACAACATCCATGTGAGTGGTTTCTTTCTACAAGAAGGACAAGATCACCAGGCAGCTAAGAGGGAGATCGAAGGAGCTTGGCGCCACATCCATAGGAAAGGGAGAGACATGTTAGGACATATGGGTGCCGTTTCTTTGGAGCCTTACCTACAATGGGTCCGTGCTAGGGCTTGTGCTCTCAAGATGCCCTATAAACCTGAGAAACCTTTATTCCCTACTGTTGCATCATCATCTGTTGATATCCCTATCGAGAATATGGGAGAATACCAAGGAAATCTGGCTAGGATGAAGTCCGAGAGAGATGCTTGGAAAGAAAAGTATAATATGTCTGAATATGAGAATCGGGTCTTGGCTCGACAACTAAAGGAAAAGGAGGATTTGCTATTTATTTAAGACGGCTGGTTCATTGATCATGATGAGAAGCTTCGTCAAAAGGATGCTTTACTGAAGAAATATGCTAGTGAAAGGAAGAGAAAGAAGGAAGGTTCGGTAAGCGTTGCTCTCGTTCCTAATCCACAAAAGGAAATCATTGATCGACTGGTAGCTGAGAAGAAAGAGATGGAAGACTTTTATGAAGAGAAGATCAGGAAGCTCCGGTTACAGTTGGCATTTGGTCCTTCATCTGATGATTCTGAGTGATCTTTAGCTTTTAGTTTTATTTTACTGATGTCATTTTGTAAAACTCTGTAAAAGGGCTTCATGTTCCGAAGTTGTAATTTACTGCTTTTATTATGGGCTTCATGTTCCAAAGTTGTAGTTTACTGCTTTATTATTGGGTTGTCCCAAAGTTGTAATTTATTATTTTGTTGTTCCAAAGTTGTAAGTTGTAATTTACCGCTTTTGATTAATGAGGTGAGTTTTTGTTGTTCCAAATTCCTCTACCATTGATGTGTGCAAAATTATTGAAGTTCCTTGAAAAAAACTATCAAAATGAATTATCATTTGCATCACATATCATGCATCATCCAACATTCCACTTCACATGTTTCCTAGAGTCTTATCCTTGTTTCTTTTTCCACTCTGATAGATTGTCAAGCTGTCTCATCGATACGATACCCGAGCCAATCGTCAGAGGAAGATGGAAGATCTGGAACAGGAAAACCACCAGCTTCGTGAGGAGGTCGCTACCCTTCGTGTCGGGATGGAAAAGTTAACTGCGTTAGTGGAAAGTTTGATGGCTGCTCAGAATCAGCCATCGACTACAGTTGCTGAGATTCAGACTTCAACTACTGTGGTTTCTGAGATTGTCACCGTTCCAACATCTGTGACTCAAGTCAACTCTCCGCTTCAACATCAGATGCCAAAAGGTTTTCCGTGGGGAATGCCTTACAACTTTGTGCTAGAGGGGTATCAGCCTGTCGTACAGCCTTTGTTTCAACCTACTATGTCTTTTCCTCAACCAGAGACAACTGCCATGCCGCCGGTAATCCCGTCTGTGACACCTTTCCCACAACCAGTGATGACAACTGTCGCTCCTGTGGTTCACTCCATGCCATACTTGAATGAACCTACTTATCCTGCCGAGCCTGCTGAAAGTCTGGGTCTTTTTGATAGAATGGAAGAATTTCAAGACCAATTTCAAGAAATGCAGAGGGAGCTCAGAGCGTTAAAGGGGAAGGATTTGTTTGGAAAGAACACTCATGACCTGTGTTTAGTTCCGAATGTCAAGATTCCAGCAAAATTCAAAGTGCCAGACTTTGAAAGATATAAGGGTGATTCGTGTCCTCGGAGTCATTTGACTATGTACGTGAGAAAGATGTCTACATATTCTGATGATCATGACTTGTTAATTCACTATTTTCAGGACAGTTTGACTGGTGCCGCTCTAAAGTGGTATATGGGTTTGGACAGCATTCGGATCCGCAACTTCAACGATCTTAGTGAAGCTTTTGTTCACCAGTATAAGTACAACGCCGACATGGCGCCGGACAGAGATCAACTCCGGACGATGTCCCAGAGAGACAGAGAGTCCTTCAAGGAATACGCCCAGAGGTGACGCGAAATTGCTGCTCAAATCTATCCTCCTCTTGAGGAGAAAGAGATGACAAAGATATTCTTGAAGACTTTAGGTTCCTTTTACTATGAAATAATGATTGCCAGCGCACCCAGTGACTTCAATGAAATGGTAGGCATGGGCATGCGGTTGGAGGAAGGGATTCGTGAAGGACGTTTGGTTAAAGAAGGAAGTCCGTCTAGCAGTATCAAGAAGTTTGGAAGTGTTTTCCCAAAAAGAAAAGAGCAGGATGTCAGCGTGATCTTCCCAGGGAGACCGAGGAGAGGTTACTCACATGTTGCGGCAGTCACTCCGGCTGTCCGCCCAACGTTGGTGACCCTAACTCATCAAACCCCACCAACTCAGCAGCGGCCATTTCAGCAGCAGCCTCGACAAGAGGCTTATCAATTCAACAACCAGAACCGTTCACCAAGGAAACCGCAATTCGATGCCATTCCCATGACTTATACTGAGTTGTTCCCCGCCTTGATCAGAAAAAAACTCATAACGACGAAGCCTCCTCCTGTCGCACCAAATAGTACTTCTCCGTGGTACAAGGCAGATCAGTTTTGTGAATATCATCAAGGGTCGCCGGGGCATAACATTGAAAATTGCTTTGCTCTAAAGGCAGACGTGCAGAGGTTGATTAAGAATGGTATCTTGTCTTTCAAGGATGTTAACCCAAATGTTAGAGATAATCCTTTGCCTCGACATGGGGCAGCATCGGTGAATATGGTGGAAGGTTGTCCGGGAAAGTTTCGAGTTTTTCAAGTTGAACACATAAGAGATTCGTTGATCAGGTTACATCAGAGCTTAAGAAGACTTGCCTTTTTTAGGCATCAACATGATTATGATGTTTGTGAATTTTTTTCAAGAGAGGTTGATTTCCCTATTGTGAAGGAGGATATTCAAAAATTGTTAGACCAGAGGGTCATCACTATTACACATGACAGAGATCCGGCGGATGAAGTGAATGTTATAATACCGCAATTCAATTTGCCTGAATCAGTTGAGATCGTTTACGACAGTCAGACTGCACCTGTTGCTCCTTTGATCATTTATCCACCTGGTCCTGTGCCTTACAACTCAGACCAAGCTATACCGTATAAGTATAATGCCACAATGATTGAGAATGGGGTAGAAGTCCCTATACCAACAAGGCCATCTTTTGTTAACATCGCTGACGTGAGCAGAGTTACGAGAAGCGGACGTGTCTTTGCAGCAGTACCTTTGAAGAGACCAGAAGTTCAAGTCAGGAGACCCATACCGGCAGAAATTCCAGCGAGAAATGATGAACCAAGGGTTGAGATAGGCCGATCCAATGAACCTATCCCACATCCCGATGATGATGAGATTCTGAAGCTCATCAAGAGAAGTGAATATAAGATTGTGGACCAACTATTGCAAACTCCTTCAAAGATTTCTTTGATTGCTTTACTGAGAGATTCTGGTGCCCATAGAGAAGCTTTGATGAAGGTCTTGGACCAGGCATTCGTGGATCATGATGTGACGGTTGACCAATTTGATGGAATTGTGGGAAATATTACTTCGTGTAACAATCTTGGTTTCAGTGATGAAGAGCTTCCGGAGGAGGGAAGGAACCATAATATGGCTTTGCATATCTCAATAAGTTGTGGAAATGATACTTTATCAAGTGTGTTGGTAGATATAGGTTCGTCGTTAAATGTAATGCCCAAAACTACATTATCTCGACTCTCATATCAAGGTGCTCCCATGAGACCTAGTGGAGTAATTGTCAAAGCGTTTGATGGTTCTAGGAAGACTGTCATTGGTGAAGTGGATCTTCCTATAATAATTGGTCCTCATACTTTTTAGATCACTTTTTAAGTAATGGATATTCGTGCCGCCTACAGTTGCCTATTGGGTCGTCCATGGATCCATGATGCAGGGGCAGTCACTTCCACGCTCCATCAAAGATTGAAGTTTGTAAGGCATGGAAAGCTAGTAATGATTGGTGGAGAGCAGGCTATGATGGTAAGCCATTTGTCATCTTTCTCTTTTATTGATGCTGATGAGGATGTTGGAACCCAATTCCAAGCTCTATTTGTTGCTAATAATGAAGTGAAGAAGCAAGGGGCATCTATTTCTTCTTTTGAGGATGCGCGACGAGTGGTTGAAAGTGGTTCGGCTGAAGGTTGGGGCCAGGTGTTGACTTTTCCCGAGAACAAGTCTGGAGAAGGTATTGGTTTTCATCCCGTGTCTACAAGAGTCAAGCAGGAAGTAGTTACCCGTCCGATTCAAGAAGTTTTCCGAAGCGCAGGTTTTATCCATCTGACTCCTCCTGAAGTTGATGCTATAATAGGAGACGATTCTGAAGAGGATTTACCCGATTTTGTAACGCATGGAGTGGTTTTCCAGAACTGGATTGCTGTTGATGTTCCTGTTGTGATGCACATTTCTGAGTAATGTTTTGTTTTATTTTTGAAAAAAATTTTCGCTCTGCCCAAGGCGAAAAGTATTTGTGTCGGGCTATGTTGAAAATAAATCCTTTTGCTCTGCCCAAGGCAAAAGAGAAAGTGTCTGGGCTCTTTGTTTCAAGTATTTCCCCTCATGAATAAAAATGTTATTTTGTCCACTACTGTTTTATTTTTCACTTTTTCTGGGAAATAGTAATGAAAATTAATTGGTAGTAATAGGAAAATATAATAAGTTTTTGTTTTATTTGTACAAATCGATTTCTAAAATAAAGCATAATCATATGTGCAGATTAATCCATGACTTAACCATTGAAAACAATGATCCTATGCCCTCTCCCAACTTTGAATTCCCTGTGTTCAGAGCCGAAGAAGAGGATAGTGAAGAGATTCCTGATGAAATTTCCCGTTTACTTGAGCATGATGAAAAGACTATTCAGCCGTTTTAAGAACCTATAGAGATGATCAATTTGGGTAATGAAGAAGATAAAAAGGAAGTCAAAGTCGGAGCATTGCTTATCCCAGAGGTCAAATAGAAAATGTTGGAGCTTCTCAAAGAGTATGTTGATGTGTTCGCTTGGTCCTACCAAGATATGCCAGGTTTGGACAACAATATTGTGGAGCATCGTTTTACCGTTGAGACCTGAATGTCCGCCGATTAAGCAGAAGTTGAGAAGGACTCGTCCCGATATGGCTGACAAGATCAAAGAAGAAGTTCAAAAACAAATTAATGCAGGTTTCCTTGTTACATCGGTCTATCCTCAGTGGTTAGCCAATATAGTGCCTGTTGCTAAGAAAGATGGCAAAGTTCGAATGTGTGTAGACTATAGAGATCTGAATAGAGCTAGCCCAAAGGATGACTTCCCATTACCGCACATTGACGTATTGGTCGACAGTACCGCAAAGTTCAAAGTCTTTTCTTTCATGGATGGTTTCTCTGGTTACAATCAAATCAAGATGGCACCAGAAGATATGGAGAAGACAACTTTCATTACACCTTGGGGAACATTTTGTTATCGGGTTATGCCGTTTGGTTTGAGGAATGCTGGTGCAACATACCAAAGGGCCATGACTGCTTTGTTCCATGATATGATGCATAAAGAGATAAAAGTGTACGTAGATGACATGATTGCCAAATCACAAACTGAGGAAGATCATTTGGAACATTTATTGAAGTTATTCCAGCGTTTGAGAAAGTACAAACTCCGTCTGAATCCCAACAAATGCACTTTTGGTGTTCGTTCTGGAAGACTTCTGGGTTTCATTGTCAGTCAGAAAGGTATTAAGGTAGATCCCGATAAAGTCAAAGCTATTCGGGAAATGCCCGCACCCAAGACGGAAAAACAAGTAAGAGGATTCCTTGGGAGACTGAACTATATTTCTAGATTTATATCTCATATGACTGCTACCTGTGGGCCGATTTTCAAGCTTCTCCGAAAGAACCAAGGATGTGTGTGGACAGAAGATTGTCAGAGATCTTTTGATAGCATCAAAGAATATTTACTTGAACCTCCCATATTGATTCCTCCAGTGGAAGGAAGACCTTTGATTATGTACCTGACTATATTGGAAGATTCCATGGGATGTGTGCTTGGTCAACAAGATGAGACTGGAAGAAAGGAACATGCTGTATATTATCTGAGTAAGAAATTCACAGACTGTGAGTCTCGATACTCATTGCTTGAGAAAACCTGTTGTGCTTTAGCTTGGGCTGCTCACCGTCTGCGTCAGTATATGATTAACCACACCACTTGGTTGATCTCCAAAATAGATCCGATCAAGTATATCTTTGAGAAGCCCGCCTTATCTGGAAGAATAGCCCGTTGGCAGATGTTGTTATCCAAATATGACATTGAGTATCACACTCAGAAAGCAATCAAAGGGAGTATTTTAGCCGACCATTTGGCTCACCAACCAATTGACGATTATCAATCCATCAAGTTTGATTTCCCAGATGAAGATGTTATGTACTTGAAAGCTAAAGATTGTGAAGACTCGTTACCTGAAGAAGGACCTGATCCCGAATCCCGTTGGGGTTTGATATTCGACGGAGCTGTGAACTCCTATGGAAAGGGAATTGGGGCGATCATCGTCACTCCCCGAGGTACTCATATCCCGTTCACGGCGAGATTGAAGTTTGACTGCACGAACAACATGGCTGAATATGAGGCATGTATTATGGGTCTCGAAGAAGCGGTGGATCTAAGGATTAAGATTCTTGATATTTACGAAGATTCGGCATTGGTAATTAATCAAATCAAAGGAGAATGGGAGACTCGTCATCCTGGTTTGATCCCTTACAGAGACTATGCTAGAAGATTGTTAACTTTCTTCAACAAAGTGGAATTACATCATATCCCTAGAGATGAAAACCAAATGGCTGATGCTTTAGCTACTTTGTCTTCAATGTTTCAAGTGAATGGTTGGAACGACGTGCCTACAATCCGGGTTATGCGCCTCGACAGACCTGCTCATGTGTTCTCAGTAGAAGAGGTCACCGACGATAAACCGTGGTTCTATGACATTAAACGTGTTCTTCAAACTCAAGAGTACCCGCCTGGGGCATCCAATAAAGATAGGAAGACGTTGAGGAGATTGGCAAGCAGTTTCTTCCTCAATGAAGAAGTATTATATAAGAGGAATTATGACATGGTCCTACTCAGATGCGTAGACAGACATGAAGAAGACATGCTGATGCAAGAGGTACATGAAGGATCCTTTGGCACACATGCCAAGGGACATGCAATGGCTAAAAAGATGTTGAGAGCTGGTTACTATTGGATGACGATGGAATCTGATTGCTGTAAATATGTGAAGAAATGTCATAAATGCCAGATTTATGCGGACAAGATGCATGTGCCACCGACTCTCCTCAATGTTATCTCTTCACCTTGGCCTTTCTCTATGTGGGGAATTGATATGATCGGAATGATTGAACCCAAAGCTTTAAATGGTCATTGTTTCATCTTGGTAGCGATCGATTATTTTACTAAATGGGTGGAAGCAGCATCTTATGCTAATGTAACCAGACAGGTGGTAGTCAGATTTATCAAGAATCAGATCATTTGTTGATACGGCATCCCGAGCAAGATCATCACTGATAATGGTTCGAATTTGAATAACAAGATGATGAAAGAGCTTTGTGAGGAGTTCAAGATCGAACATCATAATTCTTCTCCTTACAGACTGAAGATGAATGGGGCTGTTGAAGCTGCTAACAAGAACATCAAAAAGATTGTCTAGAAGATGGTGGTAACTTATAAAGATTGGCATGAAATGCTTCCGTTTGCTCTGCATGGATACCGTACGTCAGTTCGAACTTCAACAGGCGCAACCCCATTTTCCCTAGTTTATGTTATGGAAGCAGTACTCCCCGTGGAGGTTGAGATTCCGTCTATGAGAGTGTTGATGGAAGCTAAACTTTCTGAGGCTGAATGGTGTCAAAGTAGATATGATCAGTTGAATTTAATTGAAGAAAAGAGATTGACAGCGTTGTGTCACGGTCAATTATATAAGCAGAGAATGAAGAAGGCTTTTGATAAGAAGGTTCGACCACGCGAGTTCAGAGAAGGTGACCTTGTGCTCAAAAAGATATTATCTTTCCAACCTGATTCTAGGGGCAAGTGGGCTCCGAATTATGAAGGACCGTATGTCGTTAAGAAAGTTTTCTCGGGAGGTGCCTTGATTCTCACAAATATGGACGGTGAAGAGCTCCCACGCTCCATGAACGCCGATGCAGTTAAGAAATATTTCGCTTAGGTTTGAGTTGACAGTTTGCTAAGTTGAAAACCCGAAAGGGCGGCTTAGGCAAGCTTTTGGTCAGACCAGTCTTGGCATTTGAGCATACTTCGGAATTCGAAGTTGTTAGGGAGAATAGTGATCATTGTTTTTGTGTAACCCTTTCTTTCATGTACTATTTCCTAAACTTTTGTAAACCGTCGGAGTCGCATTGTTAGCGAACTACCATCTTATTAATGAAATTTGAGCATTTACCTTTTGTGGGCAAAATTTTAATTTTACGGTAATATTTAAAACAAAGTTATTTAAAGTATTCTTATTTTAAGAATGTGTCGTGAATAATGAAAGGAATATTAACAGTTGTTCCGAGGATGGTCAAGCCATGAAATGCAAAACAATACAGTAATTTATCCTTGCATGATGAACATGTTTTCTTTCAAAATCGTCACGAGGTGTTGGTTGTGTAAACTTGCGTTTCTCGTGGTACTAAGTTTGGTGACTCCCCAGTTGTTCCAGTTAAGCGTTGTTTTGGTTACCTTATTTGGGCGATTTCTAAAGTGTGGTACGCTTTGTCTCATGCCAGTGGTCTATTGGTATTAGAAGATTGGATTTGAATACTTTTGTCCTCAGAAAACTTGAGCCTTGTAGCGTGATACGCTCTGACGTTGCTTCATGGTTCCAGTTCCAGTTATTTTCCATCTTTTAAGATTGGCCGAGTATCTATTATGTCGTGACATCTTATTGTCTTCAAGATATTCCATCTGTTCATTTTGTCCGCATAACATTCATTTACTCATTTACACTTATATCAGCATGCATATTTACATTTGTCGTTGATTTTGGGTTGTATACTTTGTTTATTAAGACAATGTACATGTTCTTTCCAAGTAGAAGGTTAGCTTAGGCAGAAAATGTGCTTCCTTTTTAAATTCCCCAACTGAGCTAATCCTCGTGGATGATTTTTGATTTAGCCTTCCTTGTCCATTTCTGGATAGGATGAATCTCCCAATCAAGTTACTTTCTCATTGGGTGGAGTCTTGTTTGACTGTTTTCTCTCTGGTTTATTCCTGGAGGGAGTTGTTGTCTCTTGCATAGGCTATCTCATGATTTTCCCCAGTGAAGTCGCGACCTAGACGAATGGTGCATTTATTTTGCACATTTAAGTATGTGATCTCCTCGGGAAGGATTGATTCATGGTTCTCTTTGACGAAGATTTTATTCTCTGCCAGTGTCATCGCAATTTCCTTCTGAGTTTCTTCGGAAAACGACAAGCGGCAGCTCTTCATGAGCAACTTGTACGTTATTATTTTGGAAAACGGCAAGCGGCAGTCTCTTCATGAGAAACTTGTACGTTATAAACATCGTTGGAAAACGACAAGCGGCGGTCTCTTCATGAGCAACTTGTACATTATTATTTTGGAAAACGACAAGCGGCGGTCTCTTCATGAGCAACTTGTACGTTATAGACATCGTTGGAAAACGGCAAGCGGCGGTCTCTTCATGAGCAACTTGTGCATTATTATTATTTTTGGAAACGGCAAGCGGCAGTCTCTTCATGAGCAACTTGTACGTTATTATTTTTCTGGAAGACAACAAGTGGAAGCTTCTTTATTTGAGCAGCTTGTATGTTATTGGTATTTTTTGGAAAACAGCAAGTGGCGGCTTCTTTATTTGAGCAGCTTGTATGTTATTGACATCCCTGGACGACGGCAAGTGGCAGCTTCTTTATTTGAGCAGCTTGTATGTCATAGTATTTTTGGAAGACAGCAAGTGGCAGCTTCTTTATTTGAGCAGCTTGTGTATTTACAACCATATTATTATTTCAGCATTAATTAGTATATCTCCGGAAATCTCGCAGAGAAGTTTGTTATGAATCTTTACCTTCAGAAGTCGGTAATCCGTCGCCAGCAAAATTGATACTTTTGTGTCTATCTTTGACCTTGAGATGTGCACTCACCGTTATTTTGGGTCGATAATCTATTTTTATGGCCTATGCAAGATGCCTTCTTTGTTAAGGTCAGAGGTCGTATTCTCTCAAATTTTTATTCGCCGTCAAGAGTCTATTATTTGAAGTCGATGGCTCATTTCCCCAGTGGTATATAATCTATGTTCCTGTGTTTTGTTGTTGTTTGATTTCTCCAGCATTATCCTGTTTCATACAATATCTTTCTCTGTGAATTTAATTACTACATTCATATCACAAACATAATGGCGGTATCTTAGGGCAAAAATTGCGTATTATGTATTTAAGTACCTTCAATCTCGTCGAGACGAAGATTTTAATCTTCATATCTCCGGATAGAAGAAACTTAAATAGGGGCAGCTGTTGTACCCCAAATTTTGACCTAAGATACCATCTCCCATCTGCATCACTACATTGCAAGCGTTCACAAGCGTTTTGACCTATTTTATCAATTTTCAAAGCAGATGTTTAAAATTCATAACTTTTTTAAATTTCGACAATTTTTTTAAGTTGTTATTTTACCTATGATTCTCCTTGACAACTACAACTTTTCTTTAGAAGTCAAGAGCTGATTATTTTTGAAAACAATGTTTATTTAATTATTTATTATTCTGAGTTTAAATAGTTGGAATTCATTTTCAGTTATTATAATTTAAAGAATTATAAATAATAAAGTAAATAATTGAAAAGAAGTTTATTAATTGATCAATGCTAAAACAATGTTTATTTAATTATTTATTATTCTGAGTTTAAATAGTTGGAATTCATTTTCAGTTATTATAATTTAAAGAATTATAAATGATAAAGTAAATAATTGAAAAGAAGTTTATTAATTAATCAATGCTAAAACAATGTTTATTTAATTATTTATCATTCTGAGTTTAAATAGTTGGAATTTATTTTTCAGTTATTATAATTTAAAGAATTATAAATAATAAAGTAAATAATTGAAAAGAAGAAAAGAATTAACTGGTAAAATAATAGAGTTTTATTCATCTTTATTCTAATTGTTACAATTGTTGTCTAAATACCGTATTTATTTACAAAGTATTTACAATGATAATTGTACAAATGTTTAAAGTGAAATAAAAAACTATCCTAATTTTTCTAAGTTCTAAATCTTCATCTTCTATTCAATACTTCTTTGATGCACCTTTGATTTTATCTGCAAAGAATAATTAAAGAAAAAAGTCAGAAATAGATATATAATTAAAAGCAGACAATTAATTTAGAATTCATCATTAAAAGCAAACGGCCGAAATCAGTTTTTACCCTCTTTGCAAATCACGGTATTTCTCCCGGTTCACAAAAAGAGATGAATATTATTGATAAATATGAATGCACAAGTATTTGAAATGCACAAATTCATTTTTGCCAAAACCAACTGCATAGTTCAAAATCAACTGCATATTTCAAAACCAACAGCATGTGTAAAGTTTTAAATTGTCAAAAACAAGTCCAACGTAAACTGTCCAAAGTATGGAAGCATGTCAATACAAAGACTCCTCTATACTGTAACAGATGCAGGAAAGCTAAAGAAGGAAATATGCAGATTAAAACCATATATGCAAGCCAAATATTTCCAGTTTCATCATTTCCCAGCCACTGCTTTTTCAGAACTAAAGTACATAACATTATTTTAATGTTTAAGCTGTACTAAGGAGAGAGAAGAGAGAAAAGATTTGGGTTTACAGGTTTTGACTTTAGGCAGAAAAGATATAGAAAACAAAACTGCAGTAACACAGTAAAAAAAGAGGCATAGAAAAAGATACAAAACAACTGAATGAAACAGTAGAGGAGGAAGAAGTATCAAAGCAATTGACAAAACAAAAACCTGAACCATCCAAAGGCAAGCCAACAAAACGGATATAATAACAACACAAACTGGTCAAGCAAGGCCAGAGTTCAAAAAACCAGTTTGAAGCCTTAAGCGATAACCTGTAAAAACAAATACCACAAGCCTATTCTCAAAGTACAAAAAACCTCAAGAACCTGCATTCAAAACAACATACAACCATCTGTCCAACGCCCTAAACCATAACCTGTAATACAAAGCCAAAAAACCTTAGTCATGCCAAAACTGAAGCCTTAAAAAACAGTAAACCTGTCAAAAGGTCTCCCAAAACCTGTACCTATCATCAAGCCAATCAAGTCCAAACTTTCATGCCTGCATCAAAGACTTCCTAAACCAGTTTCCAAACCCACATAGTAAGCCTCAGAAAATTTCATCATAGGCATCAAGTTAGGCAACCAAATACAGGGCAAGTATTCAAGGCACTCGAATCAAACATCCACAAATTCCAGTCAGAATTCCAAGGCCCTTAGAAAACATCTTCACTGGGCGCAAATCATCATTAACATATAGATTAAAAATCATATAGCATACTTAGAATCACCAAGGCTTCAAGGCAACCAGAAGAGAAGAGGAGAAGAATCAAATATACTGAAAGGCATCAAGCATATTCAGGCATCAAGCAAGTAAAGCGAGGCAAAGGCAGCAAGAAGAAAGAAGATAAAGTGGTTCAGTTCATCATCATAAAGGCAACAAAAAAGGGAAAAAGAATACACCAACCAGGGATCCCATATTAGCTCAAAAGTCCGTCATCACCATCCCCCCTCCGGCAAGCCTCCGGAACGCCTCCTTCCCCCTCCTTCGTAAAGGTAGCATTTCTTTTTCTCTTTCCTTCCACCATCTCAACAGAAAACAACAATGTTAAAGCTAAAGTCATAATCAAAGTGAATGTGAAATCACAACATGCAAATCATAAAAACCCTAAAAAGAGTAAAAATGAAATTTAACCTTGAATGAACCATCGCTTGCTTAATCGTGGGAAGGAGGACGCAGAGACGGCGTTGGTGGCTCGGGCAAAGGGGAAGCTCAGAAGCTGGCGTTGAGGAAGACGAAGAGGAACGCGTGAAGTGAAGAGAATAGCAACGGCGCTGTAAACCCTAAAGCCTTCCCCAAATGAAACAAAAATTCATAACCCTAAAAAACTTTGTTTTAGTTAAATGGGCCATAACCCGTTTCCTAAGCCTAAAACCCAAACGAATTTCTTTAACCCCCCCCCCCCCCATCCTGCTTCTGATTGTTCTTGGTTTAGGCCCTTAAAAAACTCTTTGGCCCATTCAATTTTCCTTTTACTTTTGTTTTAAACGTTCATAAACCAAAAATTTGATTTACCTTTCTTTTATAATTCTAAATAATATATACCTTTTTTTTCCACATATAATTTACTTAAATATATTAATTTTGTTTATATTAATTCCAAATGAACAATACTTTTTTTATATATTAATTAAGACTTTGTATATAAAAGATTAGTTAAAATACATGAATTAGTATAAGAAATTAGTATATTTTATTATTTGCATATTAATACTAAAAATACATAAAAAATAGAAAATTTAAAAACATTTTCTTTCCTTCAATTAAATTCTCTTGCTTTGTACATATTATACAAAAATATAAAAATGCATGTTCACACCATTTAGTCTGTTATTTAATCATTGTTGTGGTTATATATCACTTAGCTACTTAATCATTATCTATCTAATTTTCTGTTTGATTATTCAGTATTTACTTGGTTATTCTGTTTACGTCTAAATCCAAGAGAACAATGATTAAATTTGTTGACTTCATGTCCTCAAATCCAATCACGCGAATACCTTCATTTCATTGAAAACTTAAGATAATTTTCCCAAATATTCGATTTTTTCAAAACTCATACCTTTTAAGTCAAAACTTCGACATTAGGTCGTCGTATCTTCAAAAACCCGTCCATACCCATTTTTGGCCAAAACAATTTATTTTTAATCAAACAAACATTTTAATAAACAGATATTTCAAAAGGTTCCTATAGGATACTATAGATGCATTGGGTGCTAATACCTTCCCATTGTATAATCAACCCCCGAACTCTAGACCTCTTTTTCAAAACGCCTTGTATTTTCATTACTTTTAAAAGTATTATTTTACATTGCATACTTTAGGGTTTTATTTCGTTCTTTTCCCTTTTCCCTTGGAAATAATAAAGCGCGGTGGCGACTCTTGCTTTTGTGAGACGAATTAATTAATAGTTCGATCTCTGATTTACCCCGCTACATTTTTTATCGCTACAGAGGCCAGTGCTGTGTATGGGCCTAGGAGGCAAGACAAACCAGAGTGCCGCCAAACTGTCAACGCAGTGATAATTGCTAAGCCTGCTGCCGCTCCTCGGCAAACTAATCAACCAAGGGGTGAGAGACCCAAAAGAGAATTTACCCGGCTGAGTATGACCTTGTCACAAATCCTGCCGCAACTGTTATCAACCAACTTGGTGACTGTCAGAGAGACTCCAAAGGTTGTGAATACTGCATCCCCCAAGTATAATCCAAATGCCCGCTGTACTTATCACTCCGATAGCCCGGGGCATTCTACTGATGACTACTGGGCCCTGAGGAATAAGGTGCAGGACCTTATTGATGCAAAGGAGATATAATTTGAGGCGCCTGAGAGGCCAAATGTTGTGACTGCTCCTATGCCCCAGCATAGAGTAAATGCCGTTGATGAAGACTTCTATGCCGTTTCTGTGAATGATGTAGCTACTCCTCTGTTGATTGTTAAGAGGAACCTGTTGCTAGCCGGTTTATTTTCGGGTTGTAGCGAGGGTTGCCTTTTGTGTGATGTTTCCCTTACTGGTTGTCCGTTGCTGAAGTTAGGCATCCAAAGCCTGATGGATAGCAAGGAGATTCTGTTCAAGAAGACCGCTGTTCCTTTTGTTCCTGTGGAAGAAGTATCCGTCGTTACAATTTTCAACAATCCAATCAAGGCTCCCCCGAGGAAGCCAGTTAAAATCATGACTGTTGCACCCATTGTTATTACTGTTCTGAGGCCTCTCCCCTATGAATCTGATAAGGCTGTCCCATGGGACTATGGGGCAGATGTATATGTACTTGGAATAAAGCAAGAGTTCAACACCGGTACCAGCATCAGCAATATCACTGGTCCCGCCAAAGTAACCCGCAGTGGCAGGCTCTTCTCGCCTGACATTGCGCCACCAGCTATTCGAAGACCTCTCATTATTACGCCTGCAAGTGCGCCTGTTTCCACTTATGATCAAGTTGCTTCCCCTGCTGCCGAGTCATCTAATACTCGGGGCAAAGGGATTGATGATGAGCCTGCCCGGATGGAGGCACCAAAGTCTGTGAATGTTGAAGCCTCCCAGCAAGAGATGGAGGAAATTATTAAAATAATCAAGAAGAGTGATTTTAATGTTGTTGAACAGCTGGGGCATACCCCCTCCAAGATCTCTATGCTCTCATTGCTGCTGTGCTCAGAGGCCCATGCTAAGGCCCTAATTTCATTTCTAAAGACGGCCCATGTGCCACAGGAGACATCTTCAGACCAGTTTACTGATTGCGTAGCCAATTTGACAGCTGACAATGGTTTGGGTTTCTCGGATGCTGATCTCACCACCAAGGGAAAGAACCACAATGATGCCCTGCATGTCTCCATAGAATGCAGGGGCACTACTCTCGCGCACGTGTTGGTGGACACCGGTTCTTCCTTGAATGTATTACCCAAAAAGGCCTTAGACCGGTTGGATTGTGAGGGCCTGGAATTGAAACCTAGCAACATCATTGTTCGAGCCTTTGACGGATTGAAGAGGATGGTTCATGGAGCGGTAGACATTCCTATTCGTGTGGGTTCTCAAGTATTCGACTCAACTTTCTATGTGATGGATATTCGTCCATCTTATTCCGGTTTACTGGGTCGACCTTGGATTCACAAAGCTGGGGCAGTGACCTCTACCCTACACCAGAAGCTCAAGTACCCTGTCAGAGGGAAGATTGTCACTATGCAGGGGGAGGAAGAATATATGGTGAGTCATCTGAATTCCTTCCGGTATATCGAGATGGACGGGGAGTTTATTGAAACCCCCTTTCAGCATTTTGAAGAGGTACCTCCAACATTGGCAGCAGCGGAAACAGTGGTTGAAGAGGACTTTCCTTTGAAGTTGGCCTCCTTAAAGGACGCCCGAGCTGTAATCGAGAAAGGTGAATGTGCTAACTGGGGCAGGCTCCCTGATTTCACTCCTAAAACTGACAAGTTTGGACTGGGTTTTACTGCAGAGGCTCAGAGGGCTGTGCGCAAAGCTAGGATCGGAAGACATCCTGTGCTCATTACCAATCCAAGAGTGAATGATATTGGGGATGAAGACGAAGTAGAAGAATCAGAGTTCGATAGCTGGATCTACCCGACGACTGACGGTGGATTGAACAATTGGACCGCAAAAGATCATACACCTGTTACTTTTGTTACGCAGTAATGAATTCCTTTGTTTTTGTTATTTGTAATAAACAATGAATTGAAACTTTATGGCCCGGTGTCTTACCCGGGGCACCGTTGGCTTCATTTGTGAGGGCTTATAACTGTCATTTCCATATATCATGAATAAATATCTTGGACGTTTTCTCGCATTTCAAATCTTGTGCTCTCTTTCTTTCTTTCTTTCTTTATATATTGCAAAACAGCTATATTTACACACACTCACCTACACAGGTTTCAATCCACTCTGGATCTCACTGGTAACGACTCTGCTACTGCCAGTTATGACTTCGAAAATCCGATCAACTTAGCTGAAGACGAAGGTGAAGATGATTGCGAAGTTCCTGGTGAGCTTGCAAGACTGTTACTCCAGGAAGAGAGGGCAATTCAACCACATGAAGAGCCAGTGGAAACGATAAATCTGGGTACGGAGGCAGACAGAAAGGAAGTCAAGATTGGTGCTAATCTAGAGCTCAGTGTAAAACAACGGTTGACTCAGATGCTACATGATTATGTGGAAATCTTCGCCTGGTCCTACGAAGACATGCCTGGGTTGGATACTGACATTGTGGTCCATCATTTGCCTACCAAGGAAGACTGGCCTCCGGTTAAGCAAAAGGTTCGCCGTATGCGTCCAGAGATGTCTGAGAAGATCAAAGCTGAGGTTATGAAGCAATTCGATGCCGGGTTTCTTGCAGTGACTTCTTACCCTCAGTGGGTTGCTAATGTGGTGCCGGTACCGAAGAAGGACGGTAAGGTCAGAATGTGTGTTGACTACAGGGATCTGAATAGGGCCAGCCCCAAGGATGACTTCCCCCTACCTCACATTGACGTTCTGGTTGACAATACTGCTCAGCACAAGGTGTTCTCTTTCATGGATGGCTTTTCAGGTTATAATCAGATCAAGATGGCTCCGGAAGATATGGAAAAGACGACCTTTGTTACTCAGTGGGGCACCTTCTGCTACAAGGTCATGCCATTCGGGTTGAAAAATGCTGGGGCAACCTACCAACGTGCCATGGTTGCTTTATTTCATGATATGATCCATCATGAGATTGAAGTGTATGTCGATGACATGATCGCAAGGTCCCAAACTGAGGAGGAACACCTGGATCATCTGCAGAAACTGTTTGACCGTCTGAAACTGTACAAGCTGAGGTTGAACCCAAACAAGTGCACCTTCGGGGTAAGGTCTGGAAAGTCGCTAGGCTTCGTTGTAAGTGATAAGGGTATTCAAGTGGACCCTGCCAAGGTTAAAGCCATTCAAGAGATGCCAGTTCCTAAGACAGAGAAAGAGGTCAGAGGCTTTTTAGGACGCCTGAATTACATTGCCCGATTCATCTCACACCTAACTGCTACCTGTGAACCAATCTTCAAGCTGCTGAAGAAAGATCAGGTAGTACGTTGGAATGATGAATGTCAGGCCGCTTTTGACAGAATCAAAGAGTGTCTCCAAGAACCACCCATCCTTATACCACCGGTTGAAGGGAGACCTCTGATACTATACCTGACAGTACTTGACAACTCAATGGGGTGCGTGCTGGGGCAGCATGACGAGTCTTGCCAAAAAGAGCATGCCATTTATTACCTTAGCAAAAAGTTTACCGACTGTGAGACCCGATACTCACTGCTCGAGAAAACTTGCTGCGCTTTGGTATGGGCTGTTCGCCGGCTGAGACAGTATATGCTTACTCACACTACCTTGTTGATCTCAAAGATGGATCCAATAAAGTACATATTTGAAAAACCTGCTCTGTCTGGGAGGATAGCAAGATGGAAAATGATCTTGACAGAATACGACATCCAGTACACGACTTAGAAAGCTATCAAAGGAAGTGTATTGGCAGACCACTTGGCACATCAGGCAGTAGACGATTATCAGTCAATGAACTTCGAGTTTCCGGACGAGACCATCATGATAGTGACTGATTGTGAAGTACCTGGACCGGATGAAGGACCTGAGGAAGGATCCCGATGGTCTATGCACTTTGACGGAGCATCCAATGCTTTGGGTAATGGTATCGGCGCTGTGATCATATCCCCTCAAGGCACTCATACTCCACTTACTGCCCGGCTATGTTTCAACTGCACCAACAACATGGCGGAGTATGAGGCATGCATCATGGGTCTTCAAGCTGTGATCGACTTAAGGATCAAGTTTCTAAGTGTCTTCGGAGATTCCGCTCTCGTGATCAATCAAATCAAAGGCGAGTGGGATACGAAACATCCGAATCTTATTCCTTACAGAGAATGTGTGTTGACATTGATCCCCCATTTCAGAGATAACTTTTGAACACTTTCCGAGAGAGGAGAATCAGCTGGCGGACGCATTAGCTACGATGTCTTCCATGTTCAAAGTCAAATGGGACAATGAGGCTCCCCGGGTCATTATCTGGAAACTGGACGAACCGGCATACTGTTGTGATCTGGAGGCTGAGACAACGACTGAAAAACCCTGGTACCATGAGGTGAAGAGATACTTGGAAGCTCATGAATACCCCGAAGGTGCATCTGTCAACGATAAGAAGTTTCTGAGAAGGTTCGCAGCGAAGTTCTTCCTCAGTAACGGCATTCTGTATAAGTGAAACCATGATTCGACCTTACTGCGTTGTGTGGATAAAGCTGAAGCAGAAAGGATCATGGCGGAGTTACACGAAGGTACCTTCGGAACGCATTCCAGTGGACATACCATGGCAAAGAAGATCCTTCGGGCAGGATATTTCTGGTCCACAATGGAAGCCGACAGTTACCAACATTTTCGGACATGTCATAAATGCCAGATTTATGCAGATAAGGTGCATGTTCCTCCAATCCCTCTGAATGTCCTACCTGCACCTTGGCCTTTTGCAATGTGGGGCATATATATGATCGGCGAGATTAAACCTACGACATCCAATGGGCATCGCTTCATCCTGGTAGCGATCGATTACTTCACAAAGTGGGTTGAAGCAACTTCCTACGCCACTGTAACCAAGAATGTTGTGGCACGGTTCATTCGGCACAACCTAATCTGTCGGTACGACGTCCCTGAAAGAATCATTACAGATAACGGTACCAATCTCAATAACAAGATGATCACTGAGCTCTGCGAGCAATTTAAGATACAACACCACAACTCTTCTCCTTACCGGCCGAAGATGAATGGGGCTGTAGAAGCAGCGAATAAAAATATCAAGAAAATTGTGCAGAAGATGACAGTGACCTATAAAGATTGGCATGAGATGTTACCGTTTGCTCTACATGGGTACCGTACCTCAGCAAGGACGTCAACCGGGGCAACACCCTTCTCCTTGGTCTACGGCATGGAGGCAGTCTTGTCGATCGAAGTGCAGATACCCTCTCTCCGGATAATGAAGGATGGAGATCTGAGCGAAGATGACTGGATCCAGACACGACTTGATCAATTAAACTTATTTGACGAAAAGAGACTCACTGCTATATGTCATGGTCAGACGTACCAAAAACGGATGATCAGGGCATTTAACAAGAAAGTCAGACCGCAAGAATATCAAGTCGGGGATCTGGTGATCAAGCGCATCATCCTCCCTCAGAGTGATCCTAGGGGCAAATGGACCCCTACATACGAAGGGCCATTTGTGGTTAAACATGTGTTCTCAGGAGGAGCCATGATTCTAACCACCATGGATGGTGACGACCTTCCTCACCCCGCCAATGCAGACATAGTAAAAAGATACTACGCATGATAAAAGACCCGCTAGGTTGAAATACCTAGGCAAAAATTAGGGCTTCCCGGCGAACCAAAAGGGTTCGGGCAAAATGAGGGATGAAATGAAAAAATCTGTACACCCGGCAAGTCGAAAACCTGAAAAGGCGGCTTGGGCAAAAATGGGTATCCCGGTGGACTGAAAACCCGAAAGGGTGGTCCAGGCAAAAGTAGGGATAAAGCGTAATACTATGTCTCATTGGATCACCTTGCATCCAGAATCCGGTATCAGACATCAAGTTCAGACGGCATCGATCAATCAGCTTCATCGTCAACTGAGCAACAAAGTGATGAGACGCTCGAAGATATAAAGGCAGTAGCAGAGTTGGAACCCAGTGGGATTATTCTTTTCACATAGATGTTTTGTTTTCCCTTTGTACAAATTGTATAAACTCTTTTATTCGGCGGCGTTCTCCTACTAGGACGTCAGCCTCTTGTACATAAACGCCTATTTACAGGCAAATTCAAAAATCAATATAAATTCACTTTTCAGATCAATTGCCAATTGTTTTTCCTTTTTCTGTTTTGTTTTGTAAAGAACGTCCAAGGTTCAATTTGTGATATATGCATTTGGCACTAATTGCTAAACTCATAAATGTTTGCATACGAAACAAAGGATTAATTACAGGTAACATTAGAAACAGGGGCAATAATGAGTTGTCTAAGCGATCTAATTGTTCTGTCCACCAAGGTACCAAGGTAAGTTCAACTGAAGAACATAACCCAGATATCTTAAATCCCCAGAGAGTGAGTCAGCAAGTCAATACACTCTCCCCAAGCAAAGCTATACTATCAGCCTTAAGGAAGTTGGGTATCCTCCAGCAGATCTCAATGTTCCCCAGCGGAGTATACGAATATTCTTAACAAGCATCCCCGGCAGTCTTGATCTAAGATTGTTCCCCGGCGGTATACAGACATTCAGCGGAGCCAATTCCCCAGTACATCTCAAAAAATTTCCCCAGGAGAGTCCAATCCAGATTTCCCCAGGAAAGTTTGAATCAATCTCCCCAGCAGGAAGCTTATCCCCAGTAGATTCTAGAAGCTTGCCACCTGCAGAGCACGAACGCGTCCCCCGGCTTTATTCAAAGGTTATTTCCCTACCAGGATATAACTGGGTTATCCTCAGCCAAAAGCCACGGAAAGATTGTCCTCGGCGAAGTCTTCTCATCCCCAGTGGAGTCTATTAAAACTTCCAATATAACAACGGTATCCCCAGCAAAATTATCATCAACATCTCAGCAAAGTACATCTCTTTCCCCACAGAATTTTCTCCCCACAGAGTAATCCATTCGCCAAGTTTATTCCCCAACGGAGTCATCTTCTCCTACCGATTTGTTCTTGCAACCATCACTCCCCAGTGGAAACAAAAGCTCTACATCAGCCCAGGATTTAACTTCCCGACATCCGTCAAGGATTTATTTTCCTAAGACGAAAACATACATTCATAAACATCGCATTTCTATACATTATAGCATGCATATACACATCATGAACATATAATCTCATCATGCATGTCATACATCATGACATCGCATACAACTAACGTTTTGTCTTTTCAGGACAAAGATAATTACTATCAACGGTTGCAACTAAAGATCCGATTCCTGTATCTCGCCAGGGTGTATCTGTTGATGATCGATTCCAGACCCGATTCCTGTATCTTGCCAGGGTGCGTCTGAAGAGTTCGAGGATCCGATTCCTGTATCTTGCCAGGGTGTATCTTTTGACGACTAGCATTACCAGACCCGATTCCTGTATCTTGCCAGGGTGCGTCTGAAGAGTTTGAGGATCCGATTCCTGTATCTTGCCAGGGTGTATCTGTTGACGACTAGCATTACCATACCCGATTCCTGTATCTCGCCAGGGTGCGTCTGAAGAGTTTGAGGATCCGATTCCTGTATCTTGCCAGGGTGTATCTGTTGACGACTAGCATTACCAGACTCGATTCCTGTATCTTGCCAGGGTGCGTCTGAAGAGTTTGAGGATCCGATTCCTGTATCTTGCCAGGGTGTATCTGTTGACGACTAACATTACTAGACCCGATTCCTGTATCTTGCCAGGGTGCGTCTGAAGAGTTTGAGGATCCGATTCCTGTATCTTGCCAGGGTGTATCTGTTGACGACTAGCATTACCAGACCCGATTCCTGTATCTTGCCAGGGTGCGTCTGAAGAGTTTGAGGATCCGATTCCTGTATCTTTCCAAGGTGTATCTGTTGACGACTAGCATTACCAGACCCGATTCCTGTATCTTGCCAGGGTGCGTCTGAAGAGTTCGAAGATCCGATTCCTGTATCTCGCCAGGGTGTATCTGTTGACGACTATATTCTCCGGACTCGATTCCTGTATCTCGCCAGGGCACGTCTGAAGAGTTTAAAGATCTGATTCCTGTATCCAGCCAGGGCGCATCTACACAAAGAGTTTGAAGACCAACTCCAGTAACAGGCCAGGTGATCATTTTCTTTTTCAGGTACGCAAGTTCTCGCTAAGGAAACTCTTACGCGAATAGCCTCCCGATGGCATCTATAAGCCCATCTCTCCACATACCCACTGTCTCCAAATGGCATATATAAGCCCATTTTTCCTATCCATCAGTCTCCAAATGGCATCTATAAGCCCATTCTCACCATCACACTGCTAACACTCTACTATGTGAATGCAAATTTCTGGGCACTCTAGTGTTCAATCATCTTCTACCTTTGGATTACGAAAGGCACGTCAGCCAATCTATATCCTCAGGTCTAAGAAGATTGAACAGGGGCAACTGTTGTACCCCAAAATTTGCCCTCCCATATTCTTCAAAGTTTGCTAAGATCATGCTTCAAAATCTCCCAAGGGTTGCACAGTCCAATGGCCTCCTAACAGTCAAAATTAGGGTTTTGGTTCTGGCAAAGAAATTGAAGTGTCCAAGGGTCCAATCAAGTCCCACATGCCTATAAACATTGTCAAGCATCCACATACCAAGTTTCAAGACTCACAGCACAAAATTGCACAGTCAAAAACCCTAATTGCTCAACAGTCAACTGTAGGGGCAAAATGGTCATTTGACAGTCAAAAGTCAAAATTTTTGATCAACATCTTATTTTGAAGCCACAAACATCATTTGATCAATTCTTGATCATGATTCTCAAAAGCATGGCTCAAAAAGTCTCAAGATGCAAAGGTTTCTATTTTTGGACAGTTGAAAAAGTCAACTGCAAATTGACCAAGGCATAACTTCCACATGGTTTATCAGAAAAATTCCATCCAAAGCTCATTTTGAAGAGAATGACATTTCCTACAACTCATCTTCACACTTCAAGTCCAAGAAATGCTCTCACAAAAAGTTATCAATCTCAACATTATAGGTCATTTTCAAAAGTCAACAAAAAGGCACTTTAAGTCAAAGACCATAACTTGAGATTGGTAAATCAAAATGACATGGGACCAAAGGAATTGGTTAGAGGACTTTAAGACCTTTCCAAAATGTCCAAGAACATGATCAAAGCTTAAAAATTGAGCAAGATATGCCTTGTGGAAGTTGGGAAATTTTTGGGAATTTTGAAAAGTCAACTTTGCTTCAAATGCCTCAAAATTGCTAATGGGCCTCAATTTCTTCCATGAATCATCACCCAAAAGCCATGCACGACCCATTAAGCTAAAAGGGAGTTATTTTCTTATTTTTAATTAATTAATGAATTTTTAATCCCATTAATTCATTTAATTAAAATTAATTATGAGAAAAATACTAAAGCATGTGTTTTGAATCTTTTTATGCAGCTAATATGTCCATTATGAGCTCAAAATTTCGTGCACATTCTAAAAGGAAAGAATCTTCCATGATTTGGCATAATTAGCATGAAAAAGATTGGAAAACGATCATGGAAAATCAAATATTCAAGATCATTAAACCAATGGATTTTGGGCTGACTTTTAACCTAATTCTACTCATATACATGTACACAATTGAAACCTAAGGGATAACACACACAGGCTGCGCAGAAACCTAAAGAACAAACTTGAATTTTTTTGACAAAAAGTGAGAAACTGTTTTCATACATAGAGCTGGTTTCAAGGCCTCAAAAGCATTCCACAAGCTTGCCAAGACATCCAGGAAACTTTTACAATCAAAGCCAAGTCTCCATACATCCAGAAGTGGTAGAATGACATCGCCCTGTTCATAGAATTTTTCATATTCGTATTTCAATTTACATGCATTTTCCATCTGTTTTTAATGTTGATTTACACTAACATGAGCATTCTGAAGCTATTGGTGTTCTCCAATTGAATTAATACTGCCTGTGTCAAAAGTTGCCATTGATGGTCGCTAGGGTTTCAGAGCTACAAATTTAGGGCTTTATGCATCTGGAAAAATTGGACAATAAGACCAGTACCATTGAAATCAGGAGATCCAAACGAATTGATCTCACACCTCGCGCCATTTATCTTTTTGACTATCACCTAATCACTATTTTTCAGGTTAAAGCTTAGGGGGGGTTTAAAACCCCCGCTATTTACTTATGTTTGCAGAAAAAAGAGGAAAACGAAGATGGCGTGTCTGGACATGGTTGGTAAGTTTGAATACTGGCGCGTTTTTTTTATTATTACAGCATAATAGTGTTTTTCACATATATTAATCATGTTCCATTAAAATAACAAAGAAACGCGTTGGTTGGGTTGGTAGATGCGTTGTCATGCAGGTACTGGGACCTGGGTTCGATTCCCAGGTCCCCCATATAATTTGTTCCAATTTTTCATAAAGCGTTCCAGTGTACAACACGCCCAGAAGTCCATCATATACTCTCATACGTGGAATGCCAAGTGGCCATGAGCGTCCATCCAGTGGCCAGGAACCAAAGTCCATGGTGTGCCCCAGTCAACGCGCGTGCATATAATCTGAAAAGTCAGCATGGACCAAACTTCTATTGGGCCAAATTCCTCAAATCACACCTCCAAAGGGGCCTGATACCCCTCCTATGGTTTGCATTATTTTGATTTTTTATTTGATTTTCTTTAAATTCTTTCTAATGTTCTAATTATTTCTTTTCACCATAAAAATAATTTTCAGTATAAAAAACCAGAAAAAAATCAAAAAAACATGTTTATGGTTTTAATATTTAATGCATTAATATTTTTTTGTAAATAAATTTAATAATCAATTTAGGTTAATTTAGGTTAAAGTTTTAATGTTTTTCTTAAATAACTAAAATACATAGAAATTAGGGTTTTTAGCATTTTTACCTTTTCTTTTAATAAATAATTTTTTCTTCTTCTTATTATTATTAACTATTAATTAATTTTGTAAATAAACATGTAATTAACTAATTAGGTTAAATTAGGTTAAAACTTAAATATTTTTCTTTAACAATTAAAAACAATTTAGAACTAGGGTTTTATTTAATTTGCTAATTTCAATCAATTCTCTTTATTTCCATTAAACACAAAAAACATAAAAAATAATTTCTTTTCTTATTAAATAATTTATTAATTTATTAATTTCATTTAATTTTTTAAAGGGTCCAACGCCCTCGCACTTTCGATTCTAATTTCTTTTCGCGCGTTTATTTTTATTTCCCTTTTTAATATAATGTAATTGCTCAAGCCCTGTAATAGTATTTAGAAATTCATTTACTTTCCGCATTTTATTTAAAAAACGGGTCTTTGTTAATTTGGCGATGTATAGACCCGCGCCTTGTAATAGCGTAGGACCTTTATTTTCCGCATTTTAATTTCCGCACCTTTAAACTGCTAATCACATGAAAGAATGAATGGCCCAAATAAAATCAAAGCGTAGATCACCAAATGCATGACAAGATAAAACATAACTGAAAATAATACACGAATTCACACACCACTCTTAGGGTACGCCTCACTGTTGCCTTGCCCCTCGAAACGTGGTTGTCGAGTATAGGACGTTTTAGCAAGTCCTTATGTCCATGAACATGGCATAAGGGTAGCTTCTAAGGTGTCCTACTGTTATTCTGGTGACCACACTGTCCCTAAACTCGAATTGACCCGAACACCTCCAACGGTGGTGCTACCTACCTCTCAATGGTGGGATGGCACTACCTTAAAGACATTTACACAACCTAATTCCTTAGGGTAGGTAGATGACTCGTAGATACTTGCTCTAATTCAAAACAAATCAAAAACTTCTTTTCACACCGACACTTTCAAAAAAGGCTTTCAAAACAATTTTTCAAACACTCTTGAGGACTGATACAAGAGTCGATCTGAAATCTTTAAACGAAACTTTTTCAAACTCACTCACAATTGAAAAGTAAACACTTTTGAAAACACAAATGAGCAAGTATCTAAGAGCCCATGGATAACCATGGATAGAAAGGGTGCTAACACCTTCCCTTTCTATAAATCTACCTCCCGAACCGAGAGACAATCTCATAAGGAATTTTTCTGTGCTTTTGTCCTTTCCATGTTGGATAAAATAAAAGACGGTGGCAACTCTTGCTTCCACGACATTTCGCGAACCAACGTTAAACAGTCAGTTCCAGATCCACCGATCACACCATCAAATCTTGTTCCATCTCCTTTTTGTCCTGCATTGCCTTTTCGTACAACCTACTTAATTTCCTGATCTCGCTAGCAGCATCCTCCAACCGTTGGTTGTGGGAATCCAAGTTGAAAGTAGCACTCAATAACCCTTTCGTCAAACGCTTCAGCTTAAGACTCTCCTTTTCAAATGCATCACGATCTTTCTGAATTTATTGATCTTTTGATTCAAGTATGTGTTGCATTTTTCTTTTCTCTTTAGCTAAATTATGAAGGTTAAGCTCAAATTCTTCTTTCTCTCTTTGAGCTTGCTTCAAATATTTCTTCAAGTTGTCCATTTCTTCTAAGGACACAAGAAGAAGATATGGGACATCTGGCTTGTACTCAAGATCAATGTTAAATGGTAACTTAACAACTTGCACCCTATCCAAAACCCATCGAGTGTAAGGCTCTTTTTCCACAACATTCTTCATTTCAACCTTTCTTTTATTAAACCTACTCCAAGCTCAAATGATTTTGTTGAGCAACTCGTTCGTTTTTTCCCCTATCATGAATGATTAATTGTTGAAGTTGTTCATTGAAGGTTTTATCATCCAAATGGTACCCTAGTTGTCGTAAAGACAAGGTAGGGTTGTAGTTGATGCAACCATGTAATCCAATCAACAGAACATTCAGAAAGTCTTCGCAATTATAGATGATATCTCCAATGTCTAGGTTCCTCGCATACCACAACACATAATTAACAGTAAGAGACCTTAATTTTTAAGGACACCCGTATCTCGTCAGATTTGGAACCATTTAATCTTTCTTATAGAGATGAGTCATAAACCAATAATATAAGAGTGGGATGCAACAATTTAGAGTACCCCTCCCCTCTTCGTACCGAGTGTGAAATGCATAATAAACATAAGCAAGTAAAGCAGGAGTTGGGTATGCATTTAAAGCTTTTGCACCCTGTTTACCGTGGAAATTGGTAAACAACCACTGATCTTCCAAAAGGTTACTTATTTGGTGACTCGCAGGATCGATCAGATTGATCCTAAGACATGGTTGATTTTCTGGGTTTTGACTAAATCTAATGATGATTAATGCTAGTAAAGTAAAGACACTTTATGTAAATTGCATGAAGGAAAGCTTGATAGAATAAATGAAAGCGTTGAATAAAAGGGCTTCGACGGAGAAGAGTAAATGAAAGGCAATAAAATGCTGGAATGTAAAAGACTTTGATTAATTTAAATGCTGTTTCACACATACATTCTCAACAATTCTTTCGCTCACACTGGGTACTTGAATCTAGATGAGTGACTTGTATGTAATGATGAACACACGCGAAAACTACGTGAACAACTAGTATTTATACTAAACACATCTCAAGTAACCGTTGGGCAGTTACGTTGCTTCGAGATGACACCAGTTGGCGTGCTCACAGCATTCGACGCTCCTGATCTTGGCACGTTGCGCTTGGTAACTGCTGGGAACCGTTTTCCCTCCAAACATTTGAATCTCAAACTGTTCCACCCTGGGCATTAGATACCTTTGTCGAGAAGTTCCTTCGATGTCTAAGGTAGCAAGATTCCCACTTAGAAGAAATTCTCTAAGTACCGTGCCATTTCCTGATGAGCATTCGACAGGATCAGCTGGTCGAAACCTGGAAACTCTTTAAACTCATAATTAATGGTCTATATTAATAACAAACAAGGGTGTCGAATTTAGGAGCCAACAAATTGCCCCCCAAGAATGCCTTATTTCGACGCTGAAAAGAAAAAGGCATTCTTTGAGATTCCACCCGACACCTGTCCTTCATTCTTAGCCACAGATTAACTCGTGCGCTTTTCGTCTCCTACCAACCAACTGACAATCCCAAAAAGCCATCATTCCAACTGTTCCTAAGACGTCACTTCAGTAAGGCGTTTGGCATGCCCAATGTCTTTTCACAGATTGTCATCATGACAATTTCCCGAAATCGAGGATGCACGCTGCACCGTTTCCGTTCTGCAGAACGGCTACGTCAGCAAATGAGTGCCACGTGCCCCACTATTGTCTGAAACATTAAATGACCTCGAGTTTTGTGATTTTCCAATCACTATAAATAGCGCTAAGTGCTCCTCGCGAGAACAGAAATTTCTGCAAAACTTTGCTCTTCATCCATCTTCATCTCAACTCAAAAATGGCCTCAGGTTCTCGCTCTTCCAATGTTCCCAGTTCTAACACTCCCTCAAAAACTGCCCAACCGAAAATCTTTTCAACTGTTCCAACAGTTAACTCAAAAGGAATGTGTAGGGTTCCTGAACCCTTGGGAACTGCTGAGCGTGAGACTTACTCTTCTCAACTGTTGATTCCTGTTGGATACTCCAACCAGGTTTTCGCCATGTCTGGTCCTTTATCTGCATGCATTACTGACTCAACGAAGATCAAGAGCGTCTTCCCGGTGCTTGAGGGACTCAAACCTGTTGGGTGCTCCAAAAAGGCTACAGATGACAATGAAGATCCTGCAAAAGAAAAGATAGATCTTCGTTTCTTCAACAGAGGGGTTAGGGATTTTAGGTCTAGCCCTAGCCTTACACCAGACTACAGCGCTTGGCTCGACAAGATGGAAAAAAGCCAGGCTTCGATTTGGAAGAACCTGGGGATTTATGACCTAGTCATGCTGTCGAAGACTGGTCTCAACTACTCCCCTGAAATGCTGGTAGCTTCTTTGCTATTTTGGGACTATACTCACTTCACCTTCCACCTGCCTTGTGGGATGGTAACGCCCACTCTCTTCGACGTGGCCGCCATTACCGGTCTTCGACCAACTGGGGATTACTTTGACCCAGAGGAAATGTCTGAAGACCAGATTGGGTTTTCAGCTACCAAACCCACTTACACCACCTACATCAACCACCATCATGACAAATCGATAGCTAATGTAACGGACGTGGAGCACATTGCGTTTCTAGCCCTTTGGCTGTCACGCTTCGTGTTCTGCACGAAATCTCTATAGGTGACGAAGAAAATGGTCACCCTTGCTACCTAGCTTCACCATGGTCAAAACATCTGTTTGGCCGAACTAATACTGGCGAACCTGTATGAGTCGATCAACAGTGGAACGACTCTATTAAAGGTAATAGAAAATAGAGCCAGCTTGCTGCTTGCAGGACCCTTCTGGCTACTACAACTATGGCTAAACGACACTTTTGAGTCTTTCTTACCTCAGAAAACTCAAATAAACGAACAAGCTCCTGAGATAGCTAGAAGGCGTATCGAAGGCACCAGGCTGGCTTTACTGACTCCCACTGAGGATGGGCTGGAACTCCAACAGACCTTTGCAAACTTCGTTTTGATGTTTGCAGGAAGGAAAGAATTCACTTCGACCATGGCTCCTTTCGCCCGTCGAAAGTTTGGTCCAGAATGGTTCACCAGGCCCCATCCCAAGTCATCAGGGGACCCTCATCTCGAAGAGCACACAACATTGTGGGAAGCATTTCTCACCCCCAGGATAATGCCATTGCTCTTTAAGAGTTCCAAAAATCATCTGAGCCTGATTGCGTATCAGCCAAATTTGGTCTCTCGACAGTTTGGTATCATCCAATCACTTCCTTCTCCCATTTTCCCTAGAGAGAAATCAATGTTGTATTTTTGCAATGATTACACTGAGGATGCTGCTACCAAGCACATTGGTAGGTACGCTGGTCGAACAATACTTTCATTGTTCGACTACCAACTCAACTTCCTCTGTTCGCCATCTTTTGAAGACTGGTGGAGGAGTTATTATGCTGAAGAATTCTTCGATGAAAAAGATTTTGTGGACGAACTCCAGAAGTCCTTCATTTTGGTCCTTGACAAAATAAAGAAATGTACGTTCACTCTTCAACTTATATTTGTCTTTCCATTTCGACTTATAACTTGTCAATTATAACTTGTGAACGCGTCTTCTTTCAGTTGTTCGAAAACCTGCAGTGAAGAAAACCACAGAAAGCCAACAGGGAGGAGGTCCCTCTACAAAACCTTCAGCACCGGTAACCAAACTTTTATTATTTCCCGCTGGTTTTAATATCCTGTTTCGATGTGGCGTTTTAAATTAACTCCATTTGGGGTTTCAGGAAACTACACCTAAGAAACGACCTGCATTAACGGTCGAATCTGCGAGTGACGACGAGGATGAATCTCCCCCTGTCCCTCTTAAATGAAGAAAACTAAAGAAAGATGCCCCATACGGAGGAGCTGAACGTCTTGCTCAGCAAACCCGTTGAAAGTGATAATTCTAGCCCTGAGGCTGAAATTCCTCTACAGGTAGCACCTTCGACCATTTTTAACTTAGGTGTCGATGATCACGTTCGATTGTGTATCTTTCTAAACCAGAGGATTCTTCCTCTTCTATTTTCAGGAGACCACCGAAAGTTCAGCACCAAAAACTTCAGAGACACAAGACTCTGCTGAACATAGTAGACAACAAGAGGAGGAATTGGCGAACGATGAAGCCCTTGCCGAAGAAGAGGAACAACAACCAAAGGAGACTCAATTGGTCGATTTGACAGAGGAGAAACATGACGAAGAGGATCATGTTGATGCTGGCACTACTGAACCACATGTCGAAGAGAGTCATGTCGATGCAAACGCTACTGAGCAACCTCAACCCCAAGCCGCCGCTGCTGTAGGAGCGACAAACTCGACAAAGCCCAAGTCTAAAGAAGACTTGGCCCTTTTGAAGAAAATTGATCCCATTGGCTACCTGAATGCCATCATTGAGAGTAGGGGAAGTTCATCTGACCTTAGTCATGATGCTTCTACTGCATCGGGGAAGTCCACTTCGACTTCTCCCCTTGATGAAGGTCAAGGCTCAGTTCTTCAAAAAGGATCTGATGAAGGCTTTGGAGGGGGATCCTACTGCTCCATCTTGTCTGGGAGTTGTTCTGAATGCAATCGATTTGCTTGCTGTGTCTCCAGAGGTTTCTAGCTTTATCTTGGAGTTATACTCCATTGTTGACCAAGTCTCTGCGGACTATAGACGTCAAAGGGGGTTCAACAGCCAGCTCGAAGCGCTACATGGCAAGAGTTCTTCTGCCTGGACTGAGGTAGCTGAAACAACTTCTCGAATTGCAGAATTGTCGAAGCAGAAGACATCCAAGCAGGAAGAAATCGACGCCATAGATCGAGATAATACTTCTATAAAGGCGCAGATCGAGGAGCTGGAGGCCAAGCTAAATGCTAACACCAAGCGCAAAGAGGAACTCCTTTCGACTGTTTCGGACACAGAAAGCCAAGCTGAAGTTACACGAGGCTTAGAGTTCGTTGAGAAGGCCCAAGCCTTTGATGACCAGATTGCCAAACTTTCTCAAGCGAATGCCTTGTGTAACAAAAGGCTGGAGTTGCAGCAGGCCAAGTATCTTCGACTTAAAGCTTCTATCCCTTTTTAATTTGTTCAACAACTTATTAACCATGTACTATAATATTTGTAAGAGAATGCAACCATTTTGGCTAATCATTATATAATTTTCCATTTTGGCTCTTTATGGTTAATTTGGTCATTAATTGCTATTTATTTTGATCTCTTGGAGCATAGGTTTATATTTTTTCAAATACTTACCGTTTATTCTCAAGAGTCTTTTATCTTCGCCTAACTCTTCAACCTCATAAGCTCCACCAGAAAATTTTTGGATAATTCTGAACGGTCCTTCCCATTTGGGTGACCATTTTCCCATGCTTCAATCCCTTCGATCCATGGGAAGAATCACCTTCCAAACTAATTCTCCAGGCGAGAATGCCTTAGGTTTTACTTTTTTATTGTAAGAGTCTTCCACTCTTTTGTTCTGAATTCTCAATAGGTCGAGAGCGCGTAGTCTTTCCTCGTCTAAATCTACTAGTTTGTCTAACATCATATCCCAATAAACCTCAGAGGGGATATCATGATGTCTTTGAACCCTTGCTGATTGAAGACAAATTTCCGCTGGCAATACTGCGTCATGACCGAAAGTTAGCCGATATGGTGTTGTACCTATGGCTTCTTTTGGGGACGTTCGACAGGCCCACAAGATCTGGTCTAACGTCTTATGCCAATTTTTTGGCTTCTTTCCTACATGCTTTTTTATCAGGCTGATCACTATTTTATTCGCTGCTTCGACTTGACCATTTGCCTGTGCATAATACAGTGTTGATGTTAGGAGTCTAAAGCCTGTTTCTTGAGCGAATTCCTGCATCTTTCGACCAGTAAACACTGATCCTTGATCAGTCGTTATAGTCTCAGGGATTCCAAATCTGAAGATAATGTTCTTTTGAATAAATTCAATGACATTTTCTTGGTCTGCATTGACTAAAGGAATAGCTTCGATCCATTTAGTGAAATATTCAATGCCTACCAGTATATACTTCTGGCTCTTTGATGATGCTGGTCGAATCTCTCCAATAAGATCCAACGCCCATCCTCTAAAGGGCCAAGGTTTCACTATTGAGTGAAGTTCGCTTGCTGGTACATGTTGGATGCCCGTATGGACTTGACATTCCTGGCAACCCTTCGCGAACTCAACACAATCTTTCAAGATGGTGGGCCAGTATAGTCCTTGTCGAAACAACAACCATTTCATCTTATGGCCTACTTGGTGAGCCCCACATGCTCCAGCGTGCGTAGTCGAAAGGGCTATGTATGCTTCAGTTTCGCTTAAGCACTTTAGCAATACCCCTTCAGGCGTCTTTTTAAATAACTCATTACCCATGAGTACGTAACTCAACGCCCTATATTTTATTTTTCGTTCTGTCAAAGATGCTGGATTTTGTAGATAATCTACAATGGGTTTCCTCCAATCTTGCTCTGACAAATTGTCTATGAACGATATTTCAAAGTTCCTTTGATCAGCATACCCTAGTCTTGTCGATTTCAAATCTGTTGGTGACAGGCTAGTTGCTTTTATTTTTTCTCGGACTTCGATTGCTCTTTGTAATCTCGTTTTTGAAATTTTGTACCCAGATGCAATTTGTGCCAAATCATTGGCTACTTGATTTTCCAATCTAGGTATGTGTCGAATGTTGACCACTTCGAATTTTTTCAATAAACGATTTGCTATCACAAAGTACATAATAAGATTTTCTCTTATGCACTTATATTCTTTTGTGACTTGCTTAATGACTAACTCTGAGTCTCCCATTATTTCGACTCGAGTTGCCCCCAATTCCAACAATATCTCAAGGCCAGTAATTAGAGCTTCATACTCAGCCTCATTGTTCGAACAAGTACCTGATATCTTGTACTTGAATGTTGTTAGAATTTTTTCTGGAGAAATAATCAAGACCCCTACTCCTGTTCCATCTTTATGGCTGGAACCATCGAAGTAGAATTTCCAGGGCTCTATCTCCACGTAATTTATATTCTCAACCTGAATTGAGTGGTCGACTATAAAGTCAGCTACCACTTGCCCTTTCACTGCCCTAAGAGGCATAAAGGTCAATGAGTACTCAGTTAATGCCAGCGCCCACTTGCCAATTCGGCTGTGCAGAATGGGTTTCGACAACATGTATTTGAAAACATCAAAATGAGACGAAACGTACACATCAACTGGTTTTATATATTGTTTGAGCTTTGTACAAGAGAAATAAAGACATAGACATAATTTTTCAACTTCGCTATATCTAGTTTCTGCATCGTTCAAAACTCTGCTAAGATAGTAAATGGGTCTTTCGACTCCATTTTCATCTTCTTGGGCTAACATGCTTCCCAGAGTTTTGTCGGATGCAGCTATGTACAATCTCATACTCCTGTTGCTGCAAGGAGGCACCAAAATAGGTGGCTTGGTGAGATATCCTTTGATTTTGTCGAAGGCTTCTTGTTGCTCTTGCCCCCACTCGAATCTTTCCTTATTCAATCGAAGTAAGGGTGAGAAGGCTTGAGCTTTTCCACTTAGGTTAGATATGAATCTCCTTAAGAAATTTATCTTTCCCAGCAGAGATTGCAGTTCCTTTTTGTTCACTGGCGCTTTCGCTTCCAAGATTGCCTTCGTCTTGTTCTGGTTGATTTTGATTCCTTTCTTGTGGACGACGAAGCCCAAGAAATCTCCAGCTTTTACACAAAACGCACACTTCAAAGGGTTCATTTTCAAACCATGTTCTCTCATTCTTTCAAATGATTATCCAAGGTGGTCTATATGGTTCTTCCTGGAAACAGATTTTACAACAATATCATTAATATACACTTGCATAAAAGTGTTAATAAAATCGTGGAAGATAGAATTCATCGCTCGCTGATATGTTGCCCCAGCATTCTTCAGGCCAAAAGGCATCACTACCCATTTGTAAGTGCCTAAAGCCCCGGGGCATCGAAAAGCTGTTTTCGACACATCTTCTTCGGCAATGAAAATATGATTATATCCTGAATAACCATCGAGCATGCTCAGGTACTCATGGCCAGCGGAAGAATCGACTAGCATTTCTGCCACAGGCATAGGATATTCATCTTTAAGTGTAGCAGCATTCAAATCTCTGAAATCTATGCATACCCTCAACGTACCGTTTTTCTTAATCACTGGCACGATGTTTGCAATCCATTCGACATACCTCGTAGCTCGTATGAATTTGCACTTCAGTAGTCTTTCGACTTCTATTTTGATCTTCGACAGTATTTCTGGGGCGAAGCGTCTTGGACTTTGCTTGACTGGCTTCTTCACAGGTTTGATTGGCAACTGAAGTTCTACCAATCCTTTGTCGAGACCAGGCATCTCGTCGTAATCACATGCAAAGCAGTCCTTGAACTCCTTTAACAAATGGATCACTTCCAACCTGAGCTCTGGGTCTATTTTTGCGCTAATGTAAGTTGGCTTTTTCTCTAACCCTTCGCCCAGGTTGATTTCTTCTAAAGGATCCTGCGCTAACATTTTGATGTTGTTCTCCAGGGGGTCCTTTTCGAATCCCAAAGACTCATCGTCGTAGATGGCGTCGAGCCTTTGTTCCTGCATTTCTTCTGGTATGATATCAGGAGGTTCTGGGTTGAAATCCTTGCCAGGACCTGCAGAAGGCAGCTCTTGATCATCGGCCTGAGTGGCCATATATTTCACTTCGGCTTCGAGAGCCGTTATCATCCTTGTTTCGGCTACATAAGCCGAAATTCGCTGCAATGATTGTGACTCAGTCATTGTCACTGAATTCGCTTCCCCAACTAGTTGGCTGGATGTCAGTTAGCCCACTGAAATCAATGTGGGACAAGTCTTCTCTGTCCCATTGAAAACCATGCTCAGGGTGCAGGTACAAGGAACAAAAAGCGTTTGGCGCTGGTGCCAAGTCAAAGTCAGGTGTTGGGCATGGCCCAATGTGAGCCAAATTTTTGTCGAAGTTAGCTCTCCCTAGGTGATTTACTTCACCCAAGTAATAGCTCTGATCCGCTTCTATATTTTCGACCATTCCATCAGGACGCCATAGTATCAACCTTTGGTGCATTGATGATGGTACTGCTCCGACACCATGTATCCATTCTCGGCCCAACAAAAGATTATAATTTGGTTTGGCCGATATGACCATGAACATAGTTGGTCGAAGGATGGATCCTACTTTGAGGTCTAGTTGGATCACACCCATAGTGGTCCCTATTCCGCCTTCATAATTTGACAAGACCATGTTGTGAGGCTTGATGTTTTCATCACTCTTGCCTATTTTTCTCAGCATAAAGTGAGGGATGATGTTGATGGTAGCCCCACAGTCCACCAAGATCTTATTTACGGTGGTTTCTTCGAGTTTTGCCCTTATGAATAAAGGCTTGAGGTGATTTTTCATCGCCTCAGTAGGTGGTTCGAAGAAACCATTTTGCTCTTCAGTAGCACCATTATCCATGACGAAGTAGCATACTGGCCTATGCTTGGCCATTTCTTGTTCGACTTCCCAATCGTTTGCTTCGACCTCCACCTGGCGGTTGAACTCTCTTGGAAAAACTGAGACTATGTTCACCATGATATCTAGGGTGTCATCAGACTCAGAGCCATCTTCGTCATCAACTTCGCCCTGGTTAGGCCACACTAGTCTATTGGTCACTGGTTGCCTTTCCAGAGGCTTTCTCTGCTTTCTCTGAGGGACATTTGAACTTGATTCTGGCTTTGGCTCATTGGTAGCTTCCCTCTCAGCCTTTCGTCGCCTCTGGTATCTTCTCCATTGGGATCGAGACATGGGATTCTTTCCCTTATAGTTACTTGATACATGGGTCACTTTAGAGGCGACAACCTGAGGTTCTTTCTTGTGTGTCAAAGATGAACCTCTTGGCACTTCGAAGGAGTGCCACCTTTCTTCGCTCGGTCTCTTTCGACTTGATGTTTTATACCACGTATCAACTGGCACATTGGTTGGAGGCCTGAAAGTCAGTGGCCCCTTCTCTTGATTTGAACCCTTTTGGTAGGTTCTTCTGGGGTCATGTCGAATATCAACACCTTCCCTTCTTCTGTTTGCTGCTCTTACACCTTGGATGTGTTCAGCAGCTTTTTTGTCGAAAATTGAGCTGCATCAAGGACACAACATCAATTCTGACTTCTTCTTCTGGCATCTTTGCAGGAAATCTGCCAGATTTTCGTTTTCCCGAGGGAAAGCCGTTTTGTTTGCCTGCTCCTGCCTAATGGCCTCCTCTGATGCTTTTGATTCAGAAATTTCGACCATGTTGACATTCATGGTGTCTTTGGTGGCAAGAGTCATCTGCTTCATCTGGGCCTCCAGGTCCTCTGCCTGGCCTTGGACTGCAGTCAAGTAGGAACTGGGTTTTGCTCCAGATTTTGGGGCTCCAACTGTCTCCAGTTTTGGGCCTTCAACAGCTTTTTGGACTGCTTCGATTGTTTTTCTAGAAAGATTCCCAGAAAAACTGCCAAAGATTGGCTTGTTGACATGATCTTTGGTGACTTCGACCATAGTTATTCCTGGCCTTTTCACCTGACTTCTGGACGCCTCGATCACATTCACCTCTGAAGGTTCAGCATAATGGGCTTCAGCCTGCAAAGGGTTAGAGTCCACAGTCATGGGGGCCTTATCAGAAAATTTCAACCTCCCTTCTTCGATAGCATCTTGCACGAGATTCCTGAAAAGAAAACATTGAGATGTTTTATGGCCCAAAAAATTATGATATTTACAAAAGCCTCTTTTCTTTCTTTGATCAAGAGGAGGCACTTTTACCCCTGGGGGCACTATCATTTGGCCATCTTTTACAAGTAAGTCAAAAATTTCATCACATTTTGTAATATCAAAACTGTAAGTCTTTTTGGGGAACCTATCATTGGCCCTTTCAGGACCAGTGGGGTTTTTTCCACCTGAGGGGACTAGCAGTTTGCAAGAGTATGGTGGTCCTTGTTTTAGTTCCGCTAAATCGACCTCGCTTTCTTCGACGGTTATAGTTTCGTCGAAGGTTTCTGGATCTTCATCGTCCATTTCGACGTATGTTATCCTTTCTCTTTTATGAGTTTTTGTCGCCTTGGCTTTTTCAGCTTTAAGGCGTTCTACCTGTCGAACCCTATCGGCCAATTTGGCCATGTCTCTCAGGTATTGAGTGTCTAATTTCTTCCTAATGGAATAATCTAAGCCTCCTGCGGCTATTTCGACTAACTCATGTTCTGGCACTTGCGTAAAGCATCTTGCTTTGAGCAACCTAAACCTATTTAGATATTCGTCTATAGGTTCAGTGAATCGCCTCTTTACACTGGCCAATTCTTTCAGGCTTATCTTGGTTTGTCCCATGTAGAATTTCTCATGGAACAATCTCTCCAACTGGGTCCAATGGTGGATCGAATTGGGGGGAAGAGTTGTGAACCAAGTAAACGCGTTCTTTGTTAGAGAACTTGGGAAATACTTAATCCTCAGGTTTTCGTTGTTTGAAATATCTCCTGCTTCAATCAAGTATCTCGCTACATGTTCGACAGTGGATTCTGTCGTGTCCCCCGAAAATTTAGTGAACTTAGGGACTTTACATCTAGGAGGTAAGTCTATTTGTAACACATATTCTGACAGTGGGGATGTAAAGTTGGGCCTACAAAAGCCCGTATTCATCCTATTTTGCGTCATGATTCTTTCGATCATGGCTGTCAGGTTATTTTCCAAACCCAGATTCTGGTATTGGATGTGCTGAACTATTTCGTCAGCATTTTGGTTTCTGTTGACTATCCTTACTTCTGGGGCTATGACCCTAGGTTCTTCGACCCCGGGTTGTTCCAATCGCGTCCTAAGGTTTTCTTCGACAGGCTGCTGGACTTGGTTAATAGTGGTTTCTTCCTCTAGGAGTATACCCTGGTTTCCCCTCATTTGTGCCCTTTAGGGCTGTCGAATAGGTTGGGGTACCCCAAAAAAATCGGCCAGACGCGCCATTTGCACTGTCATCTGCTGATTCGACTGGGTGGTATTTTGTATTAGAGGGTTTAGCACTGTGCTTAAAGTTTGTGCCAACATTTGAACCATGTCATGGTTGCTTTCGTCCATTTGTTGCCTCAAGACTGCTGTCAAAGCATTCGTAAGGCCATGCGCTACTTGGGACGTTCCTCCTAAGAGTTGGGTCCTACCCCTGTTCGCCATACCAACTCCGGAACCTTGGAGTGGCGAAGAGGCGCTCACTAAAGGGTCTGAAAAAGTGGACGCAACATTCGTCAGGCTAGCTAATTCAGAAGTTGGCATGCCATAGAGTGGTTCTCGATTTAGACCGCCTGTCGAAAATCCTGGGGGAACATAAGGCCTAGTTCCTGGGTTTCCCCTTGGTGGGGGAGTTCCCAAAGGCATTCTGGGGCCAGTGAACGGAGGTAATGGCCCCGTTTGTGTGACCGTTACTGCTGGTGTTGAACCAGCGGTTACCGTTTCACTTACGGTTGGGATAACCGTTGTTCCCACATTTGTTTGTGAGATTTCACTATTGTTTGGCGGATTCGCCATCGCTTCTCTTTTTCTCGTAGTATTGGTATCATTAGTGTATATTCTACCACTTCTCAATAACATGCAATACTTCTCGAAAAAGATGATATTCTATATAAATACGGTTAACCTTAAAAATCAACACAAAGTCCCATCAGGTGTGCCAATTTGTTTACCGTGGAAATTGGTAAACAACCGTTGATCGATCCTGCGAGTCACCAAATAAGTAACCTTTTGGAAGATCAGCGGTTGTTTACCAATTTCCACGGTAAACACACCCCAAAATACATAATAGCTGCATGGTCAATATAGTCCAAAGTCTGCAGAAATAAAATTACACCAAAAACAAGTGGCCCTAAGCAATCAACACAAGACAACCATTCTTTATTATCGGCAAATAAAGATCTTTAATTTCCAAATAGCATCTCTTAATCCCTTGTACATCACCTTCTTTTTTGTAATTAAGTGACAATTCAGGATAAGGCATCCCTAAACCATTTGCCATGTCTTTAATGTCAATAGTCTTCCCAATTCCCACATAAGCTTTTCCTTAAGATAAATTCAAGAGTCTATCAAATTAATCCAAAGTCGGCGCTAGCTGAAAGTACTGAAAGCTAAAGCACCTCATTGAAGGGTCGTAGAACTGAGTTAAGGCAGAAACAACATCCAATTGTACACCCACTTTTATCAATTCAAGGGTATCCCAAAAATGGCGAATAAACATCTTCAAATCTCTTTCAGATAGTTTCCCTTTGATAGCCTTGATCTTCGTCATATCAAGTTTGATGGCATTAATAAGGATAAGTTGTTTCCCTCTAGCATTCATTTTTAAGACACATCACCAAAAACCTTTGATTATTTTTTTAATCCTGTGATTAAGACAGACAAAAAGAATCGATAATGATGAATATGTGAAATGCAAAATGTATGAATGCATGATTGTGTGGCTTAGTGACTGGATTTTATGAAAGGTATCCTTAGTTGGTAGGCTCCTAGTTTTGGCCTACGTATATTTTACCATCCCCATAAGGTGGTTTCCTTAAGGGTATCATGGATAACACTATAGAGACAGGCACAATGGCCTCCCTTAAGTGGAGCCTCTATGTAGACCGAAAATTATGTCTCTAGGTAATGATAGGTCTCACCATGAGATTTTGGTGTAAGGATTATACAAAGAGTCAAGGTTTCGTTCCAAAGTCCTACCCCCCAAGAGGATGTCTCTTGAGACATATTTCTTTTTTGGAATTCCACCGACTCTAGGCGAAGTCGTCACAAAAAATCATAGGGATGATCTATCCCCCTGGCCCATAGACAAACTTTCTTTCTAAGGGTTTTTGAAAATATTTTATTTTTAAATAATAAAATCCCGCCAGTAGATGATTAAAGATGACAAATAATATAATAAGAGAAAATAAATAAATAATTAAATATGCAAGTATAAAAATACAAAAATAAGAAAAACCCTAAAAAACCTAAAACCAAAAGGAAAGGCTTCTAAACCCTAGGGTTGAGTCCCCAACAGAGTATCCAACTGTTGTAACTGGTTTTAAAATGAGAATCGCCACCCTTAATTTTATCTTTAGAAAGAGAATATAAAGGATAACCCTAACTTGGTCAGAGATTTTAAGTTGTTTGACTCGTTTCTAGACGAAGGGAAGGTGGCAGGGACCCCTCATCTACCTTGTTCACAAGGATACTAGTGTTTAGAATTGCAATTTCTTAAGAAATGGGGTTTTAAATTTTACTAGGGGAACTCGCCGCGATTTTATCCGCATGCCTATGTATCCTCTTATGAGGAATCAGATTCCCAATTCGAAGTTCGCAGTTGGTTGGTGTTTTTTATGGAATACGAAGATATTTCGAATTCTCCTCGAACTAAGTCTGGGTGTGTGAATAATGGAGTTGTTAGACGAAGTTCGTAGTCGATTAAAAAATATTTTCATAATCCTTTTTGAAAATAATCTTGAATTTTAAATTATGTTAATGGAAAATTGATTTAGATGTTGGTTAGAAGTTTTCAAATATATTAAGAAATATAAGAAAAATATTTGTATGCATGATAAATTTTTTTTAATGCAATTTAAAAGTAATTAAGGATGAGTTAGTAAAATAATTGAATTTTATAACAATAATAAAATAATTTTGGAATTTATACAAATATATTAAATATAAAAATATTAATTATAATATAACTAATAAAATATAGAATATAAAGAAAATAAAATTTCAATTAAAAGCCAGGGGGTGTATTTTATGTTGGCGTAGTAAAATCAGGGGGTGCAGAAAGTAGGGCCCTAAATCCAGATATTGGATTCAGGTCCAAACGCAAGAAGGAGGTGTATAAATGAACAGGGAAGTGAAAGTAGGGGTACGTGAAGCAAAGGCCCAAGTTTAGATATTGAACTGGGCCCAATAACACAGAGGGTTGAGGATTATGTTGGCGTAGTAAAATGGAGAGTGTAAATATCAAGGGCTTAGGCCCAAAACATTGTTGATATCTGTTAGCCAAGGTATGGGCGAGCGCAGAATGTTATGGTGAGCGCGCAAGTTTGAGGGCGTTTGATCTTGATCCAAGTGTCTCTAAGAGTTTAATCGTGTGACGTTGATCAAGAGTATAATAAACAAAGGGTCCAGATTTAGAGTTGACTAGGGAGTACGGAGTAGCGTTTGTATGAAGAAAACAAAGGTAGTATTTAAGAATGCACCCTTCACAATTGGTCACTTTTTATCTTCACGCTCTCTCTCTAACCATTCTCAGTGTCTCACTAACAAATCTTAGAGAGAGAAGCTCTGGCTTCTCTCTAGGATTTCCTCGCCGGAAATCGTCACCACCACCCTAAGTCGCCCTGAACTATCGTGTATTTCCCAGTTTCCAATTGACATTCAACCAGAAAATCAAACCTTCAACCACTTTAACCCAGATCCCATGAAACCTATGAATCCAAACCCTAACCCTAGGGTTCTTACATGAACCCTAGCAATCTTCAATCCAAAAATGTTTATCCCGATGAACCCTAACCCTAGACACTAAGAATCCTAACCCTAACCAGACCTAAACTTAGCCCTAAGTTTCCAGAAAACTCAAAATAAAATATAAAACAACAATAATAACAAAAAAAATCAAAACCCTAAGCTAAGTTCGTTCTTGCTTACCTCTCATGTAGTAAACTTCTTGCAATTTGATTTTCCTCTTCGTCTCTTTCTGATTCCTTATTTTGTTCTTTGTTTGCATGTAATGGTGTCGCTGTGATGGTTTTGTGGTAAGATCTTAGGGTTTCATAAATTGAAACCCTAGATCTCAAGCAAGAAGAAACATCTAACCTTCAACCGCTTCTCTTTCTTTCCTCGGTTTTGAGTCTGCTTCTCCAAATTTTCCCCTGCAAATAGGTTTTTTTAGGTTTTATTTATAGGATAGAAATTTAGTCAAATCAGGAAAACATTTTTTGATTTGTCGTTAAATTTTAGTGATTGAATCAATTAGTGATTTAATTTGATCTTGTGATTGATTATGTTTGTAATTAGATTAGGGTTTGTAATCTTTTAATGAACATGGAATGTTATAGCTTTGTAATTCATTTTCAGTAAATAAAAACAAATATTTAATTTCCAGATTTGATTTGTGAAGATCTTGATTGGTTTTAATTTTGATTTTCACATTCGCCGTTTTGGGCTTATGGGTTGCTTAACAAAGTGTAGTTGATTAGGAACAACAACGCTGCTTGCATTAGGGTTTCAACCCTTTGAGTTGACTCGGTCAACATCTCAAAATAATAATAGGCTTAATAAAAATATAATAATGAAAATAATCCCAATAATAATAATATTAATGAAATTGGTAATTATTTCAATTAGTAAAAGTGATTTTTCTTAATAATACTATTAATAATATTTATATAACAAAAATTATCTTAATCAGATATTGATTAAATAATAACAATATAATTGGTAAAAGGAAATGTGGGCTTCTCTAAGAAAATTCTAATGGTCCATTAGATGTTAATGGACCATAATAATAATAAAAAACCATGGAAAATATACCCCCTCTTATTATTTATAACCGGGGCAAAAAATGTCTTAATGGGCTAACTGATTTAAAAATGCACCCCTTCTTATTGTTTATAACTGGGCCAAAAAATGTCTTAATGGGCCATTCGATTTTGATGGTCCATTAAGGCAACACATCTCTCCTATTAATATTTAAATCCCAATTTATAATATTCAAAACATACAATTTTAACCATATGATTTAAATTAGAAACGCAATAATAATACGACAATTGAATTGATAGGGTAATTTTAGGGTATGACACACATATGCAACATTGCTCAACGATTCATGATTCAAATATAATCAATCACAAATTATACAAATGTAACATTCACACAAATATCATATTCTGCACACCAAATCAACATTTCACATCAACACATGTGACTCAAATGACACTCAATGCAATATGCATGTGGTACTAATTATTATCCTTACCTATATCACCGGATCCACATCTTCAAGACAGATAACCACCAAAATAAAGCCCATCTCTCAATATTTCAAACCACATCTCCAGGTTTGAGACTAGTCACTAACTCTCGCAAAAGGTAGAAAACATTTCCGCTGGACAACTCGTGATGCATGTGCAATCTAAACATATATATGCAATTAATATTATATCCATATCTTAATCATACAAGCATATTTCACATAACTCAACACATTTGAATTATCTTCACAAAATTGCACAACATACAAACACCATGTCAACATTCACATAAAATGTATACTCATATCATTTATCAACTCAACACGTCTCATAACATGTAACCAAATATAGTCAAACCATGTTATCCACAATCACCCACAATTTACAACATACATACACACAAATCCAAGTATTGTGTTTCTCATTAAAATTCATCTAAAACCAATCAAAACCACATTGAATAAAATATTAAAATTCATGATAATCAATGATAAATCATAAGCATACAATATCCTGAACAGTTTTCAAAAATAGAAAACTTTCAGTCCCAGGGCGTACTAAGCAGCCTTCACCGTGCTAAGCGGCCTACGCTGAACACAGAAAAATTCTGCAAAGAAAGCTTCTGCCCCCTATGAATTGGGTGACCAAAACTCACCCTAATAAGCAATTTTTAATTATTTAAATGTATTGTAACCTATATCTAACATATAGCATCAAATACAAACATCAAAACATGATTTCGAACATCAATTTCATGATTTCTCATTCAAACTCTAACATGTTAAAATCTGTAAATTGAAGAACGAAATTCCTAAATCATGCTACGACCCATTACATGTTCTTATGTAATCCAATAACCATATGAAAAAACCACCCTTACCTTGTATTTAGATTCTCTAGGGTTCTATCTTCTCTTCTTCTCTTTTCTCCCTTTTCTCCTCTTTTCTTATCTTCTCTTGTTTTCTTCTTTCTAATTCTATTTCTCTTTGTTTTACAACAACCCTTACTAACTCTTGTTCCTCTAATTGGGCTTATTACATTCTCACACTAAACCATCACCAAGGCCCAATTACTTAATAATTCTATTTTCAGACTCACTAACCCTATTTACTCATATAACACATATATGAAATTAATTCAAATAATTCATATATTCACAAAAGTACACAATTTAATTAATTACTATATCACATGATAATTAATAAAATAAAAAAATAAAAAAATAACTAATAAATCAAATCAGGGTGTCACACCATAAGTGTGTCAATTTCTTTTGCACCATCAATTCTGAATCGTTTTAGTAATTCGAGACAATACTTGGTTTGACATACAAATGTTCCATCTTTGAGTATTTTTATTTGAAGTCTGAGAAATTAGTTTAACTCCCGCATGAGACTTAGTTCAAATTCTCCATGCTTAAGCTTAGAGTACTCATTGACAAGATGCATGTTAGTTGATCCAAAAATGATAACATCAACATAAATTTGAACAATTAAAATGTGCTTACCTCGATTTTTGATAAAGATAACAATATCTACATTCCCTTTATAATATCCTTGATCAAGCAAAATTTTACTAAATCGGTCGTAACATGCCCTTGGGGATTTCTTAAGACCATACAAATCACGTTTTAGCTTAAACAGATGATCTGGATACTCATGATTTTTAAAACCGGGAGGTTGTGAAACATACACCTCTTCATTTATGTATCCATTAAGGAACACACTTTTATTGTCCATTTTATAAAATTTTATGTTTTTGGAACAGGTATAGGCTAGTAAAAGTCGTATATCCTTGAGTCGGGCCACTGGAGCAAAATTCTCCTCATAATCAATGCCTTCCTATTGTATATACTCTGGAGCCACTATATGGGCCTTATTTATAGTTATCACACCATGTTCGCCAAGTTTCTATCTAAATACCTATTGTGTGCCTATAACTTGATGATTTTGTGGACGGGGGACATGGTCCCAAATGTTGCTTCTTCCAAAATTCAATTCTTCTTGCATGGCCATAAGTTAATTCTCATCAATTAAGGCATCTTTAGTGTTTTCAGGTTCAACTTGTGACACGTACGCATGGTGATAACAAAAGTTACTTATATTAGAGAGAGTTGATACCCCCTTTATGATGTCACCCATATTTTTCTCAATTGGATGATCCTTGGAGGTTCTCCACTCCAATGGAAGACCATCATCATCTTGTTGACTTTTATCATCCTTCTTTTCTTAGTTGTCATCTTCCTCCTTGTCATTTCCACCGCTTTAGGTTTATTAATTCCTTTTTCGGTTTCATTGAGTATGTCTTCCATAGATGCACCTACATCATTAAAAGAAATACATTTCTCAACACTATTTGGGAAAGACTCGTCAAAGATAACATGAACTAACTCTTGAACACTAGGCACTCTCTTATCGTAAACTTTATATCCTTTAATAGATTGTGAGTATCCAAGAAATATACCTTCATCGGCTTTCACATCAAATATTTCAAGATTACCCTTTCTATTATTTAAAATAAAATATTTGCATCCAAAAATATGAATATGTGATTCATTTGGTTTTCTACCTTTTAAAAGTTCATAAGGGGTTTTGTCAAGAATAGGATGAATAAGTATCCTATTTAAAACATAACCTTTCGTGCTAATAGCATCAGCCCAAATATATTTTGGTAGACCACAATCATTGAGCATTGTTCTTTTCAACTCCACTAAAACACGACTTTTACGCTCCACAACACCATTTTTTTGTGGAGTCCTACGAGCTGAAAATATATGTTCAATGCCAAATTTATCAAAATATTCTTCAAAGAAGTGGTTTTCAATTCACCTCTATGATCATTTTGTATGAAATTATTTTAGAATTCAATTTATTTTTGGATAACATAGAAAAATGTGTGAAAGCCGCAAATGTTTTATCTTTCCTACGTAAGAAAATAGTCCAACAAAATATTAAGTAATTGTCTACAATCACCAAACCATAATAGTTACCACCCATGCTTTAGGTATATAATGGTACAAATAAATCCATGTGAAGGAGCTCAAGAGGTCTCGATGTTGAAACAACATTTTTTGATTTAAACGAGACCCTTGTTTGCTTATCCTTTTGACATGCATCACATAGGTGGTCTTTTGAAAATTTCATCTTAGGTAGACTAATTAATAAATCTTTTGCAACTATTTTGTTAAGTAGATCAAAGTTGATGTGTGCCAAACGTCTATGCCATAGCCATGAATCTTCACTCATGATAAAAAGGCATTAGGAATTATCCAAGGATACATCACTTAAGTCTAACATATAGATATTGTTATCCCTCACACCCTTAAACACACAATCCTTCTTTTCATTATGTTCTATTATGCAACAATATTTGGGAAAAGTTACCTTATAACCATTATCACATAATTGAGTAATGCTAAGAAGGCCATGTCTATGTCCTTCAACTAACATAACATCTGAGATGATAATAATTGAGGGATTACCTATAATACATTTTCCAAGTATTACACCTTTGTTATGATCATCATAGGATACATATCCTTTCTTATTCTCCATAAAGTCAGAGAATAGAGAGATGTTTCCCGTCATGTGTCTTGAGATTCCATTACCGAGAATCCATTTTCCCGTCGGAGTCAAGACACTCAACCTATAAAAATTAAACAAAGGTGATAGGTACAACATTCTCACCAGGTTCTTGGGAGTGAGTGAAATAACTGTAGGATTTGGGCAACCATTGGAAATTATCTTTAGGAACTAAAAAGCAGCTAAATTATCATTTTTCAATAGTATGGTCTTTCTTGCAACAATAGTGACAAATAACCTATGATGAGATTTCATTTTGTTATTTGAATAATTTTGATCAAATTATAAATTTTCTAAGGCTTTTCAACCTTTGAAGAATTAATATCAAAAGTATCATGTGGTTGTGATGCCTTGTCCAATTCGATTTCAAGAGTACTCGTCTCTTGTTGTCGGATTTAACAAGTTTCACAAACGAACCTACATGGTTCCTCATCCTTCTTTTTAAAATTTTGACTATCTACAATAGACTGCTTTAATGCTTCAAATTGTATATTGGTTTCTTTAACTTTTACTTCCAAGTATGTAAAATTTTTTTCATTGGAAGCTAACTTCTTATAAGCATTTAGTGCATCTTTTTGTATACCTTAAAAAGCATTTTTCAATTTAATAAACGACAACTAATCAATGTTAGAGTATTTCAAGTGACTTGCATTCTTTTACTTATCATGACATTGATTGGCCATGAAACTATAATTTGCATCCTCATCACTATCACTTGAGCTTTCCTTACTTGAGACATCACTATCTCTATCCTAAGAAACATAGGCTTTTCTAGATTTCCTAGAATTATTTTGTTGGCCCTTTCCTTTCTTATTGATAAGAGATGAACAATTCGGTCTATAATTACCCGAATTTACATATTCATATCATATACCTTTTGTCTTCTCCTTTTTGTTGTCTTCGTGTTTTAAGGAAGTATATCTCCTCCTAAATTTCACAAGATTTTTGTCATAATGGTTGACACTATTCTTCCGAATGTATCAATTGTATTTCCTCACAAATAATCTCATTTGCTCATCATCCAAATTTTCTTTATCACAAGAGTTACTATCGTGAGTGTACTCATCCCTTAAGGATATTGAAATTTAATCCCTAAGAGCTTTAAACTTTGTTCCTTCCTCTTTATCGGTGTCTTTCTTCTTTTTCTTCTTTTTCTCAAGCTTTTATTCATGTTTTTCCAAGCAAGTAAGTTCTTGCTCGAGTTCTTCCAATTTTCCAAACAAAGTGATGAGATAAAGTGTTGTAAGATTATTGGCTTTCATGATCGCAATGACCTTGTGTTTCAAATTCCTAGTAAGACATCTCAAAATCTTGTTAGTAGCAATATCATTGGAAATAGGATAATGTAGCAAGTTTAAACGATTAATAAGAAGTGAGAACCATTTTTGCATTTGAGCAATGGTTTCATCGTGATTCATGCGAAAGAGTTCGAACTCTTGATTAAGTATATTAATTCGAGCTTGTTTGACTTTTTTAGTTCCATTATATGCCCACTTCTTTTTATCTTCCTCATTACACTGTGCTTCAGGCTTAGGAACATCGACACCTTCAACACGATGTGTTATTGGTGTAGACCATTTTGAATGGCCTCTCACACACCTTTATCATATGATTTCACATGAATTTGCATACAAGCTTTCCAATAACTATAGTTTTCTCTCGTGAAAATTGGGTTTATGTTACAATCCCTTTTAGGCTCATATGCCATTTTCTAATAAGAGTTTCAAAGCATAGAGTGAACCAGGATCTTGATGCCACTCGTTAGACGATGAAACTTTTCTATAGGGGTAAATATATGTGTAATGATACAAATTTGATAAATAACAAGCATAAAGAGAAAACTTTTCAAGTTGCTTTTATAGCATCACAACTATGTAACACAATACAATGGAACTCCCAATGTCACACATGCATGTGCCTAGAATAGTGACAAGAACATATCACTACTCAATCCTGAGTGAAATAGTTACCATAACATATGACACAACAACAACAACAAGAACATTAAAATCAATTAACATGTTATAAGAAATAATAATAAAAAATGCATGCTGATATAAACAAGAACAAACTTATACAAATGTGAAAGGATTTATACATGAAGTCATTATAAGCGTATACGTTGAGAACACATTATGGTTATCAATCAAATTTTTTGGGAAATGAACATTCATGGTTTTCATCTTTTGAGAATATATCAAACATTTTTAACAAAAAACTAACATACATTAAGAAAAGTCTTACTTTCAAGGAGAAATTGAAACAATATTACCTCACTCTTGATGTGATGAACATTGCACTCACATGATGTAATAGTATACTCAAACAAAGAGTTAGATCAATAGCATAAAGTGTATACAACAAAAAAAATTAATCAATGTTTGAGATATCAATGATCCCCAATTCTCCATGAATGTTGAAAAACGGTTTAGTTGCAAGAAGTTTAGTGAAAATATCGGAAAGTTAATTTTTACTATCAACATGCTCGAAAACATCATCCCCTTTTTCAACATGGTCGCAAAGAAAATGTTGACGAATCTCAATATGTTTAGTGCGAAAATGTAGTATGGGATTCTTATTTAAACTGATTGCACAAGTTTTGTCGCACATGATAGGAATATAAGAAAGTTTAATGTGCAAATTAAGAAATTGTTTCTTGAGCCACAAAATTTTGATACAATAATTACTGGCAGCCACATATTCTGCTTCGGGCGAAAGTTTAATGTCAAAATCAAGCAATTGCCAAAAGTGGTTTTTATTGATTCCTAAGATCTCAAATGCTGGGGGCACCATATGACATAGAGATACCGTCCAGTATACAGAAATGCTAATTTTTCCTAGTTTTGACATCATGCAAAATATTAAATGGTGAAGTTACACTCACAAAAAAGATGTGCAATCATGCCCAATGCTTCTCCTCAAAAGTATTTCGGCAACTTTGATTGAGAAAGTAAACATCTCACCCTTTCCACCAAAAATCTATTGTGGTATCTTTGGAGGAGACTTTTGATGACATATACATTGATCTTGACAATACTTGTAGAAATTTCCAAAATACTCTCCCCCATTACCGGTTCGGATACACTTGAGCTTTTTCCCCTTTTCTCTTTCAACCGATGCTTGAAACGACTTAAAGGTATCTAACACTTGATCTTTCGACTGCAAGGTATAAGCTCGTGTTTACTGAGAATAATCATCAATGAAAGTCACAAAGTAATATGCACTACCAAGTGGTTGTGTCTTTATCATACCACACACATCAGAATATACTAAATCAAACACTTCCAATTTCCTCTTTGGTTCTGATGACATAAAGGAAACTCATATTTGCTTACCCGCCAAATAATGTGAACACTTTCTCAACTTTGCATCGGATACACCACACAACATATTCTTCTTTTCAAAAATACTCAAACCTTTTTCACTCATATGACCCAAACATGTGTGCCATTATTCGGATAAGTTATCATTGTCACAAGTGTTGATGTAGCATATTGAAAACCCAAGTTGGACGACATACTATTGTACTCTAATTTTTACCTAAGATCCAACCTCCTATTGCATCATTTAGTAAGTCATATCATACATGTTTACATCAATAACCTTGAAGAAATACAAGTTTGCTCTACTTATTTATTGTTTAAGCAAGATAGGAGTTCAAGAGATTGAAAAATCAATGGCCTTAAGAGATTCAGGCTCCTCATGCATCCATGATGATCAAGTAATCATCATCTTCATCACGCAGGAAAATCAAGCAAAAAACTCTTCAAAGTATCTTGAGGACTCAAATTTACCAGAGGACTCTTCTTCATAAAAAGACAAAAGATGGATGACTCATGTTTACTAGAGGAATCTTTCCCACAAGAAGACAAAAATAAGATGTCATCATGACATCATCAACTTGATGTCATCATGACATCATCAACATGATGCCATCATGACATTATCATGACCTCATCAACATGATGTCGTCATGAGATCAACAACATGATGCTATCATGACATCATCACCCAAGAAAAAGTAACTAGATGATTTGACCATACTAAGGGATCTAGAGGACTCATTTCACTAAAAAGAAAAATTTCACTATTTACAAGTACAAATGATGTCATCACTTTACCAATAATTTGACATAAATCCTATTGACACATCAAATCTTATCTTTACCATGATGGAAGACCGAAGACTCGTTTTAATGAAGAAAGGGATAATAACATGTGACAAAATTCCAAATACTCTTTTCCATTACTCTTGTCTATAAATACAAGTTTCTCTTCAAGGAATAGGCAGGAAAATTTTCACTTAGTAAATTGCACTAGAGAAGAAAACAAGAGTAAAACAAGAGTAAAAACACCATTTTCACCACCACCTCCATAAAAAAAAATTCATTTCCTTCAATGCAACAAGCTCAATCTTTGCTAACTTTGGAGTTTGTAAGTATTGTTCATCCTTATTTTTGTTCATACCTTATGTAGTTAATTGTTTTGTTTATATTTTTTCATTTTATTTTTACTATTTATACTAATTGTTTTGTTTACATTGTTTCATGTTATTATTTTTCTAAATGTTTTGTTTATATAGTTTCATTTTATTTTACTATTTTACTAATTGTTAATCAATTTTGTTAATTTTTTTATCAATTTGTTTCCAACGCTTTTTTCTTCAATTTTACGATAGACTTTATATGAGCAAATCAACCCCTTTTTGCTTAATTTTTTGTATACTTCTTTATTTGTGTATATTTTGTGAACCTATGAAAAAACCCTAAAAATATTTTTATTTTTGATTATTTTTATATAGTGGAAATCCATGTCTTTTGTTGTTCTTTTAACATAATTAAACACCAAAAAATATTTTATTTTTATTTATTCATAGTTTTGATTTTATTTTATGTCTTTGTTTAACATATTAAACATACCAAAAAATAGTTTCTTTTGTTTTAGTTTGACTAAAGTCTTAGTGTTTCCTTTAAAACATTTGGGAACATTTTTTCGAATGACTCTTTTAAAAGCCATGCTACTTTGGTATATTATCCTCTCATTTGTGATGTGTTTTTACTCCCCTTTTCTAGTGATTAATGTTTATACTTTGTTTTGTTAATGTTTGTAAATGTAAGGAAAAGTGATCATTTTATTAACTTTGTTAGTCATGTGCATATGCATTGCTCTTTGTATAAAAAAAACTCATGTAAAAACTCACTCTATGTATTCTCATGTACTCTAAAAATCTTTTAACCCAAAAATTCAATTTTTAAACTTGAATCACTCCCATATAAAAACCTTGACTTTGTGTCATTGTATTTTCAAACTTTCTTTTTTACTCAAATGCTTCAATATGCTTAAGGATATCAAAACAATTTCAAAAGACTAAAAGTGATTCAACCTCACTCAAATCTTTTTGCCACTTGGCTTTTAATTTAAAATATTTTCTAAAAGAGATTAAATATAAATCCTCTTTATCGTTGAGATATGATTCTCCTATCTCCATAGTAATTGTTGAAGTAAGTGTGATTTTTTCTACATGAAGATGTTAAATGGAAACTTGTTGATCTTTATATCTATGTTAGTAGATTTTCCTTCATAATGATTCAAGATCCATCTTCTCATACTTGTGGTGGTACTAGTTTAGATTTCTCCCTAAAAGATGATGAAATATCTTTTTCTCCTAAAATCGACCACAACAAACCATTTTATTATTTTTATGAAGAACTACGAGGTTTTGACCCTTAATTGATATGTAGGTATATGACTATGTCTTTCCAAACAAAAATATCCTAAAATATACTTCTTTTCCCATCTCCACACTCATTTAATAAATAAACAATTTTAAACCAAAAAAGAAGATAGTATAAGTGGTTCCTATAGAGTACAATAGATACGTAGAATGATAATACCTTCCCTTTGTATAACCAACCCCCGTACCTTGGATCTCTTCCTTATGCTTTGCTTTTAGTCTTTACTTCTTACGTTGCATGTTAAACAATATAGTTTCGATCTTTTCCCTTTCCTTAGAAACAATAAAGTTCGGTGGTGACTTCTTAAGTCTTTTGCGAGTCAAGTTTCTCAATAGCTTGGTAACCTCATTTTTTCACCGCGACATAAATGAGGAATTTACTAGGCACATTGTATCCTCAAGAGGTTTAAACCTAGTTTATTTTATTTGTTTTATTATTATTGTTTATTTGCCTATAAGTGCTATTTTGTGGTTCTTTGGGGGTGGTATTGGTGTTTGCAAAGGACAAATCCTACACCCGGATTAAAGTAACCCTTAAGAATTTGGATGGTGGTATAATCAAAAGTTACATGACTGGTGTATTCCTGACATAAATAGTATATGATAACCCCAATTAGTGGAGGCCTTATTGGGGTGGTAATGCTAAAACAAGCCAGTTGTTAAGCATTACTACTTTCAAACTGAGAGCCCATGAAACTGAGAATCCATAGAACCCCTTTATCCATCTTGGCCTTTAGGATGTAGTGCGGCAACAATTCAAAAGTAGTCTTGAATTAGTTATTACGTGATACTACTCTTGGACGAGTTTTTCTTGAGAATATTATTGGTACTCACAAGTAGTTGTGTAAATCAATAATATCCGAAAGAAGAGGCACGACTACTTTTAGAACCTTGTTCTATAGGTACAAATGAACCAATAGTACATATCTTGTGGGGTGGTTCTTACCTTTGGCTCCATGCTCGTGACTTTGATAACCTTAAAACCATGTTTGTGATTATTGCATAACCATGCATTCATACATTCATTAAAAACTTTTTTCAAGTGATCTCTAAAATCGTTACCAGTAGCTCCAGTGATTGTTCTGCAGTATTAAATGCCACCTAGATAACTTTGGGGCATCCCTATCTACTTTATGCCTGAGGGATACCAACGTGCTATTAAAGTTCTCGCAATGCAACATGTAATGTCTGCTCGCCCTCATGGGATGTCTATTCCTCCTCCTATGATATATATTCCTCCTCCAGTGGTGCATGATGTCCCACTTTGAAATGAACAAGTCTATCATGCTGAAATATCTGAATGTTTGGGTGTTGAGGAAAGGATTGATGATTTCCAAAAAAAGTTTCAAGAAATGTAGAAAGAACTTAAAGCTCTCTGTGGGAAAGACCTATTCGGGAAGAATGATTATGACCTATGTCTGGTACCAAATGTGAAAATACCATCTATTGTACCCCAAAATTTTCCATCTCATTTTACTCAAAAAATACTCATAGAGGTCCTCAACTGCTCAAGGATGCCCAAGAATTAACCAGACAAATCCTCCTCCTAAGACAATGAGCTTCAAACTAGAGTTTCACTCCTCATAAAGATGTTTGAGTTCCAAGGATACTAAATTACTTTCATTTCCCTAATATGTTCTCAAGATAATCTATGCCAAGTTTCATGCCTTGCACTACAAGTTTGCTCAGTCAACTGCTCAGATGCCTGAAAATCAACTATGCTAGGTCAAAAGTCAAATGTGGCCCACATACAATCAAACTTCAAGATTTTTGATCAACATCAAAATTTTGAAGTAACATCCATAATTTAGTAAAGGGTTGATCATGATTCCTCAAGGAATGCCCCAAATGCATCAAAACTCAAAAGTTGCTAAATTAGGGTTTCTATAGGAAAAATCAACCAAACTTTGACCAGGCATAACATTCTCATACTTTATCAGAAATTTCCCATCCAAGGCTCATTTTAAATAGGATGCAATTTCCTAAAACTCATCTTCAACCCTCAAGTTCAAAAAATGCACTCATGAAAAGATATGAATTCAGACATTATAGGTCATTTCAAAAAGTCAACAAAAACACCTTTTGGGTCAAAGCTTCTTACATGAACATGAAAGATCCAATTAAATGAAACCAAAGAGGTTGTTAATAGGACATCCTAATCTTTTTAAAAAGTCCAAGAACACCTTCTTAGGGTTAAAATTGATGGAGATATGTATTGTCAAAGTTGACCAATTTTTGGAAATGGGCATGAAGTCAACATTGATCAAAATGACTTTTTTTTCCAAATGGGCCCATGTTTTCTTGTTTGAAACTTGTTCCTAAGATGGCCCACGACCTCTGAGCTTATCCACCTATTATTTTATTATTTTTATTATTTATTTTGATTTTTTATTCATTTAAATCAAAATAAATTAATTTAAATAGTGGAATAATCAAATAAAACCAAAGATCTGATTTTGTGAGCACATTAGGAGTCCATGAACAACTAGAAAATCAATCAAATTCGTGAAAGGGCTAATTGGATTAAAAAAGATCATAATTTGGCTTATTTTAGAAACAAATCATATAAGAAAAAAATCCAATCTTTTTCACAAATTTGCAAAGATTAAATCCAATTTTATTGACCTAATTGATCATACTATATATGCACAACATTCCTAGAGCTAAAAAAAGAGGTTTTGCCGTGTGGATTGAGAGAAGAAAATTGAACTTTTGATAAAGAAAGAGGCAATCAGATTTTGCGTTAGAGGGAAATTCAAGGTTTTTCAAGGATAGTAATCAACTCCTGGAAATATTTGGGAACTATTGGGACCATTAACAAGCCTCAACATGCCCAAAAATGTTCTACACGAGTATCACGGTTTGCCACTTATCTTGAATTTGGTTCTGCAAATTTACGCATTATAAACAATTTCTAAGCATACCTTCATGTTTGTATCATCGTTTAGAATGCATTTGTATGATTAATTATGAGTTTTGACGCATGTATGGATAACTGCCATTGTTAGGGTTTAAGGTTGCATTTTAGGGCTTTTTGATACAGGTAAAATCAGGGCAAAAGATGGATACCATCATACTCACGAGATAAAAACGAGTTGATCTGTATGTTTGGATTTGATTTATCTTGCCTGGTATTAATTTTTGATATTTTCAGAGTTATAGTTACAACTTATGTCCGTAGGTAAAGGTCCTTACCTAAAACGACAGTTTCCTTGAAGAAGATAAAGGCGTGTCAAGGCGTGGTTGGATAGTTTGAATCTCGCGCATTTTTTTATAACACTGACTCATTGTTGAATATGTTAAATGTTATTCATTATTATTATCAAAAGGCCAGTTGGCCCAGTGGCAAGCAGTAAGGGCTTCAAGACGCGCGTGTGTAGGAGGCCAGGGGTTCGATCCCTGCCTCCTACATAATATTTTTCTTAATATTTCATTACAGGTCCCATGCTTTCATCATATGCACGCACAACATAGGGCCTCCAAGTCAACATCATTGGATCAAGTTGCAACAAGATCCAACACCTCAAGCATGTAGGCGCATGGTGGACGCTCCAAGCGCAACACACCAGATCCATCGCTGTATTGGGCCAACCAGACTTGGCCTTGGCAGAAATTCATCAACATCACCCCCATTTGGGCCTACACCCCCTCAGGCTTATTTTTTTTATCTTTCTCCTTTAATTCTATTATTTTATTTTATTTAAATTAGTTTAATTATTTTATTAATCATTTTTTATAAAATCATAAAATCAAAAAGGTCACAAAAAATAGGATTTAGTTCTTTTCTTTTAATAAATTAATTTTTGTGAATAAATTAATTTATTCAACTTTAATTTATTTTTAATTAAAATCAATTAGAAATTAGGTTAAATTCAAATCTTTTTCACAAAAAGTCCAAAATTATTTTAATGATCAAATTAGGTTTTTTAGGATTTGAAACTTTTTTCCAAGCTTTATTCTCGCGCTGAATTATTTTTTCCGTACAACCCTTTTTCAATATTGATGTAACTGCGCTCGGTTTGTAATAGATTAATTAGGGTTTTAATTTTCGCACTTTAAGTTCAGTCAAATATTTATGTGTCTGCCCAAAAGCCTTGTAATAGTTAGGTCTTTAATTTCTCGCACTTTTTAATTTCCGCAACTATAAACTGCTAGACTAATAGGCTTGTATGCTTAATCAATTAAATAGATCATTTAATTACAAGATAAATATCTGAAAACAAACACTGCTGCACACTTGCACCCTTAGGGTATACATCACTTGGTTGCCTCGGAAACAATGGTCATGTCCCTTAAACGTAGGGATATCTTAGCAAAAGACCCTCAATCTAAAAGTCATCATAGAGATCATAGTCCCTTACTGTCCCTCGAGTTTCCTACTAGAAATGACCTCATGATGATAGTCTCTTCGAAATTCTAAAGTATCCTTACAGGTTGCCTTCAATGACCATTTCGTCCCTTTTGATAGTCCCTCAAATTCCAACGATAGGGCTACCTACTCCTTAATAGTAGGATAGCGCTATCTAAAGGAAACGAGAAAACGAACAGTCTTTTTCGAGTAGGTAGAAAATCTTAAGTACTTCCTCAAAACAATACAAACTCTTTTGCACAAACACTTTCGAAATAGTTTTCAAAAACAACTTCGTCACACTCTTGAGGAAAGATACAAGGGTTATCACGAAGTTAAAAAAAACTTTTCAAAACACGCACAAGCATTTTCAAAATGAGCAAGTACCTAAGAGCCCATGGAAAACCATGGATAGAAGAGGTGCTAACACCTTCCATTTCTATATTCTACCCCCGTACTCAGAATCATCTCGAAAAAAGGTTTTTTCTGTTCTTTTTCCTTTTCCTTTGGTGGATGAAATAAAAGTCGGCGGCGAATCTTGCTTACTGTTACATTTGCGAACACAAATGCAAAACCAGTATTTAACAGTCGGTTCTGCCACCGTATCACACCATCTAAATTCAAAGTACCTGACATTGAGAAATACAAAGGTAATTCTTGCCTTGGGAGTCACTTGATTATGTATGCTAGAAAGATATCAACTCAAACTGATAATGACCAATTGTTGATCCACTACTTTCAAGATAGTTTGTCTGGTGATGCTCTTAGATAGTACATGAGTTTGGATAGTACACAAATTCATACTTTCAGATACCTTGGTGAAGCCTTTGTTTATCAATACAAATATAATGTTGACATGGCTCCAGACAGAGATCAACTTCGGGTTATGTCCCCCAAAGACAAAGAAAGCTTCAAAGAATATGCGCAAAGATGGGGTGAGGTTGCTGCCCAAATTAGTCCACCCTTGGAAGGGAAGGAAATGACAAAAATCTTTTTGAAAACCTTGGGACAATTTTACTATGAAAGAATGATTGTGAGTGCACCAATTGATTTCACTAAAATGGTGAATATGGGGATGCAAATCGAAGAAGGTGTCCGTGCAGGACAATCTACCAAAGAAGTTAGTTCATCAAGTGGGATCAGAAAATTTGGAAGTAGTTTCCCAAAGAAGAAAGAACAAGATGTTAGTGCAGTTTCGTTTGGAAAACCAAGAAGAAGGTATCCACAACAACATTTTGCAGTTGTTACTCCCATCATTAATTCATCACTTATGGTCCCATCTTATCAGACACAGTTTCAACAAGTTCAACAGCGTTGATAATAAGCTTACAAAACACAACAGAAACAACAAATGGTTTACAACTATCAACAGTCAACATACAACATTCAATAAAACAGAGTAAGAAGTGTGTCGCGTTTTGACCCGATCCCGATGACTTATGAAGAATTGTTACCTGGATTATTGCAAAAGAATATGGTCCAGACAAGAACACCACCTGCTCTCCTAAAAGACATTCCATACTAGTATGAGGCAGATGCTCATTGTGCTTTCCACCAAGGATCTCTCGGTCACAGTAGTTAAAATTTCTTCTCTTTGAAGACTGAAGTCCAGAAATTAGTCAGAAGTGGTCTCTTAACATTTAGAGATGTTGGTCCAAATGTGCAAGCTAATCTGCTACCTAATCATGGAGAACATTTTGTGAATATGGTGGGCGAGTGTCCCGACAAATACTGTATCTTTGATGCCTATCAGATGAGAGAAGATCTGGTGCAAATACGTGCTACACTTTGTGGAATGATTGAAATACATAATTATGGTTCTTATTGGATCTCCATAATTATGTACTAACTCCCTTTAAGGCATATTCCAAGTATCCTAAAGAACCTACAACTGAAGATCTCAACATAGTAACTCCCGTAGAGATACATGAAAAATAGGTTCAAAAGGGGTTGTTCGATGTCGGTCATGATATTTGTCCAAACTGTGAAGGAATACCTCATGGGTGTTTCGTTGCAAGAGCATGTCTCTAGATATTGAAAGGTCTAGGGCTTTTTAAAGATGGAGTGATATTCATTCTTGCTGATAGAAGAATAAAGGAGGAGTCGGCTAAAGCTACTCTTGATGCAAGTGTGGAGATCATTATTTACAAAGGGAAAGTTGAGAACGCTGAAGTGAATGCTATAGTTCCTCATTTTAACATACTCAAGCCTGTGGAAATCACATATAATATTCAAAGAGCTCCTGTTTCCCCTTTGGTTGTATACTTATCCAGACTGACTCCCTATGATTCTAATAAACTTGTGTCATATAAATACATTGCTAATATGCTTGAAAATGGGAAAGAAGTGCCCAATCTTTCTCCTTCTTTTGTTGTTAACATAGTTGATGTTAGTGGTTTGACCCGCAACAGTCGTGTGTTCTCTGCTATACCTCCAAGGAAAGTTAAGAGTATCCCATTTAAAGCTCCTATTGCAATTCCTAATCCTGGAGTTGAGAAAGGACAACCTAGTAAGACCAGTCTGAATGATGATGTTGATGAAATTTTAAAATTGATTAAAAAGAGTGAATACAAGGTGATAAATCAGTTGTTGCAAACACCTTCCAAGATCTCTATACTCTCTCTGTTGATGAATTTCGAAACCCATAAAGAAGCGTTAATAAAAGTGCTAGACCAAGCATTTGTGGACCATGATGTGACAATAGACCAATTCAGCAGGATAGTAGGAAACATTAATGCATGTAAAAACTTGAGCTTTAGTGATGAAGACCTCCCAGAGGAAGGAAGGAATCATAATTTCTCACTACACATCTCTATGAAATGCCTTTCAGATAGACTATCCATGTATTGATAGATACAAGTTCTTCAATAAATGTTATGCCTAAATCTACACTATCTAGGCTCTCGTATCAAGGCGCTCTCGTGAAAATTAGCGGGGTTGTTGTAAAAGCATTTGATGGTTCAAGAGAGACAGTGATTGGTGAAGTCGACTTACCAATGAAAATGGGTCCCCACTCTTTTGAGATAACATTCCAGGTAATAAATATCAAGGATGCTTATAGTTGTTTGTTGGGAAGACCATGTATTCATGAGGTAGGAGTTGTCACTTAAACACTATACCAAAAGCTGAAGTTTGTAAATAATGGAAAGTTGGTTGTAGTAGGCGGAGAGCGAGCTTATATATTTAGCCATCTCTCATCTTTCTCCTACATTGATTCTAGCGAAGATCTTGGCACGCATTTTCAGAAACTTTATATCGCTGATAAAAATATTAAGAAGAATATGGCATCCATTGCTTCATACAAAGATGCATAACAAGTAGTACAAAGTGGTGTAAGTACCGATTAGGATATTGTGTCGGACTTTCCTGGAAATAAGTTTGGTGAAGGTTTGGGCTTTTCTCCCACAACTTCCAAAGTTGATAAAAGAGACACTGACATCCGCCTTATCCAAGAGACGTTATGTAGTACAGGCTTTATTTTCTTAACAACACCTAAAACTAATGCCATTCTTGGAGATGAGTCTGAAGCGGATTTTCCAAACGTTGTGACACATGGAAGGATTTTCCAGAATTGGATCTCAGTTAATGTTCCCTCTTCCATTCACATTTCTAAGTAAAACTCACATTGTTATTTTTCAAGACCTTTCGCTCTGCCCAAGGAGAAAGAGTAGTTGTGGGTGAAGGATAGAAAATCACAAGAAAGGGGGTTTGAATTAGGGTTTTCAAAAAATAAAAACAGTATGACACGTTTGGTTATCCTGGTTCGTTTGAACTCAAACTACTCTAGTCCACCCACCAAGGTGATGTTTCCTCTCTCAATCGAGGTCTTAATCCACTAATCAAAACTTTTATTACAAATCAAAAAGACTATCTTCAATGTCTTCTTGAGATTAAACCACAACTTGGTTTCTCAAGGAATTACAAAATGTGAATAAAAATGAATACGAGAATGTTTCTAGTAAACTATATCACAACTATGATGTTTACACAATGTTAAAGCATAATGAACAATATAATAGATAAAAGAGCTTTATGAATATTTCTATTGTATGCGTGCCAGTATTGTTTGATCACCCTTCAAGAACTCCTTTATATAGGTGAAGCTCTTTAGATCCATTTGAGACATGAGATGATGTTTTTGGAAGGTTGATAAAATGTTGTTAATGAACTTTCTAAAAATACAAATCTTGTCTGGTACTAGCCATTGTTCCTTGATTTATAATGAATGAAATGTAACGTATCATAATTTTGCTTCTTTGAAATTTGATCAGAATAAGAATAATAACATTGAGAATTTAGATCATCAGAGTATTACTTCATCATATTTTAGCTTGCAGCTTTGGTGCTTAGGAAGTTATAACATCATAACTTCTTCTATTTAGCGTGATACTTTAATTTAGTTTCCACATATATTCTTATCAGATCTTCTTAGCACAATTTGTTTGCCAACTTCTATGCTTCTTTATCATAACTTCTCTGCATATTTAAATAATTTATTAGAGAGGATAATTTTTCTTTATATATATCATGTATTTGTTGTCATCAAAACTATTACTAAGATTTAGAATCAAACTATGTTCTAACAATCTCCCCCTTTTTGATTATGACAAAAACTTATATATTTTGATGGATGTTCTGATAAGTCCATGTGGCAAAAGTTACTTTCAAGAGACATTTTTCATGTTTTATCTTCAAAAAGTGAAACAAAGGTTATGTTATAAAAAATGTTTGAGACTTAGTCACGACACTGTTATATTCAAAATATCTTATGTTCTTCCCCTTTTTGTCATTAATCAAAAAGAAATAAAAAGACGTAAAGAGAACAAAAAGGTTATGCATTTAAGAATAGAGATTAATACAAACAGAAGCAGACAAACAAAAGTTTAAACATAAAGCATAGCAGAAACATGCAAAAGACTAGATCTAAGGTTGTAAAGGAGGTGCAAGTCGTGTGAACAATGCTTCCAGGAGACTTTTGATCCGATTGTTTGATTCTTCTTGCTTCCCTAGCATCCCCTTAATCTCTTTGTTGGTTTCATCTTGTTTATCCAACCTTTCCTTAATAGCTTCATTCTCTTTCATTAACTCATCTAGAGTTTTCAACACAAGATAATATGGAGTTGTTTCAACAGTAAAAGCCATATTCTCAGAAGTTACTACATCAGATTCTTTTTCGGGAGATTCTTCAACTGACTTGCCTTTGTCTTCAAACACGACCAGAGGTTGAGGTTGAGGTTCAGGAGATGGTTCCTGAAATATGGATTCTTGCGGAGCTTCCCAGGGAGTGTTTTCCAGATAACGAAGGGGTTTCCTTTCCTAGAGACGTAGAACTTTATCCTTGAAGATATTTAGATGATCGCAGAAGTTCTGTTGAGCAATTTCATAACTAAGTTCCTTCATCTTTAGAGATTCTGAATTAAACCATTTTCTGAACTGAGTTTAGAGAAAATCAGAAGATCACCTATGTTTGTGATCTTGTGTGTGATTGTTGAATCATGCATTCATGCCCCCATGAGCATCTTCTAAAAAAACATTTTATTTCAAGGGACTTAAAAGTTGAATCTTTGTGAATATCTCATGTATTTGTTTACCATGGATTCTGGAAAAAGAAAGACCGGGAAGTACAGTTTCAAAAATCCCAAGATAGATGAGTTATGAGTCTGATTCCCGAGATTGAGAGTTCTACATATTTTTGGAGGAAGTATGGGTCTATCATTTCTCTTATGAAGCTCAGGATGAAGGAGGGTATTCTCTCGACTTTGATCCATTTCTATGATCTAATGTATCAATGCTTTACTTTCCCTGATTATCAGTTGATGCCTACATTGGAATAGTATTCTTATCTACTGGGTTTACCTATTACCGATCGCGTTCCTTTTACTGGTTTGGAGCGGGAGCCAAAACCCCATAAGATTGTTGCATTGATCCATTTGGGAAAGTCTGAGGTTGAAGCCCACATGACTACCAAAGGAGGAATTAGAGTATTGCCTGCATAATTCTTATTGGATAAAGCTTGCTACATTACTAGGATAATGAGTACAACTGCTTTTGAAGCCATCTTTTCTCTACATACTTATGGATTGTTCTTATTTCCCAATGTCGACAAATTTGTGGATATTAATGCAATCAGGATCTTTATGATTGGGAACCCAATCCCTACATTGTTAGGTGATTCTTATTACTCTATTCATCTTCGTGATTCTTATCATGGAGGGATGATCATTTGTTGCACACCTTTGTTATATTAGTGGTTTATTTCTCAGTTTCCTCGGTCTGATGCTTTCTAGGATGTAGGGAAGGAACCTCGTTGGGCTCCGAAGATTATGGACCTCACTCATTCAGATATTTTTCGGTATCATCAGGCTTACCATGATGTGGATATTGTCGACAGTTGTGGTAGTTTCCCCAATGTACCTCTTCTTGGTACAAAGGGGGGAATTAACTACAACCCGTTCTTGCACGACGACCGCTTAGATATCCGATGAGGGATAAGCCAAATAGTATTCATCTAAGTGGATTCTTCCTTAAAGAGGGATAAGTTCATAAGGAAGCTAAAGAGGAGATTGCAAAGGCTTGGTGTCGTATTCACAGGAAGGGTGGGAAGGACTTGGGATCTAGATGGGTTGTTTCTTTGGAGCCTTATCTTCAGTGGGTACAAGCAAGAGCCATCCAGTTGAAGATGTCATATTCCCGTGAACCACCCATGCCCGATATGTTTGTGAAGACCACTCCTCCACTATTAGATGTTGTGGAAGAGCTTCAGCTTTCCCTAGTCAGGATGCAGCATGAAAAGGAAGCTTAAAAAAATAAGTGTCAGACTTTAGAAGTTTCCTACCGAGTAGACCTAAAGGAGAAAGATGATTTGATCAAGATTCTTGAGAGTCGCGCTATAGAGATAATGGAGAAGAAATAGGATTTATTTTCCTCTAGAGCTCAATCAGGATTTAGTTGCTCACTTCTCGACCCTGATGATTGGAAAGAGGTCGCCGATAGGTACGCCGAAGAGAACAAGCGGCTGAAGGCTCAGATTGCAAGACTCACATGGAAGCACCAGTGTGTGGAGTGACCTTCATCAGCTTTACTTTCTTAAGATATTAGATTTTTATCTTATCTTGTACTTGGGATTATTGAAACTTGTACCAAAAGTCGTAATCCATTTTGAAGTTATGATATTCTTAGTATTTCAAATGTGCAGTACTTTAATATTTGCAAATTGTCTATAAATCTTTGAGTTCCTTGAAATAATAAAATAAATCATATGCATTGCATATCATGCATCATATTATACATACTTCTTGCATTTTTGTTCATGTCCAGGTGTCTTACTGAGCTTCTTTACTTCATTCAGCAACTTGTCTCATCAGTACAATACTCAGGCCAATTTCAGAAGGAAGATGGATAATCTAGAATAAGAGTATCGCAACCTGCACGAAGAAGTTTCTACTCTGAAGGCCGGTATGGATAATCTCACTTGTTTGATGGAATCATTGGTGACTTCTCAAAATCAGCCACCACTTGTTCAGCCTCAATAGACAACTATTACTTCCGATGCTTCGACAGTTCCTGTTTCTGATGCTCCAGCCATTGTTGTTCAAAATTGTATGCCTCAAGTTTATTCGTGGGGAATGCTAGAGAACATTATGCAAGAAGGTTATAATCATGATACTCGAGTTGTTCCACTTCCTCAGGCTGCTGCTGCATCTGCACCTCCTGTGGGGTATGTTACTCCTGCTGTTAGAAATGAGATTCACTATGCTACACCTCCTTCGAAGAATGTTATACCATTTGCTAATAATGAAGTTTATCGCCATATTCCTCCACCAAGTGAAAGCTTGGGTGTCTATGATCGAATGGACGAATTTCAGGACCAATTTGATAGGATCTAGAAAGAGTTGAAGGCGCTCGGAGGAAAAGTACTGTTTGGGCAGAATGTGAATGATTTGTGTTTGGTTCCAAATGTGAAAATACCAGCAAAGTTCAAAGTACCGGAATTCAAGAAGTACAATGGAAATACTTGTCCTCATTCTCACTTAGTGATGTATGTGAGAAGGATGTCTACTGACACCGATGATCAACGCCTATTAATTCATTTCTTCCAAGATAGTTTGACTACAACAGCATTGAAATGGTACATGAGACTGGATGGTGCCAATGTTCATAATTTAAACAACTTGGGTGAAGCGTTTATTAGACAGTATAAATACAATGTGGACATGGCACCTGACCATGATCAAATCAGGGCCATGGTCCAGAAGGACAAGGAGTTATTTAAGGAATATGTGCAGAGATGGCGTGAAGTAGTCGCCCAAGTGATTCCTCCAATGGAAGAAAAAGAAATGACAAATATTTTTCTGGAGACTTTAGGTGAATTCTATTATGAAAGAATGGTGGCGAGTGCGCCAAGTGACTTTACCGAGATAGTGGGGATGGGAGTTCGTTTGAAAGAAGCTGCAAGAGAAGGTCACTTGACAAGAAGTGAAAATTCTAGTGGTCTGAAGAAACCATCATACGGGTTTGCCAAAAAGAAAGAGGGACAAACAAATGTTGTTATTCAAGAGAGAAGGGTTAATCCTCCTAGAAGAAATTATCAGTGTCTGTAACAAGTTGCTTTGGTAACTCCTGTTGTAAATACGGCTCCGACCATGGTAGCTTATCAAAGACCATCCCCTCAAGAAAATCAAGGGTAGAATTAGAGGAGAGAGTCTTTTGACTCTATCCCCATGAGTTATGCAGAGTTACTCCCAGCATTGATTCAGAAAAGTTGGTTCAGACTAGGCCACCCCCGCTATACCATCACCTTTGCCTTGGTATTATAAGGCAGATCAGACGTGTGCTTCTCATCAGGGACCACTGAGGAACAATGTGGAAAACTGTTCTCCTCTGAAATCTTAGGTACAAAAAATGGTAAGATCTGGCCTTTTGTCCTTCAAGGATGCCAGCCCTAATATAAAAGATAATCGTTTTCTAAAACATGGAGGAACAAATGTTGTCAACATGGTTGCTGGTTATCCAAGGGACTTCCAGATTTATGATATCAACTTAGTCAGAGGATACTTGGTAATGATGCATGCAGACCTTTGCAAGTTTAGTTATTATACGCATAACCATGCTGGTTGTGATATCTGTAGTACTGATATACAAAGGTGTGATAAGATAAAGGCTAATTTGCAGAAAATGATGGATGAAGGCCTCATCCATTTAATCAGGCCTAGGGCAGAATATAAGGAAGAAGTGAACATGGTCTTTGAGTGTCCTGGAGATTTTTGGATCTTTGATGTGGACCATATGAATGATGACTTGGTGCAGTTACGCTCTACCTTCTGCCATATGGATGGTTAAGTAGAAGAGGTATTCAATTATTATTGGATAATGGAACTATCAAGGTGTCAGGCCAAAGAGATGATTACCATGAGGTTAATGTGATTAGAGATTGCTTGGTTGAGACCGAGTCGGATGATGAATATGCTTATGCAAATGAATTATATTCCTCAGACGAAGATATGTTCTCCAGCAATGATTTTGTAATGCCCAAATATTATGAATAAGGGGTGAACATAATTGTGCCTTGTTTCAGTGATCCCGCTCCTATCGAGATTGAATACTATAGCAAGCCATTCATTGCCCCAGTAGTGATTTGCTTGCCAGGTCTTGTTCCTTATGAATCAGACAACGTACAAATACAATGCTACAATTCTAGAGGATGGCGTGGAAGTTCCCATCCAACCTTTGTCTAATTTTGAGAATATTGCTGAGGCTAGTAGAGTGACCCGCAGTGGTCGTGTGTTCGCGCCTGTTATTCAAGGGAATGTCAGTGCCGATAAGAAAGTTGTCGAAAGTGTTGAAACTAGGAAAGCAGTAGGGGAGTCCAGTGGTGCTACTATGGAGAAGGAGGTGGATGATATATTGAAGATTATCCAAATGAGCGACTACATAATTGTAGATCAATTATTGAAGACTCCTTCAAAGATATCTATTTTGGCCTTGTTGATGAATTCTTCCGCCCATAGAGAATCCTTGATGAGGTTGTTGGATCATGCCTTCGTGGAAAGTTATATGTCGTTAGACCAATTCAGCAATGTGGTATGTAATATTACATGTTGTGATAACGTATGCTTATGTGGTGACAAATTGTCTGACGAAGGAAGGAATCACAATTTGGCTCTCCATATATCCATGAACTGTAAAAATGTTTCATTATCAAATGTGCTGATTGATAATGGGTCCACCTTAAATGTCATACCGAGGAGCACGATGATGAAGCTAAAGTATCAAGGAGCTCCCATGCGCCCAAGTGACATTATTGTAAAGGCTTTTGATGGATCAAGGAAGTTTGTTATTAGGGATGTAGATCTGCCTTTCGCATAGGCCCACACTTGTTCTAGATTACTTTCCAAGTCATGGATATTGTGCCCGCATACAACTGTTTACTAGGACGACCATGGATACATGAGGCAGAGGTTGTCACTTCAACTCTACACCAAAAGTTGAAGTTCGTGCGTGAGGGAAAAATGGTTATTATAAATGGAGAGCAAGCATTGTTAATATCTCATTTATCCTCTTTCAGTGTTGTGGAATCAGATGAAGCTGCTGTTGGAACTCAGTTCCAAGCTTTACCTATTGATAACGTAAGGGAGAATGAGAATTCTATGGCTTCATTCAAAGATGCTCAACAGATTATGCGTAATGGCCCTAGTAAAGTATGGGGATAGATTGTTGACGCGCTAGTGAACAAGAACAGGACTGGTTTGGGATTTTCGGCAAAGAATGGTAAAATTGAGAACTTGAAGCCGAAGACTGCTCTAGGCAAGTATCAAGATATTTTCCAGTGGAGGTTTCCTTCATCCAACTGTTTCTAGGATCAATGCTATTGTGGAGGATGAAGAAGAGCAGGAGATGCCGAATTACGTGACACCTGGAGTCAGAGTCAAGAACTGGGTCACTATTGATGTTCCCTCTTGCATCCATGTCTCAAAGTATTTTGTTTTTGTTAATATTTGCAAAAAACTTTCACTCTACCCAAGGTGAAAGTTAATATTGTACGGGATTATCTGTTTGCTTGGCTCATTAAAACCATAAATAAAAGTTGTATTTGATTCTCAAATTGTGTTTTACTTTCTGCTTTTTCATGGAAAAATGGTAATAAAAAAAACCCTTTTGGAATAAATAATAATTGAAAATAAATTTGCATGATCACTTGATATATGTGTCAGTTTCTAAAAGCAATCATAAATCATATGTGTAGATTAATTAAAAAACCTGTTGAATACAATGACCCTACACCATCTCCCCACTTTGAATATCCTATGTATGGGGCTAAATTAGAAGAATATGATGAGATTCCAGAAGAGGTTTGACAGTTACTCGAGCGCGAGGAAAGTGCCACTCATCCATATAAAGAGTCGTTGGAGATAATCAATTTGGGTTCAAAAGAAGAGCCAAAGGAAGTCAAGATTGGAGCATTGCTGCATCCCGATGTGAAGAGAAAGTTGACTAAATTATTGAAAGAGTGTGTGGAAATCTTTTCTTGGTCATACCAAGATATGTCTGGTCTAGATACTGATATTGGGGAGCATCATTTACTGTTGAAGCCAGAGTTCCCTCCAGTTAGGCATAAATTGCGAAGAACACACCTTGATATGGCAGTGAAAATTAAAGAAGAAGTGTTAAAGTAGATTAATGCTGGTTTTATTGTGACATCAGTGTACCCTCAATGGATTGCCAATATTGTCCCTGTACCAAAAAAAGACGGAAAAGTTCACATGTGCGTAGATTACAGAGATCTAAATAAAGATGGTCCAAAAGATGATTTTCCATCTCCACATATTGATATGTTGGTTGATAGTACAACAAAGTTCAAATTATTCTCGTTCATGGACGAATTTTCCGGATATAATCAAATAAGAATGACTCCTGAGGACATGGAAAAAACAACGTTTATCACACTATGGGGAACATTCTATTATAGAGTGATGCCCTTCGGGTTGACTAACGCTGGTGCAACGTACCTGAGGGCTATGACAACCCTAATCCATGATCTGACGCACAAGGAAATTGATATATATGTTGACGATATTATTTCTAAAACACAGACCGAAGAAGGGCATGTAGAAGATTTGTTGAAGTTGTTTAAGCATTTGAGTAAGTATCGTCTCCGCTTGAATTTAAATAAATACACCTTCGGTGTCCAATCAGGGTAATTGCTTGGTTTCATTGTCAGCCAAAAAGTAATTGAAGTTGACCCTGATAAAGTCAAAGCAATTCAAGAAATGTCAGCGCCAAGAACTGAAAAGAAAGTTAGAGGCTTCCTTGGGCAGTTGAATTACATTTCTGAATTCATCTCCCATATGACTGCAACGTGTGAATCGATCTTTAAGTTATTAAAGAAAGATCAAGGTTGTGTGTGGACAGATGATTGCCAAAGGGCATTTGAAAGTATTAAAGAGTATCTGCTTGAACCTCATATCTTGCTCCCTCCTGTTGAAGGAAGACCGTTGATCATGTATCTAACAGTGTTAGATAGTTTTATGGGTTGTATTCTGGGACAAAAAGATGTAACAGGAAAGAAAGAATATTCCATTTATTATCTCAGCAAGAAGTTTACTTACTATGAGTCACAATATTCTATGCTGGAAAAGACATGTTGTGCTCTAGTTTGTGCGGCAAAGCGGTTGCGGCAATAAATGTTGAATCATACTACCTAGTTGATTTCCAAAATGGATCCAATTAAGTATATTTTCGAAAAGCCTTCTCTTACTAGGAGAATTGCCCATTGGAAGATGTTATTGTATAAATATGATATTGAATACCGCACTCAGAAGCCTATAAAAAGTAGTGTGCTGGTGGATTATCTTGCTCACCAACCGGTAGATGATTACCAATCTATTAAGTATGATTTCCCTGATGAGAATGTTATGTTTATGAAAGCAAAAGATTGTGATGAACCTTTTCCTGGGGAGGGTTCTAATCCTGAATCCTAGTGGAGCATGGTATTTGATGGAGCTGTGAATTTTTATGGGAGAGGAATTGGTGTTGTGATTATTACTCCTCATAGATCACACATTTCTTTTACTACAAGGCTGACCTTTGATTGTACTAATAATATGGCAGAGTATGAGGCATGTATCATGGGTCTCGAGGAAGCCATTGATCTCAGAATCAAAGTTCTATATGTGTATGGTGATTCAACTTTGGTAGTAAATCAGATTAAAGGAGAATGAGATACTCGTCACCCTGGCTTGATCCCTTACAAAGACTATACTATACGTATATTACTCTTCTTTAACAAAGTTGAATTCCATCATATTCCTGGAGATGAAAATCAGATGCCGGATGCTTTGGCAACTCTGGCTTCTATGTATCAAGTGAATAGTAAGAATGATGTGCCTCATATCACAGTACGACATCTGGATACACCAGCTCATATGTTTGTAACAGAAGAAACGTCAGATGAGAAGCCTTGGTCTTACGATATCAAGCATTTTCTCCAGACTCGAGAGTACTTGGCTGGTGCGTCAAATAGATAGAAATACATTTAGAAGGTTGGTAGGTAGCTTCTTCCTTAATGAGGATGTGTTGTACAAAAGAAATTATGACATGCTCTTGCTCATATGCGTGGATAGACACGAAGCATACATGTTGATGCATGAAATCCATGAAGGTTCCTTTGGTACCCATGCCAATGTACATTATATTGCAAAAAATATGCTTAGGGCAGGATATTATTGGCTGACAATGGAATCTGGCTGTTACAAATTTTCAAAGAAGTGCCATAAGTATCAGATTTTCCTGACAAGATTCATGTGCCTCCGACACTTCTAAATGTTATTTCTTCCCCGTGGCCTTTCTCAATGTGGGGTATTGGCATGATTAGAATGATTGAACAAAAGGCGTTGAATGGACATCGTTTCATTAGTGGCAATTCACTACTTCACCAAATGGATGGAAACAACTTCATATGCTAATGTCACTAAGCATGTGATAGTGCACTTTATCAAGAATAATCTCATATGTCGGTATGGTGTGACAAGCAGGATTATCACCAACAATGGCTCAAATCTGAATAATAAAATGATGATAGAACTTTGTGAAGAATTCAAGATTGTCTGTAATGTCCGTTAATTTAATTAATTATTTAATTAAATTAATTGCGGATTAATGGTTGAATATGTTGTTGAAATTGTTGAAGTTGCGAAATGTCAAGAAATGTTGATTTAAGTTGCTAAGTTGTTATTTGATTGATTAATATTAGCAGTAATATTAATAATGACATTAGAATGGTTATAAGATTTATTGTTGGGCTTAATTATATGGTTGTATGTAGTAAAGGTGGGGGTGTGAAAATTAGACCCAATAGACTATTATTATTATTATTATTATTAAGTCTAGTAATAATAGAAATTAGGTTATTTGGAGAATATAGAATTGGAAGATTGATCATGGAAGTTACAGGAAGGAGAAGTTGCAAATAAGAAGAATAAGGAGAAGAAGGAAATCAGGATTCGACCGAAAAAATTATAGGACGACTCCAATCCAAGGTAAGGGTGGGGTTCTTGCTCTATAACTGGGTATATGATAAATGATATGTGGGACTGGGGTTGTATGAAATTGCCACTGTCTGTTATTTTCTGTTGTGCAATATACGGAATCTTTTTTGGTTTGCATACCTGATTGTTACAATATTGAGCGTTGTTGTTTCTAGAAATTATTTATGATGAATATTGTTGGTGTGTTGTTGTGTTTTGGATACTATATTGGTGTCTGCAAGAGACTGGGAAAATTTGCGTTGAAAATATGCGTATGAGGCAAGGGCAGGTGTTGGTGCTGAGCGGCACGCATGGATGGAGAGTGGCGACCGGCAGGCATATAATGACGACCGGCAGAGGCATTAGAGGGAGGGGCCATGCCGATCAGCATGGGTAGTGGTAAGGAGGGTGCCGATCGGCATTTTCTTTTGTTTGACGATAGGCATAGTTTGGTGATGATGGCCATGAGAGACGTGACGATAGTCACATGGTGTTTCTCTAAGAATTTAGTGCTTCAGGATCAGGTTTGTAAATTAAGGCTTAACAAAAGTATGTATCATAATTTTGTTTAGTTTAGATCAGAGTATATGTATATACATATATATGTATATATATGAGATAGTAGCTTGATTTATTAAAAATGCAGAGTTAGTGTTATTCGGTAGTAACAGAAGAATATTTAGCAGAAGTAATATATCAATAGCAGACTAGTATTATTTGGCAGGATAATAATGTTAATAGTATAGAAATTTAGTAACAGTACAGAGCAGGAAATACTAGCAATTTTAACAGAGGATTATTTAATCGGATATAGTTGAATTGTCCGAATAATTACGCCGTATGTGTGTAAAATATTACGGTTGAGACGGTGGATTGTATAAGTCGTTGTAAGGTAGAGACTAAGATTTGAATTAGAAACAAAAGGTTATTAGTAATAAAATAATAGTGGAGAATTAATTAATTAGCAGGATTTAGTCGATTTGTCCGAATAATTATATGGAATATTTGTTGTGTACTTTACTCGATACGGTGTGTTGAATACTTGGCCGAAAAGTATAAATTGCAGGTGGTATTGAATTGTTAGGCCTATGGCCAATGTTGTTTTCTTATTGATGTTGATGTTAAATTACTATTGTTGATATGATATTATTGTTGTGACGTACTAAGTTGTAGGTATTATGCCAATGTTGTTTTAATTGTTGTTGTTAAAATATCAAGTTGTAGGCCTATGGCCAAAGTTGAATTATGTTGAGTTGATGATTAATTACCTTTATTTACTGGTAATAATGGTGATGTGGGCTTATGGCTTACGATGGATGATGATTGTTGTGAGTATGTGATAGTGCATTCATTGAGTCACGTACATTTGCATACTCTGTGATGGCTTGGATTGGAAAAATGCAAAGAAGGCTTATGCCTTGTTGATGCCTCTATTAATTGGCAATTTTTAAGATGGGAGTTTTGCTTCGTTTTTAAGATGGGAGTTTTGCTCCAATGGTACCACATGCATGTGCATTGTAATTGAGTCGCATCCGATGTTGCATCTTCAGCTGTGGTGAAGATATATTTGTTGTTGCTTTATATTGTTGACTTGTTGTGCCGAGTACTATCTAAAATCCGTGAATTAGTCGTTATGTCGTGTTGATGCTCTGTTGTAATAGTTATTGTGTATAATTTGTGAAGTGGTGATTTTATATGAATTGATTCTAATATATTAATTATCATACATTCAATTATATAGTTCGATATCTCACCCCTTCTGTTTGAATGTTGCCCTCTGTTGGTAACGTGCAGGTAATCAAGAAGAATATTTGTTACCTTCGCAAGTTCGAGTCGGTGTTGTCGCTCTGATATGTAGCACTCGGGGGGATGAACGCTTGATGTTTAGTTGTTGATTATTATTTTAGTTGTTGAATTTTAAGCTAATTACATGAATTTAATTGTTGTCTTGAAGTTGTTTTATTTTAATAAAAGATGTTAATTGAATTGAAGTAGAGTATGTAGATTCCGCTGCTTATCAATAAAAAGTTGTTTGATTTTAAAGAATAAATCAGGTTGTTATCGATTCATCTGAACTATGTGTTATGTATCTATTTTATATGCGATTAAATGAAGTTTGATTTTAAAGTTAAAAATGTAGCATCCTATTTATGTTGAACTCTTATTTTCTTATTATCTGTCGGGTAGAAATGGGATGTTACATTGTCCACCACAATTCATCTCCCTATAGGCCAAATATGAATGGGGCTGTTGAAGTTGCTAATAAGAACATCAAGAAGATCATCCAGAAAATGGTTATTACTTACAAAGATTGGCATGAGATGCTCCCTTTTGCTTTGCATGGGTATCGAACATCTATCTGCACTTCAACCGGGGCAACCCCGTTCTCTCTTGTGTATGGCATGAAACCAATACTCCCCATTGAGGTTGAGATTCCATCTTTACGCGTGATAATGAAAACCAAGTTGTCAGAGGCTGAATGGGTCCAGAATAGGTTTGACCAGTTGAATTTGATTGAAGAGAAAAGAATGACGGCTTTATGCCATGGTTAGTTATACCAGAAGAGAATGAAGAAAGCTTTTGATAAAAAGGTCAAACCTCGTGAATTCAGAGAAGGCGGCCTCGTGCTCACGAAGATCATGTCTTTTAATGCTGATTCTAGGGGCAAGTGGACTCCTAATTTTGAAGGCACATATGTTGTCAAAAAATCCTTCTCTGGCGGTGCATTAACTCTTGAAACAGTGGATGGCGAGGAGTTCCCACGTCCTTTGAATGTTGATGCAATTAAGAAATACTTCGCCTAGATAGATAAAATAAAACCTCGCTAAGACGAAAACCCAAAAGGGCGGCTTAGGCAAAAAGGAGCGTCTCGGTAGGCCGAAAACCCAAAAGGGAGGTCTAGGCAAAAATTAGAGACATAAATCGAAAGAATTTTCCCGTTAGGTTGAAAACCCGCAAGGGAAATCTAGGAAAAAGGTAGGGATTTCTTGGAAAGTAACTGCATCAGATAAGACTTGATCATTGAAGCAACAATCTTCTTGGATCCCCACCAGTCTTCAAACAAAGTCGTTGCGCAGGAATTCAAAGTTGTTAGGGAGAATAATGGTTATTGTAATTCAATGTATCTTTTCTGATATATATTACCATTTTCCAAACTTTGTAATTATCTATGGAGTCTCGTCATTCACGGACTACCATCCTATTAATAAAGTTATAACTTTTATCTAATTCTTTATAATTCTTATTTTATTTGGCTTACAAATACTTCATTTATTATTGATAGTAATTTTCAAAGCAAACAGATAAAATAACAAAAAAAAATTTTGAAAAGAATTTACAAATTACTTCTTGCTTTAGATTTTGTGACTCAAGGAAAACAAAAATATTTACCCCAAGGATAGACGAACTTTGAAATTTTGGAAGTGTGTGTTCCCTAAGAAGGCTCTCCCAGGTCACTCTTTGTGAAACGAGTATGACTTTCTTGTGCTTCTCAGGTAGTTGAAGATGATACTAATTGATGAATGGTGCAGTTTTGGGTTTGTGAGCCCATTTTCCCCAGTCAAGTCTTGGTTCATTTTGATTTCAGGTTGGCATGGTCCGAAGTCTTTATCCCAGATTCCCCAGTAAGGTCTTCACTCACCTGACGAAATCCTCTTCCCTCTTTGTACGCTAAGATGAAATCATTTGCAAAACATCGTCCTTTGTAGTGCTACCATTGTTGTTGTTGCTTGTTTCCTATGCAACCAGGAAAGGGAAATGTCTTTTCTAAGAAGTGTTGAAATAGTTGTCAAATTTTTGGGTTTTCTCCCGCCAAGTGTCGGGTTTGATTTAAAATCTCCATAATTTTGATTTCTTGTTATGTTGTTTAACTCCTTAAAATCTCCAAGTGAAGCTGAGATAACGTGTCTCTCTGAAATTTGTTATCCCATTGAGGTTTCATAATTTCTCCCCAGAGAAGTTGGTGTAATCCTCACTCTCAGTATTGAAGGATGTATTTTGGGTCCCTCTCGATGATGTGGTGTTGCCCTCCGCAGTGAAATTAGCATTGCAATCTCCAATAGAAGTGTAGACCTTGAAACATTTGTTTTTTCCCATTAAAGTCTGTGTGATATTCCCCAGTGAAGCCTGGAGGAGGATGTTATATCCCTGTATCTATACTTATTTATTATGATGTAATTATTTTTAGAATATGTTCCTTCCCAGTAAAGTTAAGTTGCAAAATAGGAATCTATTTCCTTAGTTGGCGCTTAGTTTCTTGTGAATTTTTCATCTTGGAGATGATTTAGCCGAGTATTGACTGTACCCAAGTTTGTTTCATGTAGTTATCCCCGGTGTTATATGTCTATTTTGTCATCATATACATGATAACATCCATACATTCATGCATATATCATGCATTGGCTGAATTTAGTAAATCATTGCTCATTTTCATATTTTTGTTGACATATTACCCTGTTTTGCAGAGTTGTGTTATCCTCTCTCCAATAAAGTGTAAACCTTAAGAAGAAAGTGTATATCCTTTCAATTTCCCCACTGAGTTATCCCTCGTGGAAGAATTTTTCTTTAACTTTCCTTTCAGCTCTTTGTATAGATAGAACATGTTTCCCTCTTGAGTTTATTTCTCATGAGGTATTATTTTGGTTGACTGATTCATACCAGTTTATTTGTGGTTTGAATCTATAATCCCCAGCAATATTATTATCTTGATTTCTATGGGCTTTGAGCCCTAATTTGAGAATATGTATTTTTTTGCACGTGAAGATTTAACTCCTCAACAGGAATGTATTGGCATTTCCCGAGGTAGTCATATTACTTTCCCCAGGGAGCCATATCTCATTTCCCTAGGAAATCATATTTCTTTCCCCAGGGAGCCATATTTCTTTCCTCCGGAAGTTATTTTTGCAATTCCTTCTCATAACAGCATGTGGTAGTTCTCTTTATTTAAGCAACTTGTACTTCCCCAATAAGTCTGATAGTTCCCAGAGAAGATTCAGATTTGTTACTCTGATGAATGGTAGCCTTGTCATAATGGAAGGTATTTTGTTGTTGAGATTTGTTTCTCCAATGAATGGTAGCCTTGGCATTATGGAAGGTAGTTCGTTGTTGATATTTTTTATGCCAATGGATGGTAGCCTTTTCATTATGGAAGGTAGTTCGTTGCTGAGATTTCTTTTTCTGATGAATGGTAGCCTTTTCATTATGGAAGGTAGTTCATGGTTGAGATTTGTTACTCCAATGAATGGTAGCCTTGTCATTATGGAAGGTAGTTTGTTGTTGAGATTTGTTACTCCAATGAATGGTAGGCTTGTCATTATGGAAGGTAGTTAGTTGTTGAGATTTTTTACTCCAATGAATGGTAGCCTTAGCATTATGGAAGGTAGTTTGTTGCTGAGATTTTTCACTCCAATGAACGGTAGCCTTGACATTATGGAAGGTAGTTTGTTGCTGGGATTTATTTTTCCGATGAATGGTAGCATTGTCATTATGAAAGGTAGTTCGTTGTTGAGATTTGTTACTCCAATGAATGGTAGCCTTGTCATTATGGAAGGTAGTTTGTTGTTGAGATTTGTTACTCCATAGAATGGTAGCCTTGTCATTAGGGAAGGTAGTTCGTTGTTGAGATTCGTTAATCCAATGAATGGTAGCCTTATCATTATGGAAGGTAGTTCGTTGTTGAGATCTTTTTCCGATGAATGGTAGCTGTTGTACCCCAAAATTTTCCCTCCCATATTTCTTAACACATGGCAAGTGAGGTCCCCAAATTTCTCAAGAAAGTTCAAGAGTTGACCAAACAAACTCTCTCCTAAAATAGTCTACCTCAAATTAGGGTTTCATTTTTCATCAGGATATGTGAATCAAAAAGGACTTAAATGCTAACCATTGTCCTAATATGTTCTCAAGATCATCCATGTCAAGTTTCAAGCCTTACAGAAGAAGTTTGCTCAGTCAATTGCTCAAATGCCTGAAAATCGACTATGTTAGGTCAAAAGTCAACTGTGGCCCACATACAGTAAAACATCAAGATTTTTGGTCAACATCCTCATTTTGAAGTATTATTCATCGTTTGATTAAGGGTTGATCATGATTCCTCAAGGATTGCCCACAATTCATCAAAACCCAAAAGATGCTAAATTAGGGTTTTGTAGGAAAAGTCAACTCAACTTTGACCAACCATAACTTTCTCATATTTTATCAGAAATGACCCATCCAAAGCTAATTTTGAAGAGGATGAAATTCCTTACAATTCATCTTCATCTCCCAAGTTCAAAATATGCACTCACAAGAAGATATGAATTTTGACATTATAGGTCATTTTGAAAAGTCAACAAAAACACCTTTTGTGTCAAAGCTTCATACATGAAAATGGAAGACTCAATTGATATTATACCAAAAGGGTTGCTTATAGGACATCCTAATCTTTCTAAAAAGTCAAAGAACACCTCTCTAGGGTCAAAATTGAGAGAGTTATGCATTGGCCAAGTTGACCTTTTTTTGCAAAATTGCCAAAAGACAAATGTGCTCAAATTTGCATTTTTTGTCAAATGGGCCTAGTTTTTCATGATTGAATCTTGCTTATGATGTGGTCTACGACTCAAATGCTTATCCACCAATTGTTTTCTTCATTTTTCAATTTATTTTGATTTTTTATTAATTAAAAGATGAATTAAATCAAATAAATGATGAAAATTAGCAAAAATTTAATTTGATTGGTTTTTTCTACAGGTTAGCAACCAAGATTTGATGAGCTTGCATGATCAATTTGTATTAATGGTAGTTGGAACAAAAAGAGCATGATTAGTCCAAATTTGGAAAGTTTACATATGTCATGAAAACAAAATCAAATCTTGAAAAACTTCCAAAGACGTGATCAGTTTTACAACCCTAATGCATTCTATAATATATATTTAATGTTTCCAAAGCAAGAACAGGGGTTGACAGTCGTGCATAGCTAAGAACACAAAAATCAATTTTTGGTAGAAAAGTGGTGATCTGATCTCTAACCTAGAGGAAGATTCAAAGCTTTCCAACACTCCTAATCGCATCCTGGAGTGTCTTTGAAGCTAACTGGATCAATTGCAAGCCTCCTCGTGCCCGAAATCGACCCATAGCAGTTACACGGTTTGCCTAAAAAACTCGTTTTCGATTTCATTGATTTAATCATCATATGCATGTTTTGATTATATATTATTGTTCATCATTAAGTTTGCAAGCTAATCATTCTATTCAATTGCATTTTTGATGACTATATGTGAAATTGCCATGGCTAGGGTTTTGCTTTCTCGTTTAGGGCTTTGCAGTATAGGCTAAATTGGACGTTAATTCTAGTACCATGATACTCGTGGGGATGAGACGAGTTGATTGGTACCTTTGAATTCTCTTTATCTTGCTTGTGGGCAATTTTTGAGATGCACAGGTCGGTACCTGCAACGAAACGTCCGTAAGTAAAAGCTTGTTTACCTAAAACGATGCTTTGGTGAAGAAGACGATGTGTGGCACTCCCTGGTTGGGTGGTTTGAATTTTAGCGCGTTTTTCCATTAACCATTATTTTTCATATATTATATTTTGTTTTCATTATGTGTATAAACAAGTCAAACAGCTCAGTTGGTAAACGTGCATTGGAAATATGCATAAGGACCTGGGTTCGATCCCCAGGTCCCAACTTTTCTTTGCATTATTTTATTCCATGTGATCAGGTGCACTGCTTATTAGGATGTGCACCATATGCCCTCAACGTCTGGCCATCAAACATGTCTCTAGCCCAGATCCAAGGCTTCTCCCTTGAAGGTCCACCATACGTCCCAGGTCAACATGTGCATCAAATCCAGCAAAGTCAAACGGGCTTGGATCATTTGGGCCCAGAATTCCAATAGCATATTGTGATACGATGGAAAGAACCGGGACGTGTTTCCCTTTTTTAAGGAATTTGTGGGTTTGCCTTTTGCGTTTGTGTTCATAAAATGTCGCGGTAAGCAAGAGTCGCCACCGTCTTTTATTTTATCCAACAAGGAAAGGAAAAAGCACAGAAAAATCCCTTTTTCGAGATATTTCTGAGTATGGGGGGTAGATTATAGAAAGGGAAGGTATTAGCATCCTTTCTATCGGTAGTTATCTACAGGCTCTTAGGTACTTGCTCATCATTTTAAAAATTGTTTTGTTTGTGTTTGTGGGCTTTGAAAAGTTTTTGTTCTAACTTCGATTTAACTCTTGCTTCTGTCTTCAAGAGTGTAATGAAGTGTTTTCGAAATCTTTGTTTTGTAAAGGAGTGTAAGTGTGACACATTTTCTTTAGATTGAGCAAGTACTTAAGAGCTAATCTACCTACTCGAAAAAAGAATCGTTATGTATTTGTTTCCTTTAGACAATGTTATCCCACTATTAGTGAGTAGGTAGCACCGTCGTGGGAGTTTGAGGGTCAATTCGAAAAGGGACGTACGGTCACTAAAGCAATTAGGACGTCTTAGTAGTAACCCTAATGTCTTAGATCAATTAATCTGAGGCAACAATATCCGAGGCAACTTTGATCTTTAGACAAAAGGACGACCACTAAAGCATCCTATACTCAATGGCCGTTTTACCGAAGGCAACCAAGTGGTAGTGTACCCTAGGAGTGCGCATGTGCGAGTGATCCAGTTTTAGATTATTTATCTTTGCACATTTAGGGTTATCTAACCGTTTTAAAATCAAACATTCTTGTCATGCATCTCTAATATCATACATCTAACAGTTAATATTTTGTGGAATTTAAAGTGCAGAATTTAAACTACGCTATTACAAGGCTTCGGGTATTTACATAGCCAAAAGCAAACCCTTTGAAAATAAAGTGATAAATGTAAATAAACGACCTAATTTAAATTATTACAAACTGTGAGCAGATACAATAATCGGGATAAAAAAATAAAATAAAGCGCGCGATGACAAATTAGATCGAATGCGAACTAGGGTTTTGACCCTTCTATCCTAATTAAAAGAGAAAATGTTTTTGTTGTTTTTTAATTTTTTTAAGAAAAGAGATTAGGTTTTTAAAAATTAAATGTACAAATTAATTAGTGATTAAATTAATTAATAAAAATAATTACAAGACCTATTTTTGGTTTTTTGGTTATTTTAGGAAAAAAAATAAAATATAATTAAGTTAGTAATAAAACCTATTTATTCTAATTATTTTTAAGTTATTTACAAAATAATTAAAGTTTTTACCTAAATTTAAATCTAATAAATTTATTGATAAAAAAAAACCTAAATCTAATTGGTGAAAAATATTTTTATGATTTTTTTGATAAAAGAAAATAATTTAATTGATTAGTAAATAAATTAAATAAGTTAAATAAAATAATATAAAAGAATAGAGAAAAAGAATTGGGCCTGAGAATTGCAACTTGGGGAGGTGTGAGAAGCAGAAATCTGGGCCCAAAAGAGTGAGGTCCGTTTGACCTTGTGGATCCAGTGCATACGCGTTTGACTTGGCTTTTGGTGTTCCCTTCTGGATGGCCATCAGATTTGGCCTCAGGACACTTGGCATGATTGATGATGAGGACGTATGGTGGACCCCTGGTTGGTAAGCACGCTGGATAACCTAAAAGAAAATTAGAAAAATACCAAATGTTGGAGGCAGGGGTCGAACCCCTGACCTCAAGCCTCCTAATGCCTTAAACGCTTGCCTGGCTACCACTGGGCCAATTGCTTCTGTTGTCATAATAATGTAAAATAATAAACAAATATTAAAAAGTCCTGTATGTCAAATCCACGCGTGAAAATTTAAACAAGCCAATGGAGGGACGCCACATAGGTCATCTTCTTCCTCTCTCCGTGGGTAAAAGTACCAAACTTTTACCTATGGACGTTTGTCCATAGCTATAAGCAGTGCTCGTTCCAAAATCCTCTATGAGCCACATAAATGAAACCTAACGCCATGGCTGGATTCGTCTCATCATTCTGAACATGATGGTACCCTTCATCAAGGCTAATTTTTCCTGTAAACAAAAACCCTAATTCGAAGCTACAAACCCTAACAATGGCACATTCCAGTACAGACCAAATAAATGCAATTAAACCATATATAAAGCTTGCATATGTCTCATAGTTCAAGAATATGTGATTAATTAATCCTAACAATGCCTAAATCATGGGATTCAATTTCAAGAAAAGTGAGGTATCGTGATGGACTTACAGAGCAATATGGGACTGGAAAGGCTTGGTTCTTGATTGCTTTAGCTTGCTGAGACTCCCAGGAAGCAAATGGAATGGTCAAGAAGTCTTGAATTGGCCTGGAATAATGAAATCGATCTTGCACTTTTCCTTGATTTTTTCAAATGTTGCTCACCTTGCGGCGCCTGTTTTTAACCTACTTTTTGATCTGCATTGCTTCTATTAGTATTGAGGAGTGAATTAGGTTTGAAAACCTAGCCTCAATCTTCCTCCATTAATGAATTTTGATTTGATTTGATTCACCTTTAAAATCTTTCCAAACATGGCCAAAATCCAATCTTTTGTGCACACATGCCTTGATAAGAATTTGATTGTTGGCTAGCTGTAATTGAAGACCTGAATCATGTAAAAAATATTTAGTTTTCAATACTTTGGATTTTATATGATTTATTTTGATTAAAATTGATTTAAATCAAATAAAAATCAAAATAAATAATAAAAACATGATAATTACAAGTGGCAAGGGCTAGAGCTCGTGGACTATATTGCCAACTCAAAACAAGTGAAAAAGATTGGGCCCATTTGGCAAAATTTGAAGTTTTAGGCATAGTTGACTTTTGGCAATTTTGCAAAAAAGGTCAACTTCACCAATGCATAACTTCCTCAATTTTGACTCTTTGGAGGTGTTCTTGGACTTTTTAGAAATCTTGAGATGTCCTATAAGCAACTCCTTTGGTATCATATCAATTTGTAATTCCATGCTCATGTATGAGGCTTTGACAAAAAAGGTGTTTTTGTTGACTTTTCAAAATGACCTATAATGTCCAAATTCATAACGTCTTGTGAGTGCATATTTTGAACTTGGTAGATGAAGATGGATTGTAGGTAATTTCATCCTCTTCAAAAATGAGCTTTGGATGGGTCATTTCTCATAAATTATGAGAAAGTTATGTTTGGTCAAATTTGAGTTGACTTTTCCTACAAAACCCTAATTTAGCATCTTTTGATTCTTGAGGAATTATGAGAAATACTTGATGAATCATGATCAAACCTTGATAAAATGATGAAATATCCTTCAAAATGAGAATGTTGACTAAAAATCTTGAAGTTTGACTGTATGTGGGCCATAGTTGACTTTTGCCCTAGCATAGTCGATTTTCAGGCCTTTGAGCAATTGACTGAGCAAACTTCCTCTGCAAGGCTTGAAACTTGACATGGATGATCTTGAGAACATATTAGGACATTGGTGAGAATTTGGAATCACTTAGACTCAAGTATCTTGATGCAACATGAAACCCTAATCTGAGGTAGACTGCCTTAGGAGAGAGCTTGTCTGGCCAACCCTTGAACTACCTTGAGCAACATGGGGATCTTTCTTGAAATGTTTTGAGAAATATGGGAGGGGAAATTTTGGGGTACAACAGCTGCCCCTGTTCAATCTTCTTAAACCTGAGGATGTAGATTGACTTTCGTGCCTTTCGTGATCCGAAGGTGGAAGATGATTGAACACTAGAGTGCCCAGAAATTTGCACTCACATGAAGTGGTAATTGTCTTGTGATGTCGGGAATGGATTACAGATGTCATTTGGAAATTTCTTGACGGGGGATAGGCTTAAAGATGCCAACCTAAGGAGTTTCGATCGCATAAGAGATTCCTTAGCGAGAGCTTGTATACATGTCGTTGAGGAAGTTTCTGTCGGGGAATGCTGACCTCTGTTTTGGGAGAAATAGAATTTTAGGAGCTTCGGTCGTCCGTTGTTCTACTGGGGAATCATCTCTGTTGAATTCTAGGAACTTCGATCGTCCGTTATTCTACTAAGGAATTGTCTCTTAGTCGAGAAGTTGAAAATGAACTGTGATCTGGTCGTAGTCCAGGATTCATTGTAATAAGACCGACTGCTACCCCGTCGTAATCCAGGCCTTACAGTGACTTACTGGGGGGATGAGATTAAACTTGCTATCCGGTCGTGTGATCGGTGGATCTGGAACTGACTGTTTAAAGCTGGTTCGCGAAATGTCGCGGAAGCAAGAGTCGCCACCGTCTTTTATTTTCTCCAAATGGAAAGGACAAAAGCACAGAAAAATTCCTTTTAAGAGATTGCTCTCGGTTCGGGAGGTAGGTTATAGAAAGGGAAGGTGTTAGCACCCTTTCTATCCATGGTTATCCATGGGCTCTTAGATACTTGCTCATTGTGTTTTCAAAAATGCTTGTTTGCTTTTCAACTGTGGGTTTTAAAAATTTCTTTGAAAAATTTCAGATCGACTCATACGTCAGAGTGTTTGAAAAATTTGCTTTGAAAGCTTTTGAAAATGTGTTGGTGTGAAAAGATTTTGATTTGTTTTGAGATTAGAGCAAGTATCCTTGAGAACCTACCTACCCTAAGGAATTTGTCTGTGTAAATGTCCTTAAAAGTAGTGCCATCCCACCATTGAGAGGTAGGTAGCACCACCGTTGGAGGTGTTCGGGTCAATTCGAGTTTGTAGGGACATGGTGATCACCGGAGCAATGGGAAGACACCTTAGAAGCTACCCTCATGCCAGGTTCCCGGATCATGAGGACTTACTAAGACATCCTCTACTCGACGATCACCTTTCGAGGCAAGGCAACAGTGAGGCGTACCCTAGGGGTGGTGTGTGCGAATTGTGTGTCATGTTTCAGTTATTTGTCTTGTCATGTTTGTCGTGTTCTACGCTTGATTTTAATTTGTCCATTCATTCTTGCATGCATATTTAACAGTTTATAAAGTTTGTGGGAAAAAATAAATCTAAGACTATTACAAAGGCGCGGGTCCACATCGCCAAAATTAAACCGGACCCGATTTAGCGGAAAAATAAATAATGCGAAGAAATAAAGTGCGAAAAGTAAAGTTACACGGCTTAGGGACAATTACATAATAAATGCGCAAAATTAATAATTGAAACGACGGGCGTTGGACCCTTTTGCAAATAATTAAAGGTTAATGAGCATTAAAAATAAAATAATAAAAAAAGAATTAAATGTTTTTGATATTTTGTATTTTTTTTAAGATTTAAAAGAAAAAGGAGTTAATTAAAATTAAATTAAGAAGCAAACCCTAATTCTAATATTTTTTAGTTATTAAGAAAGAATTAAAATAAGATCTAATTTTAAACCTAAAATTTATTATGTACAATTTTTAATTATGAAAATAATAAATAAATAAATAGTATTGTGAGAAATAAAAATTAAAAAAGACATTAAAACTATCAATTAACCTAATTCTACATGTTTTTGGATTTTCATTAAAAAAGAAATTAAAATTAAAACCTAATTAAATTAAACAATTTACATTCTAATTTATTCATGGCAATAACAAAATAAAAATTGTATTTTTTGTCTTTTCTGTATTTTTTAATGTTTTTTATATTTTATAGAAAAAATAAATTAATGGAATTAAGAAAATAAATAAAACAACAAAAATAAAAAGTGAGGAGAAAAATATAAAAAATGCAAACCAGGGTGGGGTGTAGCCCCAAATAAGGAGGTGCTGATTTGAGAAGCCTGGCCCAATTATTTGTGAATTCGTTGACCTTTCCAATCAAGTGTAATGCATTTGACCAAGTGTAGCATGTTCCTCAGACTTACGCCTCTGATCTGATTCCCTTGGACATCTGTGCGCCTGGATCTGGTGGACACACGGTGTACATCACTGCTGACGCTGCATAGGAAAGTGGTTTGAAAAATAATAATGAGATTTGCAAGACCTGGGACTTGAACCCAGGTCTTTGAGGTCACACGCGTTGTTCCTGTCCACTGAGCCATTTTGTTTCATTTAACATATAATATCAATTAAATAACAAAAAGCAAGATCAATGCATAATGGGCAAAACGCGCGAAATTTTGAACGGACGTATCACTGATTGACACGCCATCTTCTTCCTCACCACCCCTGTAACATAAAACAAGAGAGCAACGGTTTTTTCAGTGTTGCGTTAGGGTGTCTACTGAAAAATAGCGAATAGGGATATATGAAACATAAATTCATCGCGAGGTATGCCTCGTCTTCGTCTCTGAGCACTGATTTCAACCATGGTGTTCAGAAGTCCTAATTTTTCTTCTACACAAAATCCCCAAATTTGAAACCTGCAAAACCTAAAAATCGCGCATGGCAAATCCTTGTAGACAGCATGAAAGTCAAATTAAATATGATGATTAGCTTTAAAACACCATTATAAGCAAGAATCCATAGAAAAAAATGCAAAAGGATGATTAATTTATGCTATGCGAATTCAGAAATTTCAAGGTTCAGACTGAGTTCTTGGTACCAATTCAAGGCCTTTTTGTTGATGTTAATGGTTGGGAAAGGTCCAAGGATGTCTCAGAATGATGATGGAATGAAAATTTGTGCTTGAATCGCCCTTGAAACTAGATTTCAGTGTTTGAGTTTTTTGAGAAATTTCCAATTTGCAATGGCTTGTTTATGCGCAGCTTGCAGTCTTCTTGGCATTAGGTCTTGTTCTTGTATATGTAAGGAATGATTTAGGTCAAAAACTTTGCACAAAATCTCAAGCATTCATGGATTTCAATATTTGATTTTGGAAGATCTTTTTCATATCTTTTTTCATGTTGTTTTTGTTCAATCATGATCCAATCTCATCCAAATTTGCCTAATTGGGATATGCACGAAATATTAAGAATAAACATGCATGAAAAGATTTTTTTAGGTTAAGTTTGATATTTTTCATATATTAAAATCATTTAAATGAATATTAATTAATATTAATTCAAATAAATAATTAAAAAATATGAGAATACTTCCCTTTGGGCCTAGTGGTCGTGCATAGGCTTGGCATGAAGAAATTTGGAAGGAAAATGGGCCCATTTGCATTTTTAGGCCTTTTGCATCAATGTTGACTTTTCAAAATTCCTAAAAATTTCCCAACTTCCACAAGGCATAACTTGGTCAATTTTTAAGCTTTTCACATGTTCTTGGACATTTTAGAAAGGTCTTTGAGTCCTTTAACCAATGCCTTTGGTCCCATGTCATTTTGATTTACCAATCTCAAGTTATGGCCTTTGACTTAAAGTCCCTTTTTGTTGACTTTTGAAAATGACTTATAATGTTGAAATTGATAACTTTTTGTGAGAGCATTTCTTGGACTTGGAATATGAAGATGAGTTGTAGGAAATGTCTTTCTCTTCAAAATGAGCTTTGGAGGGAATTTTTCTGATAATCCATGTGAAAGTTATGCCCTGGTCAATTTCAGTTGACTTTTTCAGCTGTCCAAATATAGCAACTTTTGCATCTTTGATGATTTCTGAGCCAAATTTTGAGAATCATGATCAAGCATTGATCAAATGATGTTTGTGGCTTCAAAATGATATGTTGACCAAAAATTTGAACTTTTGACTGTCAAATGACCATTTTGCCCCTACAGTTGACTGTAGTGCAATCTAGGGTTTTGACTGTGCAATTTTGAGCTGAATGCCTTGAAACTTGACATGGGGATGCCTGACCATCTTTGTGAGCATATGAGACTTGATTGGGCCTTTGAAAAGTTCATTTGCTTGACCAGAACTCAAACCCTAGTTTTGACTGTATAAGAGACAGTTGAGCTGCACAACCCTGGGGGAATTTTGTGACCTAGACTTGGCAATTTCTTGATGAATATGGGAGGGCAAATTTTGGGGTACAACAGTTGCCCCTGTTCAATCTTCTTAGACCTGAGGATGCAGATTGGCAGACGTGCCTTTCGTAATCCGAGGGTAAAAGATGATTGGACACTAGAGTGCCCAGAAATTTGCGCTCACATAGTAGCAGCGATGATGGAGGAATGGGCTTATAGATGCCATTTGGAGATTGCTGGATAGGATGATGGGCTTATAGATGCCATCTGGATGTTGATCGTGTCAGAGATTCCTTCGCGAGAGCCTGCATACCTGCAAAACAGAAAAATGAGTACCTGACACGTCGCAGGAGCTGATTTTGGATGTTTGATATAGATATGTCCTGACTGGTTACAGGAGCTGGGTCTGGAGCTTCAAACGTTGATGAATGAACCAGGGATGGTTACTGCCTTAGCGTGGATGGTAAGAGAATCCTGAATGATTTCTACCTCAACAACGCTCGTTGAGAAAATCTTGGTGAGAATTACCATCTTCGTAGTGTCAGGAAGAGAACCGAAGGACATTATGATCTCAAAGGGAGTCACCTCACTCACCGTTGGGGAGGGAACTATAGGAAATTATAATCTGGAAGGAAATGTCACCTCACTCGCCGTTGGAGAGGGAACCATAAGAGAATATCACCTCACGCTCATGCCGGAGAGGGAAACATCTGAAGAAGGAATTACCACCTCACACGCCGTTGGAGAGGGGACCATAAGAGAATATCACCTTACGCTCATGCCGGAGAGAGAAACATCTGAAGAAGGAATTACCACCTCACACGCTGTTGGAGAGGGGACCATAAGAGAATATCACCTCACGCTCATGCCGGAGAGGGAAACATCTGAAGAAGGAATTACCACCTCACACGCCGTTGGAGAGGGGACCATAAGAGAATATTACCTCACGCTCATGCCGGAGAGGGAAACATCTGAAGAAGGAATTACCACCTCACACGCCGTTGGAGAGGGGACCATAAGAGAATATTACCTCACGCTCATGCCGGAGAGGGAAACATCTGAAGAAGGAATTACCACCTCACACGCCGTTGGAGAGGGGACCATAAGAGAATATTACCTCACGCTCATGCCGGAGAGGGAAACATCTGAAGAAGGAATTACCACCTCACACGCCGTTGGAGAGGGGACCATAAGAGAACTTCTACTGAGTCTTTATCAGAAAAATCTGTTTGGAGTCGATTTAACTGGACTAGGGAAGTCCTTGAAATATGTTTGAGAATTTCAACTGCACCCTTCCTGAAAGGTAGAGGTCAGTTATATGCGATGCATGACATGGATCAAGCAAACATGGATACGATTTATATGATATGATGTGTACATGCATGCTATAATGATGTATGTGATGATTCATGTATGTTTTCGTCTAGGAAAATAAATCCTTGACGGGTGCCGGGAAGTCATATCCTGGGCTGATGTTGAGGAAGAGATTTTGCTTCCGCTGTGGATGATTCGTTGCAAGAATACCGGTAGGAGAAGACAACTCCGTTGAGGAATAAACTTGGCAAATGAAATAATTCTGCGGGAGAAAAGATACTCTAGCGATCATGCTGGGAAGTGCTATTCTGTGGGGATAGCGATGTTTTGCTGAGTTGATGAAGATAACTCCGCTGGGGATACCGTTGATGAGTTATGCTGGGGATATCCTTGTTGTCGGAAGTGTTGATAGACTTCGCTGGGGGTAGGAAGATACTTCGCCGAGGACGCTCTTTCCGTGGCTTTTGGCTGAGGATAACCCAGTTATATCCTGTTACGGAAATAACTCTTTAAATCAAGCCGGGACGACGCGTTCGTGCTCTGCAAGGGATAAGCTTCCAGAATCTACTGGGGATAAGCTTGCTGCTTGGGGGAGATATGAATTCCAACTTTCCTGGGGAAACTGGATTGGACTCTTCTGGGGAAGTTTGAATTGCAGGGAAGTGATTCCTTTGAATGTTGAGATACCGCCGGGGAACAATCTTTAGACCAAGACTGCCGGGGATGCTTGTTAAGAATGCGTGTTGCTGGGGAGGTATTGAGATCTACAGGAGGATACTCAATTTCCTTGATATTTGATGATTTGCTTGGAGAGACATGTATTGTTTTGTTGAACCACTCTCTGGGGAATTAAGATACACTTGGCCGTGTTCTTTAGCTGAACCTACCTTAGTACCTTGGGGGATAGAACAATTAGACTGCTCAGACAACTCTTTATTGCCCCTGTTTCTAGTGTCACCTGTAATTAATTCCTTTGTTTCGTATGCAAATATTCATGAGTTAGCAAATTATTGTCAATGCATACATCACAAATTGAACCTTGGACGTTCTTCGCAAAAACAAAACAGAAAAAGAAAAATATTTGGCACGTTTAACTGAAAATATATTTTTATTGATTTTTGAATGGCCTAAATAGGCGTTTTGTATACAAGAGGCTGACGTCCTAGTAAGAGGTACGTCGCCGATCAAAAGAGTTTATACAAGTTTTATACAAAGGAAAATAAAACAGCTGTGTGAAAGATGAATGATCCACTGGGTTTCAACTCTGCTATTGTCTTTATAACTCCGAGCGTCTCATCACTTGATGACCTTGGTTGAAGGTGAAGCTGACTGATTGATGCCGTTTTGAACTTGATGCAGATACCGGATTCTGGATGCAAAGTGATCAATGAGACATAGTTTTACGCTTTTATCCCTAATTTTTGCCTGGACCGCCCTTTCGGGTTTTCAGTCCACCGGGATACCCATTTTTGCCCAAGCCGCCTTTTCAGGTTTTCGACTTGCCGGGTGTACAGATTTTTTCATTTTCATCCCTACATTTTGCCCGAACCCTTTTGGTTCGACGGGAAGCCCTAATTTTTGCCTAGGCATGTCAGCCTAGCGGGTCTCTTTTCATGTGTAGTATTTTTTAACTATGTCTGCATTGGCGGGGTGAGGAAGGTCGTCACCATCCATGTTGGTTAAGATCATTGCTCCTCCTGAGAACACATGCTTAACCACAAATGGCCCTTCGTATGTAGGGGTCCATTTGCCCCTTGGATCACTCTGAGGAAGGATGATTCTCTTGATAACCAGATCCCCAACTTGATATTCCTGTGGTCTGACCTTCTTGTTAAATGCCCTGATCATCCGTTTCTGATACGTCTGACCATGGCAGATAGCAGCGAGTCTCTTCTCATCAATGAGGTTGAGTTGGTCAAGTCGTGTCTGGATCCAATCATCTTCGTTCAGATTTGCATCCTTCATTATCCGGAGAGAGGGAATTTGCACTTCGATTGGCAAGACTGCCTCCATACCATAAACCAGAGAGAAGGGAGTTGCCCCGGTTGACGTCCTAGCTGAGGTACGGTACCCATGCAGAGCGAACGGTAACATCTCGTGCCAATCTTTGTACGTTACTGTCATTTTCTGCACGATCTTCTTGATGTTCTTGTTAGCTGCTTCTACAGCCCCATTCATCTTCGGTCTGTAAGGAGAAGAATTGTGGTGCTGTATTTTGAACTGTTCGCAGAGCTCAGCGATCATCTTATTGTTCAGATTGGTACCGTTGTCTGTAATAATCCGCTCAGGGACGCCGTATCGACAGATCAGGTTGTGCCGAATGAACCGTGCCACAACAGTCTTGGTTACTGTAGCATAGGATGCTGCTTCAACCCACTTTGTAAAATAATCAATCGCTACTAGGATGAAGCGATGTCCATTGGATGCTGTAGGTTTTATCTCACCGATCATGTCTATACCCCACATCGCAAACGGCCAAGGCGCAGTCAGAACATTCAGGGGAACCGGAGGAACATGCACCTTATCTGCATAGATCTGGCACTTGTGGCATGTCCTGGAGTGTTGGTAACAGTCAGCTTCCATTGTGGACCAGTAATATCCTGCCCGTAGGATTTTCTTAGCCATAGTGTGTCCACTGGAATGCGTACCAAAGGTCCCTTCATGTAACTCTTCCATGATTCTTTCCGCTTCAGTCTTATCCACACAACGCAGTAAAGTTGAATCATGGTTTCGCTTGTACAAGATGCCGTTGCTTAGGAAGAACTTGGCTGCAAACCTCCTCAGGAATTTCTTATCGTTGATAGAGGCACCTTCAGGGTATTCCTGAGCTTCCAGATATCTCTTCACTTCATGGTACCAAGGCTTCTCAGTCACCAATTCAGTTTCGAGATCACAACAGTATGCCGGTTCGTCCAGTTTCCAAATGGTAATCTGGGGAGCTTCATTATCCCATTTAACCTTGAACATTGAAGACATTGTAGCTAACGCGTCCGCTAACTGATTCTCTTCTCTTGGAAAGTGCTCAAAGGTTATCTCCGTGAAGTGGGGAATCATGGTCAACACACATTCTCTTTAAGGAATCAAGTTTGGATGTTTCGTATCCCACTCTCCATTGATCTGATTGATCACTAGAGCGGAATCTCCGAAGACACTTAGAAATTTGATCCTTAGGTCGATCGCAGCTTGAAGACCCATGATACACGCCTCATACTCCGCCATGTTGTTGGTACAGTTGAAACACAGCCGGGCAGTGAGTGGAGTATGAGTACCTTGAGGAGATATGATGATGGCGCCGATACCATTTCCCAAAGCGTTGGAAGCTCCGTCAAAGTGCATAGACCATCGGGATCCTGGTTCAGGTCCTTCATCCGGTCCAGGTACTTCACAATCAGTTACGATCATAATGCTTTCATCCGGAAACTCGAAATTCATTGATTGGTAGTCATCTACAGCTTGATGAGCTAAGTGGTCTGCCAGTACACTTCCCTTGATGGCTTTCTGGGTTGTATACTGAATGTCGTATTCCGTCAAGATCATCTGCCATCTTGCAATTCTCCCAGACAGAGCAGGCTTTTCGAATATGTATTTTATCGGATCCATCTTTGAGATCAACAAGGTAGTGTGAGTCAGCATATACTGTCTCAGCCGGCGAGCAGCCCATACCAAAGCGCAGCAAGTTTTCTCAAGCAGTGAGTATCGGGTCTCACAGTCGGTAAACTTTTTGCTAAGGTAATAAATGGCATGCTCTTTTCGGCCAGACTCGTCATGCTGCCCCAGCACACACCCCATTGAGTTGTCTAGCACTGTCAGGTATAATATCAGAGGTCTCCCTTCAACCGGTGGCATAAGGATGGGTGGTTCTTGGAGATACTCTTTAATTCTGTCGAAGGCAGCCTGACATTCATCGTTCCAACGTACTACCTGATCTTTCTTCAGCAGCTTGAAGATTGGCTCACAGGTAGCAGTCAGATGAGAGATGAATCGAGCAATGTAATTCAGGCGTCCTAAAAAGCCTCTGACTTCCTTCTCTGTCTTAGGAACTGGCATCTCTTGAATGGCTTTGACCTTAGCAGGGTCCACTTGAATGCCCTTATCACTGACCACGAAGCCTAGTAACTTTCCCGATCTTACCCCGAAGGTGCACTTGTTCGGGTTCAATCTCAGCTTGTACAGTTTCAACCGGTCAAATAACTTCTGCAGATGATCTAGATGCTCTTCCTCAGTCTGGGACCTAGCGATCATGTCGTCCACATACACTTCGATCTCATGATGGATCATATCATGAAATAAGGCAACCATGGCACGTTGGTAGGTTGCCCCAGCATTCTTTAATCCAAACGGCACGACCTTGTAACAGAAGGTGCCCCACTGAGTAACAAATGTAGTCTTCTCCATGTCTTCAGGTGCCATCTTGATCTGATTGTAACCTGAAAAGCCATCCATGAAAGAGAATACCTTGTGCTGAGCCGTATTATCAACAAGGACATCAATGTGAGGTAAGGGGAAGTCATCCTTGGGGCTGGCCCTGTTCAGATCCCTGTAATCGACACACATTCTGACCTTGCCATCCTTTTTAGGTACTGGCACCACATTAGCAACCCACTGAGGGTAAGAAGTCACTGCAAGGAACCCGGCATCAAACTGTTTCATCACCTCGGCCTTAATCTTCTCGGACATCTCTGGACGCATCCGATGAACCTTTTGTTTAACGGGAGGGCAGTCTTCCCTAGTCGGCAAATGATGGACAACAATATCGGTATCCAACCCTGGCATGTCTTCGTAGGACCAGGCAAAGATCTCCATATAGTCATGTAACATCTTGGTTAACCGTTGCTTCACGCTGAGCTCTAGGTTGGCACCAATCTTTACTTCTTTTCTGTCAACCTCAGTACCCAGGTTTATAGTTTCCACTGGCTCTTCATGGGGTTGAATTGCCCTCTCTTCCTGAAGCAACAGTCTTGCAAGCTCGCCAGGCACTTCGCAATCATCTTCACCTTCGTCTTCGGCTAAGTTGATCGGATTTTCGAAGTCATAATTGGCATTAGCAGAGCTGTTATCAGTGAGATCCAGAGTGGATTGGAACCTGTATGAGTGAGTGTGTGTGTAAATACAGCTGTTTTGAAAATTATATAAAGGAAAGGAAAGATAAAGAAGGAACACAATATTTGCAATGCGAAAATAGTCCAAGATTTTCATTCATGATGTATAAAATGACAGTTCATATGCCCTCACAAATAGAACCACGGTGCCTCGGGTAAGACACCGGGCCATAGAGTTTATCAATGTTTATTACAAAAATATCAAAACAAAGAAATTTATTACTTAGTGTCAAAAGAAACAGAGAGATTGTCCTTGGCGCTCCAATTGTTAAGTCCACCATCAGCAGCCGGGTAAATCCAGCTATCGAACTCAGCTTCATCAACTTCCTCTTCATCACCAATAGCATTAACCCCATGAGCAGGTAGGGGAGCTGTCACCACGTTAGGCTTGTCAGATGCCTCAAACTGAACCTCCTTAGCGTCAATGAGGTCCTGTAGCTTGTTCCTTAGTGCCCAACAGTCATCAGTAGTATGCCCCGGGCTGTCTGAATGGTAAGCACAACGGGCATTCGGGTTGTACTTAGGAGAGGTAGTGTTTGAGAACTTTGGCGCCTCCTTGACAGTCACCAAATTGGTGGATAGCAACTGTGGCAGGATTTGCGATAGGGTCATGCTTAACCGGGTGAACTCTCTCCGGGGTCTATCAGCCCTTTGAGGATTGTTTGGCCGGGGAGCGGCAGCAGGCGTAGCGATCATTACCGCGCTGACAGATTGGCGGTGATCAGGTCTTTCGGATTTTCTGGAGCCATACACAGCATTAGACTCCTTTTTAAACGGTTTCTTGTCCGACCCAGATGATGATGCAGCCTTTGCAATCTTCCCAGACTTCAACCCAGCTTCAATTCTCTCTCCAGTTAAGATCAAATCAGTGAAACCAGCAGAAGAATTCCCAATGAGATGGTTGAAGAATGGCCCCGACAGGGTCCCCAAGAACATGTCCACTAACTCTCGATCAGTCAAAGGTGGCTGCACCCTGCCAGCCAGATCTCTCCACTTCTGCGCGTACTCTTTAAAACCTTCACTTGCACCTAACGACATACCCTGGAGTTGGGTACGTGTGGGGGCAAGGTCGGCATTATACTGATACTGCTTGTAGAAAGCAGTAGCCAGCTCCTCCCAGTTACGAACTTTGGTCCCATCCAGCTGATAGAACCATTCGAGATGAGTCCCTGAAAGACTCTCCTGGAAGAAGTGGATCCATAGATTCTTGTCCGCAGAGTACGGCTGAATCTTTCGAACATAGGACCTCAAATGCAGCTTGGGACAGGATGCCCCGTCATACTTGGAAAAGGTTGGAGCTTTGAATTTATGTGGAATGATCACACCAGTCGACAAACCCAGATCTCCGAAATCCAGCCCAGGTGCCTGTTGCACCTCCATAGCCTTCAACCTGTCTTCCAGTTGTTTGTACCTGTCGTCTGCAGGAGGATACTGTTCCTCATCAAAATCTGTCTCGTTGTCGGAGACCACTGGAGTAGGAACCTTGACTTCTGCCTGAGAAGGACTCTTGCCAACAGAAGAAGCAGCCTCTTCACGTTGCAGAGTATTGCCCAACCTTCGGCCCGAGTTGAACAGAACAGTTCTTCTCTTCTTCTTCTTTTTTAGGAGCATAGTCTTCAGTTCTTCTTGGCCCTTAGCTAGACCCATGATTAGCTCTTGGAACTGCGCATTCTGCGCCTGGAGAGCCTTGATTGAAGTCTCAGTTGATTCAGATCCGGGATTCATGATGCTGAAATAAACAGCGAAGAACTGTAAGCAACCTGAAAAAGGGGAAAAACCTGCTATGCACATGATGTATGAAATGCGTATGAATTATGTTTTCAAAGACAATCGGGAATCAACTTTGTAAACAAAAAAAGGAACACACTTTATTAGATTCAACTTTGCAATTGAGATTATTCAACAAGTTGCCCTTAGGCGTTTACATGAAATGAAACAACTGGAAAGGAAATAAAAACTGCAAAGGCACATTCAGAATTCCTTATTGATCCCATGGTCTCCTCTTCTCAGTACGGAGGTAGGCATTCAGAGCTCTTTCATTCTCTAACTGCTTTGTCAGCTTCTGGATCTTTGATTCCTGCTCGTTGAACTTTTCCCGGTAAGAATCCCGCTCTTCTTGCAGTTGCGACCAAGATCTCTTCAATGTCTCATAATCAGTAGGTATCTGAGGAGGAAGGACAGTTGGAGGAACACCAACTTTATCAGGACACTCAAGAATGACGGGTCTGACAGCTTCATACGGCATACCTAACTTCTGAGCACGGATGCGGACCCATTTGTAGTAGGCTTCCATAGGTAGAGAAGTCTTTGGCCCTAGCTCTTGTGGGTCAGCTTTATGAACCTTCTCCCAAGCCTTGATGAACCTACGACGTAGCTCGTCATTATCCACCTGAAACTCGAAGCTGATGTGAGGCACCAACATCTCATGGGGGCCTGCTCTTCTTGCTCTTCCAAACTGACGGAGTGCTAGACATGGATTGTAAGAGATCCCTCCTTGAGTACCAATCAGAGGAACATTAGGATACTCCCCACATCGATCAATAATAGCTATCTCATCCAAACCTCTGCAAGTCCAGATGATGTCCTTATCGGTGAGAGACATTAACCTGTGAGCCCAACCTCTTCCTTCCTGGTTCTTCAGTACCAACTTAGGGAGGTGCGAAATAAACCACCTCACCAACAAAGGGATACAACACCATAGGGTTCCTCGTCTTCGGGTAGTACGGGCATGAAGTTGTTGCAAGATGTCACCCAAGAGAGTGGGCACAGGATTCTGAGACATAAAGATCCTAATGGAAGTGACATTGATGAAGTTGTCAGGATTAGGAAACAGGACTAACCCATAGATTAGGAGAGCCAAGATGTCTTCATATGCCCTAAAGTCCAAGTCATTCCAGAAGCTGTTAGCTTTACCAATCAGAAACTTGGCCAAGAAACCCTTAACTCCGCTTCTAGTTACCCAGTTGTCTGTTACCTCTTGATGGGTCAAAGGAAGAGCTGCAGCAATGTCCTCAAGCCTGAGGGTCTTTTCCCAACCAGTAAAGGGAGTCTGATCCAAGACAGGGATACCAAGCAGGTTAGAGAACTCTTCCAGGGTAGGGACCAGCTGGAAGTCTTGAAAGGTGAAGCACTGGTACTGAGGGTCATAGAATTGGGTCAGAACACTCATCAACTGTTGATCCCGCTTTGCAGTGACTAAACTGAGAAGAGAACCATGCCTCTGAATGAAGGAAGTGGTGTTTGGAATTCTGCTAACCAACTCATCAATCAACTCAGGTGAACGAACAAAATTGAACCGGATAGTATTCCTTCGCACAGGCATCATAATGTCCTACAAAACAGAGCAAAGATGAAACCCTCTTGTCTTTGAAATGGTCAGTTCTTATGCAGGATGCATGCAATGCTCATGATGCTATGATGTTATGATAAAGCACACCACATACAGATACAAAGGCAAACATAGTAAGGCACACAAGTCACACAAGGCAAGCCCCTTAAAGTTTAGGCCAGCATGAGGTCTAGGTACTACCCTCTTTCAGTTTGTTGGTTCATACCTGTCCTAATCAAAAGTAACCGGGTTCTTAGAGGATCCCAATATCATTGACTACCCTCAATCGGTCATAACTCCAGCATCGCAATCTTTTCTTGCGGCCAGAACCATCACGAGAGTTTAGCCTCAATGGGCGTAGCATACTGCTACAATTCTAAAGGCCAAGTTGTGTCAATTAAGGTTCTAAGGTTGTTGGTGCTTAATGACTCCTTAGAAGACCCATATTCTCCTCGTTGCGACACAAGGGATATCGGTACAGACTAAGGTGTCACACCAACGTAGCCACTGCTTCACCTGTGTCGGTCTACGCCGGACAGGTCCCTCACAGCTTATGCTACCTAACAGGGTATCCCCAGATCCGGGTTAGGATCTATGTATCTCCGATGCAACCCACAATAGTAAAGCAAGCAAAGCAATACAAGTGAAAACATAGTTATGACCTAGCCCTAAGGTACACCTCACTTTAAGTTTAGTCCCCAGCAGAGTCGCCAGTTCTGTGATCGGTGGATCTGGAACTGACTGTTTAAAGCTGGTTCGCGAAATGTCGCGGAAGCAAGAGTCGCCACCGTCTTTTATTTTCTCCAAATGGAAAGGACAAAAGCACAGAAAAATTCCTTTTAAGAGATTGCTCTCGGTTCGGGAGGTAGGTTATAGAAAGGGAAGGTGTTAGCACCCTTTCTATCCATGGTTATCCATGGGCTCTTAGATACTTGCTCATTGTGTTTTCAAAAATGCTTGTTTGCTTTTCAACTGTGGGTTTTAAAAATTTCTTTGAAAAATTTCAGATCGACTCATACGTCAGAGTGTTTGAAAAATTTGCTTTGAAAGCTTTTGAAAATGTGTTGGTGTGAAAAGATTTTGATTTGTTTTGAGATTAGAGCAAGTATCCTTGAGAACCTACCTACCCTAAGGAATTTGTCTGTGTAAATGTCCTTAAAAGTAGTGCCATCCCACCATTGAGAGGTAGGTAGCACCACCGTTGGAGGTGTTCGGGTCAATTCGAGTTTGTAGGGACATGGTGATCACCGGAGCAATGGGAAGACACCTTAGAAGCTACCCTCATGCCAGGTTCCCGGATCATGAGGACTTACTAAGACATCCTCTACTCGACGATCACCTTTCGAGGCAAGGCAACAGTGAGGCGTACCCTAGGGGTGGTGTGTGCGAATTGTGTATCATGTTTCAGTTATTTGTCTTGTCATGTTTGTCGTGTTCTACGCTTGATTTTAATTTGTCCATTCATTCTTGCATGCATATTTAACAGTTTATAAAGTTTGTGGGAAAAAATAAATCTAAGACTATTACAAAGGCGCGGGTCCACATCGCCAAAATTAAACCGGACCCGATTTAGCGGAAAAATAAATAATGCGAAGAAATAAAGTGCGAAAAGTAAAGTTACACGGCTTAGGGACAATTACATAATAAATGCGCAAAATTAATAATTGAAACGACGGGCGTTGGACCCTTTTGCAAATAATTAAAGGTTAATGAGCATTAAAAATAAAATAATAAAAAAAGAATTAAATGTTTTTGATATTTTGTATTTTTTTTAAGATTTAAAAGAAAAAGGAGTTAATTAAAATTAAATTAAGAAGCAAACCCTAATTCTAATATTTTTTAGTTATTAAGAAAGAATTAAAATAAGATCTAATTTTAAACCTAAAATTTATTATGTACAATTTTTAATTATGAAAATAATAAATAAATAAATAGTATTGTGAGAAATAAAAATTAAAAAAGACATTAAAACTATCAATTAACCTAATTCTACATGTTTTTGGATTTTCATTAAAAAAGAAATTAAAATTAAAACCTAATTAAATTAAACAATTTACATTCTAATTTATTCATGGCAATAACAAAATAAAAATTGTATTTTTTGTCTTTTCTGTATTTTTTAATGTTTTTTATATTTTATAGAAAAAATAAATTAATGGAATTAAGAAAATAAATAAAACAACAAAAATAAAAAGTGAGGAGAAAAATATAAAAAATGCAAACCAGGGTGGGGTGTAGCCCCAAATAAGGAGGTGCTGATTTGAGAAGCCTGGCCCAATTATTTGTGAATTCGTTGACCTTTCCAATCAAGTGTAATGCATTTGACCAAGTGTAGCATGTTCCTCAGACTTACGCCTCTGATCTGATTCCCTTGGACATCTGTGCGCCTGGATCTGGTGGACACACGGTGTACATCACTGCTGACGCTGCATAGGAAAGTGGTTTGAAAAATAATAATGAGATTTGCAAGACCTGGGACTTGAACCCAGGTCTTTGAGGTCACACGCGTTGTTCCTGTCCACTGAGCCATTTTGTTTCATTTAACATATAATATCAATTAAATAACAAAAAGAAAGATCAATGCATAATGGGCAAAACGCGCGAAATTTTGAACGGACGTATCACTGATTGACACGCCATCTTCTTCCTCACCACCCCTGTAACATAAAACAAGAGAGCAACGGTTTTTTCAGTGTTGCGTTAGGGTGTCTACTGAAAAATAGCGAATAGGGATATATGAAACATAAATTCATCGCGAGGTATGCCTCGTCTTCGTCTCTGAGCACTGATTTCAACCATGGTGTTCAGAAGTCCTAATTTTTCTTCTACACAAAATCCCCAAATTTGAAACCTGCAAAACCTAAAAATCGCGCATGGCAAATCCTTGTAGACAGCATGAAAGTCAAATTAAATATGATGATTAGCTTTAAAACACCATTATAAGCAAGAATCCATAGAAAAAAATGCAAAAGGATGATTAATTTATGCTATGCGAATTCAGAAATTTCAAGGTTCAGACTGAGTTCTTGGTACCAATTCAAGGCCTTTTTGTTGATGTTAATGGTTGGGAAAGGTCCAAGGATGTCTCAGAATGATGATGGAATGAAAATTTGTGCTTGAATCGCCCTTGAAACTAGATTTCAGTGTTTGAGTTTTTTGAGAAATTTCCAATTTGCAATGGCTTGTTTATGCGCAGCTTGCAGTCTTCTTGGCATTAGGTCTTGTTCTTGTATATGTAAGGAATGATTTAGGTCAAAAACTTTGCACAAAATCTCAAGCATTCATGGATTTCAATATTTGATTTTGGAAGATCTTTTTCATATCTTTTTTCATGTTGTTTTTGTTCAATCATGATCCAATCTCATCCAAATTTGCCTAATTGGGATATGCACGAAATATTAAGAATAAACATGCATGAAAAGATTTTTTTAGGTTAAGTTTGATATTTTTCATATATTAAAATCATTTAAATGAATATAAATTAATATTAATTCAAATAAATAATTAAAAAATATGAGAATACTTCCCTTTGGGCCTAGTGGTCGTGCATAGGCTTGGCATGAAGAAATTTGGAAGGAAAATGGGCCCATTTGCATTTTTAGGCCTTTTGCATCAATGTTGACTTTTCAAAATTCCTAAAAATTTCCCAACTTCCACAAGGAATAACTTGGTCAATTTTTAAGATTTTCACATGTTCTTGGACATTTTAGAAAGGTCTTTGAGTCCTTTAACCAATGCCTTTGGTCCCATGTCATTTTGATTTACCAATCTCAAGTTATGGCCTTTGACTTAAAGTCCCTTTTTGTTGACTTTTGAAAATGACTTATAATGTTGAAATTGATAACTTTTTGTGAGAGCATTTCTTGGACTTGGAATATGAAGATGAGTTGTAGGAAATGTCTTTCTCTTCAAAATGAGCTTTGGATGGAATTTTTCTGATAATCCATGTGAAAGTTATGCCCTGGTCAATTTCAGTTGACTTTTTCAACTGTCCAAATATAGCAACTTTTGCATCTTTGATGATTTCTGAGCCAAATTTTGAGAATCATGATCAAGCATTGATCAAATGATGTTTGTGGCTTCAAAATGATATGTTGACCAAAAATTTGAACTTTTGACTGTTAAATGACCATTTTGCCCCTACAGTTGACTGTAGTGCAATCTAGGGTTTTGACTGTGCAATTTTGAGCTGAATGCCTTGAAACTTGACATGGGGATGCCTGACCATCTTTGTGAGCATATGAGACTTGATTGGGCCTTTGAAAAGTTCATTTGCTTGACCAGAACTCAAACCCTAGTTTTGACTGTATAAGAGACAGTTGAGCTGCACAACCCTGGGGGAATTTTGTGACCTAGACTTGGCAATTTCTTGATGAATATGGGAGGGCAAATTTTGGGGTACAACAGGTCGTAATCTAGGTTTCGCAACTTCTAAATTCTTATTTGGTCGTAATCCAGGCTTCAGTCCTTTTATCGTTATCCGGTCGTAATCCAGGCTTCATAATACTTCTTATCTAGTTGTAATCCAGTCTTCATAATACTTTACTCCTTATCTGGTCGTAATCCAGTCTTCAAAAGAGATCAAATGGCTATTCGGTCGTAATCCGGGCTTCCATTTGGCTTTGGTTGACCTTTCCTTAGGATAAAATAAAAAGTCGGTGGCGACTCTTGCTAAACCGAAACATTTGCAAACACAAAATGCAAAACCTCAAGTCATTTCTCCCACCGTATCACAATTACTAAACACTTCGAATCTAGAACAATAAAGATAATGCCTCCAGATTTTCAACACAAATACAACTGTAGCCAATTCTAAATCATGCGTAGGATAATTCTTTTCATGAGTCCTCAATTGCCTCGACGCATAAGAAACCACCTTACTATTCTGCATGAGTACACCACCTAACCCAATCAGACAAGCATCACAATACACAATAAAAGGTTCTCCCAGATTAGGCAAAGTCAAAACCGGAGCCGACGTCAACATCTTCTTTTACTCAGTAAAACTTTCTTCAAATTGACAATCCCACACAAAGGATTTACCCTTACAAGTCAACTTAGTCAACGGAAGTGCCAACATAGAAAAACCTTCAATAAACCGTCTATAGTAATCGGCTAATCCCAAGAAACTTCTAATCTTGGTAGCCGACTTCGGAATTTCCCATTGCAATACAACATCAACTTTAGAAGGATCCACGGTAATGCCACTACCAGAAATGACATGACCAAGGAAACTAACCTCATGCAACCAGAATTCACACTTGGACAACTTCACATAAAACTTCTTCTCTTTCAAAACTTGCAATACAACTCTTAGGTGCTCTTCATGTTCTTCTTTTGATTTAGAGTAAATCATAATGTCATCAATGAATACCACCACAAAACAATCCAAATAAGTATGAAATATACGATTCATGTACACCACGAATAGTCCCGACGCATTGGTAACACCGAAAGGCATCACCAAATACTTGTAGTGTCCATACCAAGTTCTGAATGCAGTCTTCTGAATATCATCTTCATTCACTCTAATTTGGTGATATCCTGACCTCAAATCAATCTTAGAAAACACACTTGCACCCACTAATTGATCCATCAAGTCATTAATTCTCGGAAGCGGATACTTGTTCTTAATCGTCAATTTATTCAACTGTCTATAATCGACACAAAGTCTCATACTTCCATCTTTCTTTTTCACTAACAACACAGGCGCTCCCCACGATGATACACTTGGTCTTACAAACTTTTTCTCAAGAAACTCTTCTAACTGCTCCTCCAATTCAGACAATTCAGACGCAAACATCCTGTACGGTGCCATAGAAATAGGTCTGGTACCAGGTACCAGATCAATCGCAAACTCAACTTCTCTTTCTGGAGGTACGTCAGGAATTTCATCAGGAAACACTTCAGGAAATTCTTGCACCACCTGCAACTCATCAATCCTAACTTGGTTCTCAATAGATAGCAACGCCATCAACAAGAACATGTGCGCTTCGTCTTACATCAATTTCCACAACTGTTTAATAGTCAACAAACCAACTTCTTCCTCTTCAGGAGTAGAAAACCTCAAAGATTTGTTATAGAAATTGATATGAACATAGTTATACTCTAACCAGTTCATACCCAAGATCACATCCAATCCGCTTAACGGAAAACAAATCAAGTCAACAGAAAAGTATTTGTCGAAGATCGACAAAGGAAAATTCAAACACATACGAGAAGTAGTCACCAATCCCTTAGCCGGAATCTCGACGACCATTTCTCCATTCATAGAAGACAACACAAGACCCAATCTTTCAACACAATCAGCAGCAATAAAACAATGAGTAGCACCAGTATCAATAATAGTAATTAAAGGCGTACTATTAATGAAACATGTACCTCTGATGAGCCTGTCCTCACTAGCTGACGCAGTCCCAGCCAAAGCAAACACCCTACCACCAGTTTGTGCCTTCTTTGGTTTCGGAAAATGACTACCATGTGTCCTTCTTCCCTACAGTTGAAACAGATCATATCTCTATGCTTGTAGTCAAATATTGAATGCCCAATCTTACCACAACATAAACACCTCTTTCCATCAGCAGTAGTGCACACATTACACTTATGACCAGGTTGCCCATATTTGAAACATACAACTCTAGAAGGAGCATCTACTTCACTAGTCCTCTGACCATGAGCAACTCTTTGTTTACCCCTACCAGCATCATAAGGATTGCCACTATTCTATTGACTCTTCCCTCTCTTATCATTAATAATCTTATGATGAGAATTGCTATCCTTTTCAAATATCCTGCAACTATCAACCAAATCAGAAAAGATACGAATCTTCTGATATCCAACAGCCTTCTTGATTTCCGAGTGCAACTCATTCTCAAACTTGATACACTTAGAAAATTCAGCACCTTCACCATCAAAATGTGGATAAAACTTAGCTAGCTCAATGAACTTAGCAACATACTCAGTGACGGGTTTGTCCCCTTGCTTCAACTCAAGGAAATCAATCTCTTTCTTACCTCGAACATCTTCAGGATAATACTTACTCAAAAACTCCCTACGAAACACAATCCAAGTGATTTTCTCATCTACAGCTTCCAACCTTGCATGCATCTCTAGCCACCAGTCATCAGCTTTAACTGCTAGCATATGAGCGACATATCGAACCTTCTATGCTGGAGTGCAATCCATGACACGGAAGATACTCTCAATCTCCTTCAACCAATCTAGTGCTCTATCAGGATCATGCTTACCCTTGAACACCGGCGGATTCTCCCTTTGGAAAGTCACCAAACTACAAGATCCAACATTCTCGTCAGCATTAGGCTGATTCTGCATAGCCCGAGCCATCACTTGCAGAGAAGCAACAATTGCAGCATCATTCCTTCCAGCCATCTTATCCTATTACTTCCATACAAACAACGGTCAAGAAAAACTAATAATACTCGATTACTAAACAACTATGACTCAATAACTTGGCTAGACGGACCGACTTGCTCTGATACCACTAATCGGAAAATAAGAGTATAAAAATTTCCAATATAATCAGGATGTCACATATTCAACAAAAACACATAAACTTGTCATGCTTTTAGAATAGATAAATAACACTTAAGAAGCGGAATAAACATAACTCATAAATATATTCTTCATATCATAAACCAAACTTTAATTAATCACGCAGTGGATTCATAATAATTCTCTAAATAAGCTATAGCATCTTTTGAATCATGAAACAACATCAATACAATAAACTCCTCAAATAACAACATAAGGTTCAATAATTAAACAACAGTATAGACAAGCTTTCATTTCACCCCGAGTGTTATGTATCAGAGCAAATGACACCAGAATCAAACTAAAAATGCTATCGGCTACTCATCTTGGTTACCTGCACGTTACCAACAAAGGGAAACATTCAAACAAAAGGGGTGAGATATCAAACTACATGAATAGGGTTATGATAAACAATGTATTGGGTAAAGAATAAAAAGGAATCACCACTTCATACAACAACAACATAAAAGCAACACAATTTACCAACACATCAATTCAACTTATAACATCACCAGGCATAAACAACACTTTAAATAAGCAACAAATCAATGAATCCAAATGCGACTCAACTGTGCAAATGCATGTGGTACCATTGGAGCAGAACTTCCAACTTAGAAATTGCCATTAATTCTGAGGCATAAGGCATAAGCCTTCAATATAAAATCTTTCCAATAAAGGCCAACATGGTGAGCATTCGCTCCAACTTAGAACATGCCAATTCAGGCCAACTTTAATGATATGTTATGCTATGCGACGATATAAATAACCACAACTCGACAATGCAACAACAACAACAACATGACAATGGTCTACATAACAAAAAATCAAATCGTTCAACATTGGCCAAAGGCCTACAACACAAGATGTCAATGGAATCAACAACATTGCATCGATCAACACAAAATAACACAATATTGGTCATAAGACCTATAATCAACAATGTCCATAAATCGGACGGAACGACTTAACCTGATGTACCAGAAATTCGGTATAATCGATATAATTTCAACAAAAGGATATATCTATAATTACCTACTAATTAAACTTAGTTACCCGATCAAATTTCGTTAAATTCTGGACAACTAATTATATCGCCTAATTCGGCTAATGATCAATGGTTATACACAAGAAATTAATAGTTACTTAATCATTTCTTCATTCAATTAATTGATGTTTTATTCCCTATCACCATATTTTATGTTTTGGTTTGCATAAGAATCAAACAGGATGAATCGGGTCAGAAAAATTGCATAATTCTAAGTTCAGAAAAATTTGCTACAGCAGTTGGCACGGGTGGTCGTGTTTCTGGACACGGCCTTGTCAGAATAAGGAAAGGGAAATGACATGAAGTACAGGGGCTGACACGGGTGCCCATGTCAGCTGACACGACCGTATCAGAAGGCCTGGAGCTAAAAACTAATTTTGTATACCTTTACACATATGCCATGTTCGTCTTCATTCTTGTTTCAATTCACCCATTTATCCTAATTTAGCATTAACACAACACAGTTCAAATACAACAAATAACAACACAACTCAAATCAATTGTTAATTTCAATTGCAACATAAACAAATTACTCATCAAAACATAATAGTGAAACTATTACCCTAAACCCCAAATAAAATTCATCATACTCCCATTTATTTAGCAAGAATCCCACCCTTACCTTGGATTGAGTGAAGCTCTAAGAAATTTCAATGGGATTTCTGGGAATTTAACACTAGTATCAACCTCCTCTTGTTCTTCTTCTCCTCTCAAAACCCTATTCCTCTTTCTCTTCTCTTTTTCCTTCTTTTTCTTATAACACTAACTCTCTTTCCTCTCTAACTTTATTTCTATTATAATATATTATATCTCTTAATAAATCTAAATGGGCCTAAGTGACATACCCCCCTTATTACTTCGCAACACCATAAATTAAGCTCAATCTCATAATTAAGCTTAATAATAAAATAATATTTCAACTTAATTCCACCAAATTAAATCTGATTAATTATCATGCCACTAAATAAAATAATTCCGACTTTAACGATAAAAATTCTAATTATTATAAAATATTCAAAAATATTTAATTAAATAAATAATTAAATATAGGGGCGTTACACATGTCGTCTTAGGCGATAGGCTAAACTTTGGTTTTAGAACATCGCTGCATGTCATCTTAGGCGATGGTCTACATTTTGTTTTCGAGCATCTCTACATGTCGTCTTAGGTGATGGTCGGTCTTGTGGAATAAAGAAGCACATTGTTGCACGATGTCTTAGGAAATGGTCTATATCACCGAACAAGGAACCACTCTACTGCACGATGTCTTAGGAAGTGGGTTAAGTTACATTGCTGCTCACGGTCTTAGGCAATGAACTAGGTTTTGTTTCCGAACATCTCTGCATGTCGTCTTAGGAGGTGTCTGGGTTGCGGAATAAAGAAGCACATTGCTGCACGAAGTCTTAGGAAATTATCTATATCACCGAACAAGGAACCACACTACTACACGATATCTTAGGCAATGGGTTAAGTTGCATTACTGCCCACGGTCTTAGGGAATGAACTAGGTTTTGTATCTGAACATCGTTGCATGTCGTCTTAGGCGATGTCTGGGTTGCAGAATAAAGAAGCACATTGTTGCACGAAGTCATAGGAAATGGTTTGTATCACCGAACAAGGAACCACATTGTTACACGATGTCTTAGGTAGTGGATTAAGTTGCATTGCTGCCCGCGGTCTTAGGCAATGAACTAGGTTTTGCTTCTGAACATTGCTGCATGTCGTCTTAGGTGATGTCTGGGTTGCGGAATAAAGAAGTACATTGTTACACGACGTCTTAGGAAATGGTCTATATTATCGAACAAGAAACCGCGCTTCTGCATGACGTCTTAGGCAGTGGGTTAGATTGGTAGAAGAAGTGTCTTTTGATGACTGACCCTTAGATGATTGAATCGAGGGTGATATTTTTTTGTTTGTTGTATGACACATGCATATGATGTTTGACATTAAGGAGGAAGCCTTGGTGTATGCATGTTGAATGTTTCTGTATGTATGATGTATGATATGGAACCCTAAGTATATGTGTATTGTATGCAAAAATGTATAGTGTCTGTATGCTTTGGATATGTTATGAAGACTCGGGCATTCTCTCCTTTAAACCATTGGTTTTGAATTACCAATTCCCTGGCGTTATACGTTGTATTGATGTAGCGTTGTTGAATTTGATTTGAATACGTTGAAAGGTGTTAGCAAGATTTTGAGCATTGGTTTTGTTGTTTTTGTAAGCGCGGGCGTAGATGTAGACGCATGTGTAGATTTGTGTACTGGCGTAGACGTAGGAGTAGACATGTGTATAGACTTTGCGGGTGTAGACGTAGGAGTGAGAATGTGTATGGACGTAGATGTGGATTTTCTTTTGATGTTTTTCTAACCCAAAAATGTTTTTCGATGTTTTATCAAAAGTTTTTATTTGTTAATTTCCCGGAAATGATTTCAAGACAATATTAACAAGTAATGATCGTCGTATTTTATAAACAAGTACGAGAAAAATAAAAAACTCAATTTGAAAGATGCAAAGAAAACAAATGTTTTATTGATATGCCTCTTAATAGGCGAGAATACAAGATGCAATTCCTAGAAAGAGGTAATTACAAAAGTTTTAAAACTGTAAATGGCAATGAAAAATGATAATTGATGTTGTTGTTCCCCAATATCCTTTTAATAGCCCTGTCTCCTTTCCTTCTGAGTCGTATGATTTAGACCCATCTCTCCCTTCGTGGTTCGTAGTCATAGTTCTTAGATCGCAATCTTTTTGTTCTTTATTTCTTTTTGAATGATCCCTAATTTTTGTCTAGATTGCCCTTTCGGGTTTTCAATCCATCGGGGTAAATTTTTTTGTTATATGCCCCTAATTTTTTCCTGGATCTCCCCTTAGAGTTTTCGATCCACCTGTACATTCCTTTTTGCCTAAGTCTCCTGTTTAGGGTTCGAACTTAGTGAGCTTTTTTAAACATAGTAATTTTTTACTGTTTCTGAACTTACCAGATGCGCTAGCTCTTCCTCATCCGTTGTTGTGAGGATGAGACCACCACCGCAGAATGCTGTTTTGACTATGTATGGACCTTTGTAGTTGGATATCCATTTACCACATGAATCGAGGTGAGGTAGAAGAATCTTATTGAGTACTAAACCATGTTGTAGTTCCTCTTGTGCAGTACACTGTTGCTCATAAAGAATTTTGAAGCTAGCTTCCGTAGAGTTTGTTTGTCGATGATAGAGGCATTTTCTGGATATTCTTGCTTTTCATGGTACTTCTTAATGTCATAAAACCAAAGCTTGTCATCCGGTCCTTATTTGATAGCAAGATAACGTACGTGCTCTTGATTGTGTATGCTTGTGATACGCGGTTTATGGTTTGGCCGGGTTACTTTGAACATAGCTGATATAGTTGCCAGAGCATCTGCCAATTGATTTTTTTCTCGTGGGATATGACTGAAAAGTGATCTTTGTAAATTCTGCAGCCAGTTTTCAAAACACGATCCCAATGTGGAATCAGTTTTAGGTGTTTTAGTATTCCATTCGTCGTATACTTAGTATATGAATAATGCGGAGTCCCCAAATACTTCGAGATGCTTTATTCTCAGATCAATGGTAGCTTCCAATCCTAGTAAACAGGCTTTGCACTTGGTGTAACCAAAACACAATCTTGTAGTATAGGGCTTGTGATAATTCTTTGGAGAGGACAAAACTACCCTTATACCGTGCCCCAGTGCATTTGAAGCCCCGTCTAACATGAGTGTCCAACGTGCCCCTGGCTTGATTTCTTTCGTTAGGTCCTGGTATCTCATAGTCACTTATGACATCTCCGTCAAGAAAGTCGAACTTCATAGGTTGGTATTATGGTAGTGGTTGGTGAGCTAGATAATGGCTTAATCAGCCTTTCTTTGATGCTCTGTTCTAACATTGCCCCTAGCTTGATTTCTTCCATTGTACCTAGATTAATGGTATTAATAGCCTCTAGATATAGTTGTATGTTGTCAGCCTTTCTCTCTATTTCCCTTGCCATTTCCTCAGAGAGTTCAAGATCTTTATCATCTTTCTCTTCAACTTGGTTGATGGGAGCATCAAAATTATATCGGGTCGCAGTGGTAGCATTATCGGTGGTTTTGGGCATGGATTGGCATCGTTATCGTGTTTTGGTGCAGATTTTAGTATATGAGCTTTTTGAAAATGCATATGTAGTGAAAGTATTTCCATTTTGAAATTTAAGAGATAAATGCAAGAGAAAGAAAGGGATCTTAATTGAAAACAAAATATAACTTTTATTAATTGTAAATATTGTTTGAAACAAAACGGGGGAACCCTCACAAGCAACCCCCATGCCTCGGGCTTGACATTGATTCTTTTTAAAACAAAGAAAAATTACTTAGAAAAGAAAAAGATCTCGGGAATCTCCACGGAAGTCCCTCTTTTGAGTTCTTCTCTTAGGGCGCATTCTCAGATGAGGTCACTTTCTTTTTGGTGTTGACTTTGTTGGATATCATCACCACATGTCCGCCATGCTCTACTCCCTTGTTGATAAAGGTCTCTTGAATCGGAGAAAAATGTGCTTCGCCCTTCAGAGTAGCTTTATATTTTTATTCAGGGTATTTTCTGAACTGGACTATCCCCTAGTCCACTAGTTCTTGTAGCGTTCTTTCAAAGGCTTCATTATGTTCCAACAGGAACCCACATTCGAACATATATTCCTTCAACCAGTTGATCGGGGTTTTTGCTTGTCTGGGTGCCCCAATGTTAGTGACTACTTCAATCACATTTATTGTCGGCCCACCGTGCAGAGGAATAAGATTTTATTGGATGTTAGGTTTCTCGAATGTGATGTCTTAAGATTCTAACAAATCTTGGACCTTATGCTTGAATGGCCAACATTGCTCTATGGTATGTCCAAGAGAATTAGCATGATACTCACATCTGGCGTTGGCATTATACTTTCGTGGTAGCGGCCCGACTGGGGGAGCCAAAGGCTTGAGTTTCACTAAGGATGCCTTGACCTGGTGTTGTAATAACTCACTGGGTGGCATCAGAAGTGGATCAAAATTTCTTTGCGGCCTTCTTCCTTGTTGTTGTCCTTGTGGGATCATTAACGACTGTGGTGCCCTTAGTTGTGAGGCTACGGTATTAATTTCTCCCTCTTGTCTTTTTCGGGAGTCCGAAGCATGCCTCTTTGGATTATAGGTTCCTGCTTCTGGCTATTTTCTTAGTTAGTGACCGCTTGATGCACCAATTGTTTGAGCTACTTCTTCAAAAGCTACCCTGGGAATATGGTCTTGTTTTCCAATGAGGTTCTTTAGGGCTAGGAGAACTTGACTCAGAGCTCCTTTCATCGAACTCATATCACCTTTGACTTGTTCTAGGTCTTCCTTGGATGCAGCCTGGTTTTCCTCGATTTGTTCCATTGCTTTTTGTTGGTAGGCCCTGGTTTGATATTGAGGCCAATGAGGTGGAGATCTTCTTCTACCAATGGTTTACTGGAGAGATTTTAAATAAAAAAAGATGAGTTTCGATATGATATTCAAGTGTTTATGAATGCATGCATGTGAATGAATATGTATGCATATGAGCATGGTTAAATGTCTTTTTCACTTGGGTATATGCTTATTTTTATTTATTCGGTGATCAGCTTAAAAATAGATATGCAAACGAGATGTGGAAACAAAATTCCTTTATTGAAGGTAACATAATTCAGATATTGAAAAATATTACAATCTTAAACTAAAACTTTATTTGCGTGAAATCAAGAAAAAGGAAATAAGTCTTCTAGGTGAGCTTGTGGAACGGAGCTTGAGAAACCATTCACTAATTTCTTGACAAAGCTTGAGAAATTCTTTAGCATATTATTTCCCTTTTGTGGCTTTAATTTCAGACATGTTTGGCTCATTGACATGGCCAAGTTGTTTCCTCTAGTATCCATTTTTAAAGACAGTCACTGAGATCTTGATTTTATCATTATTTTTGTACCCTGTGAATAAGACAAATAAAAGGAAACGGGTGATGAATATATGAAATGTATGACGAATATATGAAATGTATAAATGCATGGATGTAGGGTTGAGTGACGGTTTTTTTTTATGGGTACCCTTAGAAGGTAGGTTCCTTAACTTTGACCTACGGTTAGTCTACCCTCCCAGAAGGTGGTTTCATTAAAGGTATCATGAATAACACCAGAGGGAAAAGGCACAAGGGCCTCCCTTAGGTGGAGTCTCTTTACAGACTGAGACTTTCCTCTCAAAGTCGTGAAAGGTCTCGTCATGAGATTTTAGGTTAAGGTCGTTACAAAGAGTCATGGATGACCTTCCAAAGTCCTACTCGTCAAGAGGATATCTCTAGATAAGTATTCCTTTTTTGGAAGTCCACCGACTCTAGGAGAAGTCTTCACATAAACTTGTAGGGATGATGTATCCCCTAAGCTAATAGACGAACCTTATTACTAAGGGTTTATTTGAGAATATTTTTGAGATAGAAATTCCCGCCACACAGTAAATATATAATGATAAGAAAAATCAACAATAAATAAATAAATGCAAATAGATAAATGCAATAAATAAATAAAGCAAATAAAAATAAAAACCCAAACAAAATACCTAAAACCTAAGGTTAGGAGTCCCCAGCAGAGTCGCCAGCTTTTGTGACTGGTTTTTAAATCGAGAGTCGCCACTACTAGTTTTTATCCTAAGGAAGGGCATCTAATATGAAACCCTAATTCGCAGACAGAGATTCTAGGTTTCAGACTCTATTAGACGAAAGGAAGGTGTTAGGCACCTTTCATCTACCTTTTTCACAAGGATACTATGTTTAGGTTTAGGTTTGGGGTAAAATAGGGTTTTAAGTTTTAATTAGGGGAAGGGTTTATTTTTTTTATAGGGGAACTCGCCACGATTTTTTATCGTATGCCTACGTATCCTCTTATGAGGAATCAGAGTCCCAATTCGTACTTCGTATGGGGTTGGTCTTTTTTAGGAGTTCCAAATGTATTTTGAATCACCTCGCATTTTAACTGGTTGTAGTGATTGCGGAGATTTTGGCTAAATGCGCGATTAGTCAAAATCAATTTGAAACCCTTTTGCAAAAAACAATTGTTTAGATTAGTTTGTTACAAAAAATAGTTTGTTGTTTATTGAATATTTTTTATAATATTAATTGTGAAATTCTTGGTTAATACATGAGTAAAAATATTTTAATGCAAATATACAAGAAAGTAATATATGCGTTTTGAATAAAAATAATTTACATGTTAATATGGTAATATTTACATACGATAAATAATAATAATATATAAAAAAAATTAATATTAATTATTATAAATAAAAAAGAAATAAATAATTAATAGTCATAATAAGAATAAAATATAGACAAAAAATAATATAAAAGAAATAATAAAGAAATAGTAATTAAATTAAACCAGGGGGGCGAAGTTCTATTTGACAAGTAAAAGAGGGGGTGCTACTAAGTAATCTGGGTTAGGCCCATCATTCATTCTGGATAGGGGTTGTATATTGTTCTATGTTTCGGTAAAATGGAAGAATGGGGGTGTCAAAATCAATGGGCTTAGGCCCAAACGTAATTCATGAAGGGTTGGACTAATTGTGTACGCGAGGGAGTATGGAACTTATGGTGGGACTTAGCCTACGGTCGTCCGATTATGATCACGTGGTCAAAGTTGAGGGCACATGATTATTATTTTGGGCATGCAGGTACTGAACTACTACTAATTATAATTATTGTTTTTTCACTTCTTCACTCATTTTACAATAATCACTTGTCTCTCTTTCGCTCTATACCCTTTCCATCTTCCTCAACAAACCCTAGTCCTACCAACCCTCCCACGCGGCGATGGCGACTTACAACCCACAAACCCCTTACTCAAAAATCAAACAAACAAAAAAAGCACAATGAAATTGAATTAGTTTTACCCCTTTCCTCTTCTTGCTTACACGTTCTTCAAGTGTCTGCTTTGCTTCTCCTTCTCCTGATCTTCTTCTCTATGTGCTTGACAGGTGACAGCAGAGTGAATGGAGTTTAAAGATGGTGGTAGACAATGCAACGATGGTGATGCAGTAGCGGCGGTAGAATTAGGGTTCCAGATATTAGAACCCCAATTCCTTTCCTTTGTCTTCGATCAGGCTTGGTTCGCGGTGATGTTCTGTAACCGTTCCCTTCTCCAAATCAATCTTCTGTAAAAATTCTGTCCCTTTCTTCTGCATTCGATCCCCCCCCTTCTGTAAGTTCTTGCTTGTATATATAGGTTGATTTTAGGGTTTGGGCTTACTTAGATTAGAATAATTATAATCAATTAAGGATTTTAATTGATTTTGTAAGATTTGTACTGTATTTGATTTAGTGTTAATAGAGATTTTCGAATTCTTGTAATATATTTACTGTGTAACTGATTTCAGAAAAAATTTGATTTGTTTTATTATTCTTATAATGGATTCTAGAAAGATTTGTTTTAGTGTACATTTTAACTTTCTACAATTGATTGCTGTAAACTTACTTGTGAAAGATTTGATCCAAAATAAAATGATTTGTACAATATATGTTTGCCAAATAAATGTGCACAATCCTTGTTTAAATTTGAACAATAGATGTTTATTAGCAATTTTGGCCATGTGTTGTTATTTGCTTTACTATCCAGCCTGCCTAAAATTTGGGCCTTGCACATTATTCCTATTTCAGCCCAGCACGTCCCTTTTTTATTTGCAGCAAATGTTTTTTCTCTTAAACCAGGCCCAACCGGCCCTTTTCAAATCAATCATTAATAAATATTAATAAAAAATTTATAATAATATTTAACAAAACATTATTGTAACAAAAGGTTTATCAGTAAAAAAATACATTATGCTCTAAATATTATCTATCATATATTTTTTTAACAAACAACTTATATAATATTTATTTTCTTTTCTAAACAAAACAACATCTAATGGGTTTAAAAACATAACGGGCCTATAAATTGATAAGCACACCCCCTCCTTTTTCCAATTAACGACCCAAACAAAAATGGACCAAACAAGATGGACTCGCACTTGCAATTTTACTCACAATAATAATTTAAATGGACCTTAATATATTTAATTCCAAATGATAACAACTTAATTTTAAGTTGCCTTCACGAATTAAGGACTTAATAACTATTTTAATAATTTTCCACTTTCGAATCGCATGAGCCATTGGCCAACATGCTTCATAAATGGGCCTACGGATACATGAGTCTTTCTGATTTAGAAAGCCCGACTCTCCTGAATTTAAGTACACCCCATGATTGTCTTGGATATAGATGGGCCATCAGATACTGTTGTACCATCTTTATTTAAATATTTCTTCTATTTAAATCTGAAAAATAAAATCATCGAGGTAGGGAAAATTTGGGGTACGACAAGAGGCTTGTCAAAATTGAATTCCAAGGCATTTTGTTGCTCTATGGGGCTAGGGTTTTGAACTTCTAAGGGATATATCTTTCTCATATTTTGGTATTTTTGAGTGATTCCAAATACATGCTTCTCCTCAAAGAGTTATCAACAAATCACTTCAAAAGTTTCAAGAAAATTTTGTGTGGAAGATACCTAATGGTGTAGAAAGATAACGAGTCCTCTAGATAAGCAATCAAATTCCTTTAGGTGACTTCAAAAGATCATAACTTGGTGAATTTTTATCTCCTTGAGCCCATTATTTTCCAAAATGATCTTGAAGATATGAAATTCAACTCTTCTTTTATGTGCAAAATTTGAAAATGGATGGAAGATGCCCTAAGGATGCAAAAGATTATAGGTAATTTTATGAATTTTTGCCAACTTCAACAAGTCATAACTTTATCATTTTTTGGATATTTTAAATGGTTCAAGTATCAAAATGTCATTAAAGAGGTCTACTTCATTCCATCTTTTTTGGTCAAGATCAAATTTTATATGGAAGGCCATGTTTGGATGCAAGACATTATAAGTCATTTTTTGAAGAAAAACTTAGAATTTTTCTAAGTATAAAAGTCAACCTCTTTTTCTCAACTTTGACTCATCATAATTTTCATCTCAAGTATCCATTTGATTCCATTGATTGCACATTATAAAACTTGTGATATCAGGTTTCTAAATCTTCAAGAATCATGTCCTAAGACTCTTTGAGCTGAGAATGTCATTGATTCAAAAATGGTACCTTGAAACTGAAGTTTCACTTCAAGTCAGAATTTGAAATTCATGTTGTGGCTTCTAAACATCAAATTAGCACGCGTTTTTGGTCTAAACATGTTTAACCAACTTTCCAAAGTTGATTAGAACCTTGAAACTCAAGGATTGGATGATTTTTTATGCTAAATAAGTCACACCTTACTCGTGTATCAGGTTCACACGAATTCCCTCCAAATCTCATTATTTCACATGCTTGAAAATTCAACCAGCTTCCCTATAAATAGAGGATCATACCTCATTCATTTTCTCAATCTTAGAGAGCCAGAATCACCCTGCCAAATTTCTTCTTGAACCCAATTTTCTGCAACTTTGAATTTTCTTTTACAGCTTTCCTCAATCCATTTTCTTTGTCAATTCACCATCCTTGAACCTCACTGAAGCTAAGAGAATAAGAACCAAGCTTTAAGACTTCCTAAATCGTGCTAGCCAAGTCAATTTTCAGAGCTCTGCATTTGAACATCAATAGGTAGATTTCTTTGCCAATTCTCTCAAACTTTGATACTGTTATGAAGCTCTCATCATTCTGATTCTAGTTGCAACATTTGTTTTCAACTGGAAGTGTGTTTTGACCATGAAATTTCAAATCCCTTTTCAAATCTTCCCTTCCAAAACGACTGAGCTACACCTTATATAAATTTTTCGCGAGGGTACCATTGGAATCGTCTTGAAGAAACGAAGCGAATGGTACCGGTCTCGAGCTCTAATTTTACCGTTTCAAGGACTTGCAAATCTCGTGGCTGGAGGTTGAGGATGACCACCGTGTCATCTCTCAATCAATGATAGTGTGCCACACTTTTTTTTAAATCTGATTTAATTAATGATTCTGTGTTTTATTCACTAAAGACCATGATATGCACAACGTGTCTGATCTATTGGATTAACTTACTAACACATTTTGACTCTCATCCATTGGTCCATATTTTTTTGACTTTATTTTATTTTCGGATTTTTATATTTTATTTGTTTTAAACTTCAAAAATTCATAAAATACCCATTTTAACTTCAAAAAATATGAAAAAATTATGAAAAATACTTTTGATTTTTCTCTTTCTGATTATCATTTTTTATCAATTTTATTTTATATTTTGATATTTTTTATAATTTTTCACTTTATTTGAATTGTTTTAAATGTTTAAAAATACTTTTCTTTATTTTTAAGTTATGAAAAAAATATGGGCAGATCCAACGACCTCTTGACAAATATTGGTATCCTCGTTTTATTTTTATTTCTGACTTTACTATTTTTCACAATTTTTGGTTTATTTTGTCTATTTGTTTTGATTTAAAAATAGTTCCTGACTTAAAAAAATTACCAAAAATTTTATATAAATATTTGAGCTCGTTTATGATTTTTCTATGGTCTTATTTGATTTTTCTTGGATGTTTTGAACATAGTTGATATTTTCTACTTTTATTTCCTTTTTTAAACCATTTTAAAAAAAATATTTTTTCTTTGTTTTTTTAAATATATTTTATCTTGTATATATTCTGACTGATCTTAGACTATGAGATTTTGATCATGATCTTTATTAACATTATTGGATCCATGGTGTTGAGTTTAACTCCATAAAAAAAAGGATGAATGATTTTAATAATAGCCCGATTAAATTTTTGGTTCAAATGTGATTTAATTCTTACCATATCCCTCTTCATCTTATCCCCTTCTTATTGTACTAAATGTTATTGGAGAATTATTTACATATCATTTCTCAAAACAAATAGTACATAGATTGCTATTGACCGGCCTCAAAATAAGTGTGACTTCTATATAAGTCCACTTACGATTGCTTAACATATTGCTAAATTTTGTCCCAATTCGAGAAATGATCATTTGTGGCCCTAACCCAGGTTTGTAAGCCCAAGTATGTTAATTATAATACTTTGATCCAATAACCTTGAGATTCATTGTTAGGAGGCTTTGGTCTTATCAATCCTCTAATGAATATTCATCGGCTTTGGTCAAAGTGTATCACTTAAACATCGTTGATCATTTATTGTTACCTTGAGAATTTTAAATGGATGATATATTTGAAAAAAAACAAATGAAACTTGTTGTTGAGAGGCTTTGATTTTATCAATCTTCTAATGAGTTTCAAATGCAAGTTTCAAGATGGTCATTCAACTAACCTCTAATTCCTAATAATTGACTTTATTTTGTGCCTTTAATTTATACTCTTTACTTTAAGCACATTTATTTTAGCATTTACATTTCATGCTATTTTCATCTTTGCTCATTTGAGCATTTACTTTTATGTCATTGTTATTTTTCTCACTTGAGCTTTTCATTTTTTTAAGACACTTAATAATCAACTTCAATCATAAAAAGCTTTAATGTTGTTTGGACTACTTCGTTATTATCCTTGGCATTATGGAGATTATGGACTTATTGGACTTAGGATTAGAAGCCTTGATCTACCTTGAGACCTTGTGACCTCAACTGTTATTTTGTCTGGAGTTAGAATTCATCTGTATACAGTCGTTACTTTGCCCAATTTTTGTGAAGACTTAATGCAATTGAAGGTTGGTTTTCTTAAATGGTTTATTATCTTTGCTTGTTTGGTTTCAAATCCAAAGGATGGGAATTCTACATTGACTCATTGTGTCAAGGGTTGGCTTCTTGTTGGTTAGATGGTTCTTTTCCCTAGCTTTTATCTTATGCTTTAGGATAGTCCCTTCTTCTCCTCCCATCTTCTTTAATTTCAAAAAAATTTTCCCTCCTTTTGAAAACTCTTCTTGTTCTTAAACTTGAGTCGCTGTCGTAATAAAATTGGACTTAGGTCCATGCATTTTTAAAAAACATTTTCTTAATCAAACCTTAATAAATTTAATAAAACTTTTACATTTTTGTGAGAAGACTAAAAGTAAATTAATATCATTCGAACCATTTTGCCACTAAGAGATAATAACCCAAAAAAGGGGGAGATAATCTAAGTTCGGGGGTTGGTTATGCAAAGGGAAGGTATTAACACCCTAAACATTTAAGGTACTTCGCGGGAACCTCTTTGAAAATTTGTGTATTTTGGTTATAAATGTTGTATACAAAAATAGATTGTGGGGATGAGAAAAGAAATATATTTTTTACAATTTTTGCACCCGCCGCGGTTGCGAACCTTTAGTGCCTACCTACTGTCGTACTCTAAATTTGTCCTACCTCGATAATTTCATTTTTCTAGATTAAAATAGAAGAAATATTTAATTAAGGATGGTACATCAGTATCTGGTGGCCCATCTTTATCCAACTAGGGGTGAACCTTAAATTCAGGAGAGCGGGGCTTGCTAAAATCAGAAAGACACGTGTATCCATGGACCCATTCGCGTAGCATGTTGGCCAATGGCCCATGCGATTCGAAAATAAAAGTTATTCAAATAATTATTAAGCTCTTATTTATTAAATAGTTGTTATTAGTAAAAGAGAGGGGGAAATTAAATATAGTACATAAGCCCATTTAGGTTTTATTATTGTTAGTAAAAAGAAAAGGAGGTGCAAATATGAATGGCAGGCCTGTTGTATTTTTAGCAGCCCGTTTGTTGTTTTTGCTTTAGGAGAATTATTAAGCCCAATTAATTGTTGTTGTTAGAAAGAAGAAAAGGGAATGAATGGCAATTCAAAGGTATATTAAAATGAATATGGGCTCATTTTCTCGTTTTAGTCATTAAACAGTAAGGAGGGGGCATGTTTATCAATAAGTAAGTAGTCGTTTTGATATTTTTGTTTTACTATAAAAGAAGTTAGTAAATATTGTTTTGTATTTAGTATAATATTGTTTCATTAAAGGATATTACATTAAAACATTTATTATTAGTTTTTGGTATTATTGGACTAGATTGTCAAGGCTATATTGGGCCAGTTACATGAGAAATATTTTCGTGCTGTAATAAAAAAATAATAGCTTTGCTGGATAATAAAAAACAGATACAAGGCCCAAAAGCAAAAAAAACGCGTATTGTATCAATCAACCAAAAGAAAATCGTGGGCGTTTCAATAAGAACATCCACTGTAGAAATCAAAATTTGAGAAAAACGAATCAAATCTAATATTACACCAAATCCAAATCTCACACAATCTGGAAATCTATTACAAAATATACAGTAAAAATATTACAACAAATCAATTACAATCAATAATAGAGAATCAGATACTAATCTAAGATTTATAGAATCAATCTCTAATTCCTAAATCTATGCTAACAGTAATTCCAGCAAAACCTAATACTAAGCCCTATAAATACTTATTGAAGAAATGCAGAAAGGGGTGGTGGTAATACAGAGACAGGGCGTGGAATTATAGAAATCCATAAGAGAGGACGATAGAGAAAAGGGTTTGATTACAGAGAGGATGAAAAAACCGGGAAAAGAAGAAGAACAACACGCCGATTGGGGTTTCGATCTCTGAAACCCTAATTGGCCTCCCTTTCTAACTGCGAGCCTCCCTAACAGTGGACCACCGCTAGTCGTTGCCGCCATCACCATCGTCTCCACCGCGCCACTGGAATCTGCGAAATCAAAGAAGAGCGAAGATTAGCACGAATCAAACAGAAAGATCAAGGGACGATATCGCGTGAAGGGTAAAGAACTTAGCTTTTTTGTGTGTTGATGTATTGAGGGATGCTGGGGTTTTCGTTCGCGATGAGAGGTTTTGGGCCACCGCCGGGAGATGGTGCTTTAGGGTTTGCAAAGAGAGAGAAAGGATGAAGGGTTGTATGGAGGCGGTATGTTATTTTGCTATAAAAAACAAAAACATGATGAAGTAAAATGTAAAAGAAACAATACTCATAGTTAGTTTAGTCTGGTACCCGCGCGCCCATAATAATTTATGTGTTCCCTCAATTTCATCCAGTGGATCTTGATCAGACGACCATTAGGCCAAGTCTAGACGTTAGTTACCATACTTCAGGCCACACACAACCGCTCTGGCTTTCTAAAACACAATGGGCTAGGCCCAAATGTTATCCATACCCCCTTCTTCCTAGTTGCTAAACATCAGAACAATATACACCCCTTTCAAAAAAAATTGTATTTGGGCCTAGCCAGTATTCCAAATTGCACCCCTGATTTGCTTGTTAGTTCAACACTACACCCCCAGGTTCAAATTAATTAAATTATTTTTTTATTTACTATTATTATTATATTTTGATATTATTATATATTATTATAATTACTTAATTTTTTATATTATTATTTGTAATTATCATTTATTATTTATAATCCCTTTTATGTAAATATTATTATTAATATATTTTATTTACTATTTAAATATTACTATATTATCAAATAAATTTATTTTGTATCAAAATTGCGTATATTATTTTATATATTATTTGCATTAAAACTTTCTCTAATAATGCATTAATCAAGATCTTTGCAATTAATATGATTAAAAAACACGAAACAAATAACAAACTATTTTTCGCAATAAACTAAGCTAATCAACAGTTTTTGCAAAGGGTTTCAAACAGATTTTGATATACTGCACATTTAGTTAAAATCTACGCAATCACTACTCCCTAACAAAATGCGAGGTTATTCCAAATGCGTTTGCGACCCCTAAAAAACACAAACCCCATACGAACTACGAATTAGGACTCTGATTCCTCATAAGAGGATACGTAGGCATACGATAAAAAATTGTGGCGAGTGTTTCTGATTAAAACTTGAAATCCTGTTTACCCCAAACCTAAACCTAGAGCCTAGTATCCTTGTGAACAAGGTAGATGAAAGGTTCCTAACACCTTCCTTTCGTCTAATTGAGTCTGAAACCTAGAATATTTGCGAATTAGGGTTTTCTATTAGATTCCCTTCCGTAGGATAAAAACTAATAGTGGCGGCTGTGATTTTAAATCCAGTTGCTACATGTACGACCTTCGGTGCAATAGGGCATCAGGGTACACGTAGTTCATCTTTTAAAAATTTTAAAACACATGTGTGTTGGTTAATTTTAAGAGACGGGACATCATCGTCTTATCCGAGTGGAAGAACATACTTACTACCCACGATTATGAGAAAGGAGAATTTGCATCATCATAAAGTGGAGGATATGGCTTGGACTTTAAAATCAAAAAATCCTCGCTCAACACCCGAGGGGAAAATATCTCACTTCACTACATATTGTAGAAGTATAGTAGCTCTCACCACTACGAGTATTGACAAAAGTCTAATATTTTTGAGAAAAGTTTTTTAAAATTAAAAAAAGGGGCCAAAGTGGAAAAATGGTTTGAATGAAATTGATTTACTTTTAGTCTTCTCACAAAAATTTCAAGGTATTATTCAGTTGATTAAAGTTTGATTAAGAAAATGTTTTGAAAATGCATGGACCTAAGTCCAAGTTTATTATGAAAGTAGTTCAAGTTTAGAAACAAGAAGAGTTTTCAAAAGGAGGGAGAAGATTTTGAAATTAAACATGATGGGGAGATATGAAGGGACTATCCTAAAGCATAAGGTAAAAGCTAGGGAAAAGAACCATCTAACCAACAACAAGCCAACGCTTGACATAATGAGTCAATGTAGAATTCTCATCCTTTGAATTAAAACCAAATAAACAAAAGTAATGAACCTCTTAAGAAAACCAAGCTTCAATTGAATTAAGTCTTCACAAAAATTGGGAAGAGTAACAACAGTATACAGATGAATTCCATATCACCTACAAAACATGTAATCACAATAACCTGCACATAAAACAAAAAAACAATCCAACGTCTTGGGGAAAACCCCAAGAACTCCAGACAAAAAATAACAGTTGAGGTCACAAGGTCTCAAAGATAGGTCAAGGTTTGTAATCCTAAGTCCTAGAAGTCCATAATCTCCATAAATGCCAAGGATATTAACCAAGTAGTCCAAGTAACATTAAAGTTTTTATGGTTCAAGTTGATTATTAAGTATCTTCAAAAAGGAATGAAAAGCTTAAGTTAGCAAAATGAAAATGGCATAAAAGTAAATGCTCAAATGAGAAAAGATGAAAATAGCATGAAATGTAAAATGCTTAAGTAAATGGTGCATAAAGTAAAAGCATGAAGTAAAGGCACCAAATAAAGTCAATTGTTAGAAATTAGGGGTTAGTTGAATGACCATCTTGAAACTTGCATCTGAAACTCATTAGATGATTGATAAGACAAAAACCTTTAAACAACAAGTTTCATTCCCTTTTTGTTAAGTATATCATCCATTTAAATTTCTCAAAGCAACATTAAATGATCAATGATGTTTAAGTGATTCACTTTGACCAAAGTTTATGAAGATGCATTAGAGGATTGATAAGACTAAAGCCTCCTAACAACAAATCTAAAAGTTATTGCATCAAAGGATTCAAATTAACATACTTGGGCTTACAAACATGGGTTTGAGCCACGAATGATCATTTCTCGAATCAAGACAAAATTTAGCGCTATGTTAAGCAATCGTAAGTCGACTTATATAGAAGTCGCACCTATTTTGAGGTCGATCAATAGCAATCTATGTACGCTATGTTTTGATAAATGATATGTAAATCATTCTCCAATAACACTTGGTACAATAAAGAAATGGATAAGATGAAGAGGGATAAGGTAAGAATTAAACCACATTGAACCAAAAATTTAATCAAACTATTATTAAAATCATTCATCCATTTTTTGTGGAGTAAACTCAACACCATGGATCCAATGATGTTAATAAAGCTCATGATCAAAATTTCATAGTCCAAGATCAGCCAGAATATATGCACAATAAAATTGTATTTAATAATAAAGAAAAAAGATTTTTAAAACGGTTTTAAAATAAAAATAAAAGGAGAAAATATCATTTATATTCAAAACATCCAAGAAAATTCAAATAAGACTGTAGAAAAATCAGAAATAAGTTCAAATATTTATATAAAATTTTTGGTGATTTTTTATAGGCAGAAACTATTTTTAAACTAATAAAAATTGCTCAAATAAGTAGAAAAAAAGATCAAAAATAGTAGAATTCAAAATAAAATTCTAAAAAAAATTAATAAGGTCAGAAATAATGGAAATGATGTCGATGAATTTTTTTAGAATTTAAAAATGCTCAAAAGTATTTTTTAAATTATTAAAAACAACCCAAAACAAAGAAAAAATATAAGAAATACCAAATCTAAAAATAAAATTATAAAAAAATAAAATTCAGAAAGAGAATATTTGAAAATATTTTTTTGAATTTTTTCATTATTTTTGAATCAAAAATTAATTTTCTATGAATTTTGGAAGTTTAAAACAATTAAAATATAAAAATAAAAAATAAAAAATAAAGTCAAAAAAATGTGGACCAATGGATGAGAGTCAAAACGCGTTAGTAAGCTAAACCAATGGATTAGACGTGTTGTGCATATCAAGGTCTTTAGTGAATAAAGCATGAAATCATTAATTAAATTAGATTTTTTTTTAAAAGCGTGGCATGCTTTCATTGGTTGATAGATGGCACATTGGTCATCTTAACCTCTAGCCAATGAGATTTGTAGGTCAATGAAACTGTAAAATTAGAACATGAGACCGGTAACATTCGCTTAGTCTCTTCAAGACGATTATAATGGTACCCTCGCGAAAAATTTATATAAACTATAGCTCAATCGTTTTGGAAGAAAAGTTTTGAAAAAGGATTTGAAATTTCATGACCAAAACGTACTTCCAGTTAATAATAAGAGTTGCGACTTGAATCAGGATGATGAGAGCTTCATAACAGTATCAAAATTTGAGAGAATTGGTGGAGGAATCTACCTATTGAAGTTAAGTTTCAGAGCTCTGAAACTTGACTTGGCTAGCATGATTTAGAGAGGATTTCAGCTTAGTTCTTCTTCTGTTAGCTTCAGTGAAGTTCAAGGAAGGTGAATTGACAAGGAAAATGGATTGAAAAAGGCTGTAAGAGCAAATTTGAAATTGCAGAAAATTGAGTTCAAGAGGGAGTTTGGCAGGGTGGTTCTGGCTCTCTAAGCTTGAGAAAATGAATGATGTATGATCCTCTATTTATAGGGAAGTTGATTGAATGATCAAGCATGTGGAATGATGGGGTTTGAGCAAAATGTATGAAATTGAAAACAAGAAAAGTGTGACTTCTATATTAATCAAAAGTCATCCAAACCTTGTGTTTCAATGTGCTAATCACTTCTAGAAATTCGTTAAACATGATTATAAGCAAAAACACGCAGAAAATTTTGTGTTTCAAACCAATGGCATTGTCAGCTCAAGGATTCTTAAGACATGATTCTTGAAGCTTTAGAAACATGAGATCACGAGCTTTATAATGTGAAGGGAATGGAAACAAATGGATGCCTAAGTTGAAAATTGCAATAAGTCAAAGTTGAGAAAAAGAGGTTGACTTTCTATACTTATAAAATTTTAAGTTTTTCTTCAAAAATTACCTATAATGTCTTGCATCCAAACATGGTCTTCCATTTGAAATTTTCTCTTGACCAAAAAAGATGGCATGAAGTAGATCCCTTGAATGGTAGTTTGAGACTTGAACCATTCAAAATCTCCAAAAATTGAGAAAATTATGACTTGTTGAAGTTGGAAAATTTTCATAAGAGACCTATAATATTTTGCATCCTTAGGGCATCTTCTATCCATTTTCACACTTTTCACTTAAAAGAATGGATAAAGTTCATATTAGTAAAATCAATGTGGAAAAAGAATGGGCTCAAGTAGATAAAAATTTACCAAGTTATGGTCCTTTGAAGTCACATAAGGGAAATTGATGGTTCATCTAGAGGACTTGTAATCTTTCTTCATCATCAAGTACCTTTCACACAAAAATTTCGTTGAAACTTTTGAAATTATTTGTTGATAACCATTTGAATAGAAGCATGTTTTTGGAACCACTCAAAAATACCAAAAGATGAGCAAGATATATCCCTTTGAAGTTCAAAACCTTAGCTCCTAGCAACAAAATGCCTTGAGAACCCTTTTCAATTTTGACCAACCTTCTTGCACAAATATTTTTGTCATGTAAATAGAAGTTATTGAGGATGATAATGAGGAACCGTAGAAACCATAAACACTTCCAAATATTGAGAATTGAGGAAAATATGCACTTGTGATCAAGAAATCAAGGACTTATCCAATTAGGCCAAACTTTTTCAATCACCCCTTGTATCTTTTGACTATATTTGATAACTTGAGGCATGATGACTCATAATAGACTTTGTGATGATATTACTTCAAAATATCCTCAATGATGAAGCTTGAATCTCAATGAATATTTTGTTGAAGAAGGCATGGAAATAGACTCGTGAACCTGTAGATCAACTTGATGGAAAGTGTTGTGCTCTCACCTATAACATCACCAATTAGGGAAAAAAATTCATTGTATTTATTAGCTAAAAGTTAATCAAAACCAAACATTGATGATAACAAAAATACAAGTCAAAGTGCTTGGTGATTCCCCATGAGCAAAGCCAAAGATAAGGAGAGGAACCAAACCCTAGTGTGTGATCTTGTTGCATTGTGATGGTATGAAATAATAGATGAATCTTAGGGGGGGAAATTAGGGTACAACGCTGTGCGAGTCAAGTCAATCCAATGGCTTAGTCTCAACATTTCTACCACTACACCAGGCTTCTAGATCAATTATGGTTCTGAGAGGATCTTCTAAGGAGTCAGTGGGAGTTGGAGAATCGGAAATGATGATAGGAGTGTTAGGGGGTGTTAAATCATATGGAGAAGGAATATCTGGAAGGGAAACGCATTGTGAAGGTTTGGTAGAGATATTTGGTGATTGAGAGGTGTTGAGAGAGCAGCTGATGCATGGAATAACTAGTGTGGTTTCGAGCATTTGTTCAAAGGCAGTATTTAGATTTTCTGTTTGGGAAGCTTCAAAGAATGTATTAAATTGATCAATATCAGATAGAACTGGTGCAAGTTCTATATGAGTTTGAGCAAATTGGGTAGAAGAGGGATTTATTAGAGGATGATTAGTGGGTATGGTGGTGTCAATTTCTATGTCAAAGTCATCAAGAGTTTGTGGTGAGGGATTTTAGCATGTTTTAGAGATGAGGAGGGTTAAGATGTTGACAATAATACTAATTAGACAACAGAAAAGAATGAAGAGTTACCTTTCTTTTTAGCAGCTTTAGGAGTTTTCAGTGAAGTTCCTTCTCCAATAACTTTTCTTTTCCTTGACTTTCTGGTAGCAACTTCTAGAGGTTTTTGCCTAAGATCTAGGATATTGACATCTAGAATTGTTCCATCACTTTTTCAAGCTTCTAGGTATCTGAGGACAACTTTTAGAGATGAGTTTGCTTGAGTGAAGAGAGGAAAATCCTTCAGAGGGACTCTTCTAGTGGTGATGACTTCCTTTGTAGTAAGTGTATGATCCTTCTTAATGGTTTCTATAGTCTTCATCTTCTTGAGGTTCTTGGCATTGAAAAGCTTTCCAGCATAAGGTTCCAGAACACTAGCTTGTTGAGCTTCACTCAGATGTTCTACCAGCTTGTTCTCTGTCAGAATATCTAAGATCAGCCTTCCCAACAGAATCCAATATCTTTTAGTTCTTTCTTCTTATCTTGTTTCCTTGACACTGGTCTTCAGATGATTGAATATAATATGAGGGAGGTGGATTTTGGCCTTGGTTGCGATGAAGTACAGCAGGTATTGTTGATCAATGTTGATGTAGTCTAGAGAACTTGTTGGTTTCTGTGGTTGATACATCCTAGAATTATTCTAGACCAAATTATGAGATAGTCTTTTAGATCATCGATCTTGTTAGAGGGTTGTCCAGAAATGAATATTTCTTTGGATACAATGGTTAGTTCATAACCTTTTTCTGCCATTTCATTGCACCTGATCTCGTTTCCATCATGACCAATGAGCTTTCCAATGAGATCTTCGATGATGACAATCTTCTTTCCCATTACATATGAAGTTACTTGATGATTTGATGTAGTAGCATGAATCCATATTTCTTTAACCAGTTTGGGAAAAACTAGACCAATTAATCGATAAAAGTATTTTGTCCATCCTTGAAACTCAACATCAGGAGTAAGATCATGCCTATTTCCGTTCATGCTTTCAAAATAAACTATAAGTTCATAGAGAACTTCAAGATTATCAATCGAAGTGAGGAGAGTTCTTGTAGGTTCAACATATCTTCCTTTGTTTGGAGTAAAGGATGAACCAAGGATGTTTATTTGAGGAGCAGGATCTTGATACTTTTGTTGTTGTTGTTGAGAAGAAGAAGCCATTTTTCACAGACTTGGGATTTAAGAGCACACAAAAGGGAAAAAAGTACAAGTTCAAAGAAAACAGGTTGAGTGAGAGTGAAAGTGTGAAAGTGATTTATGGTGAAAGTGAGGTATAAATAGCCAATGGAGAGAAAACATGAAATTAATTTCAATTAATAAAATAACAAAAATTATTAACAATAATAATGATTTCTGACGAGGGGATGGCTTGAAGATTTTGTAAACAGTTACCGATGTGACTCGCGCCTCAACGCATCAACTCAAATGTTTCAGCCCTTCAGATTTTAAACACGTGTACAGCCTCAGAGAGTGACTTAGCGTTTAGGTTTGACAAAAGTTGATGTGGTTATCTGCTTGCGTCTATCTTTGAAATGAAGAGATTTTAGAAAACATTCAGATCTTCTGGATAGTTTCTGAGACAATTTTCCTTCTCACTTATGAAGAACTATTGTTCAGATGTTCAAAAAACAAATCAAAAAATTCTAAGGATTAAAAATACAGAAACTGCATTTTCATTCAGGGCATAATTCCATACTGGGTGTTTCATAATTAAATTAAATCTATTTTTAACAAGGGGTTTTGTGAAAACATCATCCCATTGGTGGTCTGTGTCTATAAATTTTAAACAAAGAATTCCCTTCTGAGTATAGTCCCTAATGAAATGTTGTTCAATTTCTATATGTTTAGCCCTAGAATGTAAAATAGGATTTTTAGAAAGGCAGATAGCAGAAGTATTATCACATAGGATAGGAATGTTACTCTCATAAATATCAAAGTCTTCAACTTGACTCTTCATCCATAGCACCTGAGTACTGCATCCATATGCAACTATATATTCAGCTTCAGCAGTTGATAGTGCAATAGTGGATTGTCTTTTGCTTGACCATGAGATTAAGTTATCTCTCAGAAACTAGCAGCTTCCAGAAGTACTTTTTCTTTATATTCTATCTCCAGCAAAGTCAGCACCAGAGTACCCTATTAATTTGTATTCTCTGGATTTTATATAACAAAGACCAAGATTAGTAGTACCTTTCATATACTTGAAAATTCGCTTAACAGTTGTTAAGTGAGATTCTCTAGGATCTGATTGGAATCTAGCACAAAGACAAATGCTATATAGAATAGTCTTGAAGCTGTTAAATATAGGATAGAACCAATCATACCTCTATAGAGCTTTTGTTCTACTTTCTTACTTAAGTCTTCCTTTTCTAGAATACATGTAGGATGCATATGAGTTTTGGATGGCTTACTTTCTGACATATAAAATTTCTTCAGAAGTTCTTTAACATACTTACTTTGATGTATGTAGGTTCCTTCTAGAGTTTTATTGATTTGAATTCCCATAAAGAACTCGAGTTTACCCATCAAGATCATTTCAAATTATGTCTGCATAGTCTTAGCCAATTCTTTGTCCAAGGAGACTTTAGTAGATCCAAAAATTATATCATCTACATATATTTGATAAATCAGGATGTCATTTTTAAATTATTTATAGCATAGATTTGTGTCCACCATCCCTCTGGTAAAATCATTTACTAAGAGAAAGTTACTTACTCTTTCATACCAAGCTATGGGAGCTTATTACAGACCATATAACAATTTCTTAAGTTTATAAACATATTTTGGATGTTTTGTATTTTCCAAACCAGGGGTGGTGCACATAAACTTCTTCATCAATGTAACCATTTAAAAAGGCACTTTTGACATTCATATGATAAAGAGTGATGTCATTATTTGCAGTAAATGAAATTAAAAGTATGATAGATTCTAACCTGGCGACTGGAGAAAAGGTTTTTGTGTAGTTTATCCTTTCTTAGTGATTATAACCTTGTGCAAGCAATTGTGCTTTGTTTCTGAGAACTTCTCCTTTTTCACTTAGCTTTTTTATGAAGACCCATTTAGTTCCAATGATGTGAAAGCCTTTTGGTTTAGGAACTAGATCCCATACATCGTTTCTGGTAAATTGATTTAGCTCTTCCTGCATTGCAAGAATCCAATCATTGTATAGAAGTGCTTCGTCTATGGAAGTAGGTTCGATCAGTGACATTAATCCCATGAGAGACTCTTCAGTATTTCTGAATGTAGATCTTATTCTGATTGGATCATCTTTATTTCCCATAATCACGTTTTCAGTATGTGCTAAGCTGCTTCTGGATTGTCTTTTCTGGATGGATTCTTCAGAAGTTGTTGTAATATTTATGATGTCTTCTTTTGTATTTGGATGAAGTTCTGAACTTTTATTTTTTGAAGATTTATCTTCAATACCTATAATTTGAACTTCTATATCTGCAAAAGATTCACCCTGCTTTTACTTTTGAGTTCGAAGCTTATCATCAAATCTGACACTAATAGATTCTTCCACAATTCTTGTTTCTGTGTTATATACTCTATAACCTTTTGAACATTCAGAGTATCCTAACATGAAACACTTTTGTGCCTTAGAGTCAAAATTATTCAAATGATCGTTACCAGTGGTTCCAGAGCCTATCTTTCCTTTCTGATTGCCTGTGAAACCTACGTATCCTCCATATTTAAGTTCCAAGCTTTGGAACATATGCTTTCTTCATGTCATGTGTCGAGAGCATCAAGAGTTTAGGTACCAAGAATGGTGTTTCAACATTGTGGTTAAATACATCTATAACATAGATGATTTTATCCTTAGGTAACCATATCATTTTGGGTCCTTGTTTGTTAGAGTTTCGAAAACTCTTATTGAAATTTTGGTTTCACAAGAGAATTCAGAAAGTAAGATTTACTAGTATATTTTATAGCATGTGTGTGTCCATATGTGAAGTGTGAGTTTAAAGGTGTATATTTTATGACCATATCATCAACTTTCTTTGGTTGATATAGTTCTTCTTCTTTTGGTTTCACACATCCTACGCATTTTCTATCGTTTCTGCTAACTCCATAGATTATTGAAACCATGTTGCTTCTATCTATGTTTTAGCTAGAAATTTTTGAAAACTATAATCATATTCTTTTATGATGCTATCAGAACTAGTTAAAACTTCTGAGACATATTCTTTTTGAGCTTTTTGTAACTCGTTTTTAATAACAATTTTTTTTTTAAGTTTAGATATGGTTTCTTTTAGCTCAGAATTTTCTTCTTTTAGTTTCCTAGTTTCTTCACAGTCAGATACTAGACCATGTTTCAGGTTCCTGTATTTGAATTGAAGTTGCTGATATTTTTCAAGAATTTATGACAGACTATCTTCTAATTGAGATCTAGAAAATTTAGAGAAAACCTCTCCTGCTTCTGAGTCTGATTCAGATGAATTAGTGTCATCTGATATGTTGGCCATTAAAGCGATATTGGCACGTTTATCTTCTGATGTTCATTCTGCTTCATAATTTTCTGAGTCATACCAATTACCCATAAGACTTTACTTCTTATCTTTATTAAATCTCTTCTTTGTCTTTTCTTTCTGAAGTTTAGGACAATCGATTTTGTAGTGACCAAGTTCCTTTCATTCGTAACAAATAACATCTTTGTTTCTTGACTTTTTGTATCCAGAGGATGATTCAAAATAATCGCTTGATCTCCTAGGATTTCTAAATTTCTTTTGTCTGTGCTTCCATAGTTGTTGGACCCTTTTGGAGAGAAGAGATAGTTCGTCTTCTTCTGATGAGGATCCTCTAGAGCTTTCTTCTTCTTCCTGAAAGGATTTAGTTTCCTATTTTTTATTATAATTAAGAGAAAGAGACTTACCTTTCTTCTGGGGCTCATCTTTTTCTATTTATATCTCATGACTTCTCAAGGAGCTGATAAGTTCTTCAAGAGATATATTGTTCAGATCTTTGGAAAGCTTTAAGGCTGTGACCATGGGTATCCATTTCTTTGGTAAGATTTTGATGATTCTTTACATGATCTGCTGTTGAGTACTCTTTGACCAGAACTTTCAACCCAACAACCAGAATTTGAACCTTTGAGAACATTGTTTCAATTATTTCATCTTCCTCAATCTTGAAACTTCGTACTTATTGATGAGTGCAAGAGCTTTGGCCTCTTTGACTTGTGTGTTGCCTTCATGGGTCATTCTCAGAGAGTCAAACATGTTTTTAGAAGAATCTATGTTTGTGATCTTCTCATACTCGGTGTATGAAATGGCACTCAAGAGAATCGTTCTAGCCTTATGATGATTTCTGAACACTTTCTTTTGTTGATTTGTCATTTTATTACTATTAATCTTCTGATCATTTTCATGACCAGGATGCATGTAGCCATCAGTCACCATATCCTAGAGATCAGCGTCATGAGCTAGAAAGAAACTTTTGATTATGTCTTTCCAGTAATCGAAATTTTCTCTGTCAAACATCGGGGGTTTGCGGATGATTTTGTCTTTATCATCATAGTTATCATTGTTGTTGTTCTGAACTGGTTCCACCATAGTGTTTTCTTGATATGATCTTTTTCTGGCACAATTAGGTGTTAGCACCCAGAACCAGGCGCTCTGATACCAATTAAAGGATAGAAAAACATAAGAAATGGGATTTGAATTAGGTTTTTCAAAAAATAAAAACATTATGACACGTTTGGTTTTCCTGGTTCGTTTGAACTCAAACTACTCCAGGCCACCCGCCCGGGTGATTTTGCCTCTCTCAATCGAGGTCTTAATCCACTAATCAAAACTTTTATTAGAACTCACAAAGACTACTGTCAATGTCTTCTTGAGACTAAACCACAACTTGGTTTCTCAAGGAATTACAAAATGTGAATAAAAAATTTGTACAAGAATGTTTCTAGTAAACTATATCACAACGGTGACATTTACACAATGTTAAAGAACAGTGAACGGTATAATAGATAAAAGAGCTTTATGAATATTTCTATTGTATGCGTGCAAGTGTTGTTTGGTCACCCTTTGATAACTCTTTTATATAGGCAAAGCTCTTTAGATCCATTTGAGATAGAGAATATGTTTTTTGAAGGTTGATAAAATGTTGTTAATGCACTTTCCAAAAATACAGATCTTGTCTGCTACCAGTCGTTACTCCTTGATTTGTAATAAATGAAATGTAACGCATCAGAATTTTGCTTCTTTGAAATCTGATCAGAATAAGAATAATAACGTTGAGACGTTACATCATTAGAGTATTACTTCATCATATTTTAGCTGGCAGCTTTGGTGCTTAAGAAGTTATAACATCATAACTTATTCTATTGAGCGTGATGCTTTAATTTAGTTTGCACAGATATTATTATTAGATCTTCTTAGCGCAATTTGTTCACCAACTTCTATGCTTCTTTATCATAACTTATCTGCATATTTAAATAATTTATTAGAGAGTATAATTGTTCTTTATATATATCATGTATTTGTTATCATCAAAACTATTACTAATATGTAGAACCAAACTATGTTTTAATAGTGGGGCTTTATTAAAAATAACTCTTTCCATTATGCCTAAGGTGGAAAAGATCTTGTATCAGGCTTTGTTTCAAGTTTATCATCATTAATAAAATCATGTTTTCTACTATACTTCTGTGTTTACTTTTCTTTCTTTTTTTTTTCTGAAAAAATTGTAATCCTAAAGAACCCTGATAAGATTTAAAAATATATATATTTTTCAAAAAATCTACATAAAACTTTGTTCACTCTTTAACTTATCTTTAAAATCAAATGTAAATCACATGTGCAGATTAAAACATGAACCCATTGAAAGACATGATTCCATGTCCTCTCCCAACTTTGAGTTCCATGTGTTAAAAGTCGAAGAAGAAGACATAGAAGAGATACCTGAGGAAATTTCTCGATTGTTAGAGAGAGAGAGAGAGAGAGAGAGAGAAAATCCATTCATCCTCACGAAGAGCTAGTAGAAGTGATCAACTTGGGTACCGAGGAAGATAGGAAATAAATCAAAGTTGGAGAACTGCTTAACCCAGGTGTTAAAGAAAGGATAAAAGAGCTTCTCAAAGAGTTTGTTGATGTATTTGGTTGGTCCTATTGAGATATTCCAGGGTTCAACACCAATATCGTGGAGCACCATCTTCCGTTAAAACCAGAATGTTTGCGGGTGAAACAAAAGCTTAGAAGGACTCACCATGATATGGATAAGAAGATTAAAGAGGAAGTTCAAAAACAGATTGATATAGGTTTTCTTGTTGCCTCTGAGTATCCTCCTTGGTTGGCCAACATAGTTCCCGTTCCTAAGAAAGATGGCAAAGTAAGAATGTGCGTCGATTACCAAGATTTGAACAAAGCTAGCCCAAAATATGATTTCCCACTACCACACGTTGACATGCTGGTTGACAACACTGCAAAGTTCAATGTCTTTTCATTTATGGATGGTTTCTCCGGCTACAACAAGATCAAGATGACACCTGAAGATATGGAAAATACTGCTTTCATTACACTTTGGGGAACATTTTGCTATAAAGTGATGCCCTTTGGGTTGAAAAATGTTGGTGCTGCATATCAAAGAGCTATGACTACTCTATTCCATGACATGATGCATAAGGAGATCGAGGTCTATGTATATGACATGATTTCCAAATCACAAAATGAATAAGACCATGTGGAAGATTTGCTGAAGTTTTTTCAACGCCTGAGGAAGTATCAACTCTGCTTGAATCCCAATAAGTGTACTTTCGGTTTCTGTTCGAGAAAGCTGCTAGGTTTCATCGTCAGTCAGAGAGGTATTGAAGTTGATCCCGACAATGTCAGAGCTATTCAAGAGATTCCTGCACCAAGAACAAAAAAACAAGTGAGAGGGTTTCTTTGATGTTTGAATTATATATCCAAATTTATGTCCCTTATGATAGTTGCTTGTGGACCGATTTTCAAATTACTTAGAAAAGACAAAAGTTATGTATAGACTGAAGATTTCCATAAAGAATTTGATAGCATCAAGGAGTATATACTTGAACCACCCATCCAGATCCCGTCGATTGAAGGAAGACCTTTGATCATGTATCTAATTGTATTGGAAGATTTTATGGGTTGTGTGTTAGGTCAGCAGAATGAGACTGGAAGAAAAGAACATGCCATTTACTACCCGAGTAAGAAACTCATAGATTGTGAGTCTCGTTACTCCATGCTTGGGAAAACTTTTTATGCCTTGGCTTGGGCTGCTAAACGTCTTCGCCAATACATGATTAATCACACGGTTGATATCTAAAATGGATCCAATTAAGTACATTTTTGAGAAACATGCTTTAACCGGAAGACTTGCCCATTGGCAGATGTTGTTATCAGAATACATTATAGAGTATCGTTCATAAAAACCTATCAAAGGAAGTGTTATGGCTGACCATTTGGCACACCAACTTATTGATGATTACCAGTCTGTCAGATATGATTTTCGCGACGAAGATGTTATGTACCTGAAGGTTAAGGATTGTGACGAACCTGAGTTCGAAGAAGGACCAGATCTAGAATCTTGATGGGGTCTATTTTTTTATGGAGCCGTTAGTGCTTATGGAAGTGGAGTTGGGGAAGTCATCATTACTCTTGAAGGTGCTCACATTCCTTTCTCTACAAGATTAATGTTTGACTGTACCAACAATATGGCAGAGTATGAAGCTCGCATTATGGGTCTTGAAGAAGCAATTGATCTAAGAATTAAAGTCCTTGATATATATGGATACTCAGATCATGTGATTAACTAGATAAAAGGAGAATGGGAGACTCGCCATGTTGGCTTAATTCCATACAAAGATTATGCGATGAGATTACTGACTTTCTTCAACAAAGTTGAGTTGTACCATATTCCCCATGAAGAAAATCAAATGGCTAATGCTTTAGCCACTTTGTCTTCCACGTATCAAGTGAATCGTTGCAACGGTATTCCTATAATACGAATCATGCGCCTGGAGAGACCTGCTCATGTGTTCACAGCAAGAAGCATCAAATAACAAGCCTTGGTTCCATGACATTAAGTGTTTCCTACAAACTCAAGAATACCCACCAGGAGCATCCCGTAAAGATAAGAAGACTTTGAGAAGACTATCTGGTAATTTCTTCCTGAATGGAGATGTATTGTACAAAAGAAACTTTGATATGGTACTGTTAAGATGTGTGGATGAACGTGAATCAGCTTTTCTAATGCAATAAGTTCACGAAGGATCCTTCAGTACCCATGCCAATAGGCACGCAATGGCTAAGAAAATGTTGAGATCAGGTTACTATTGGCTGACAACGGAACTTGACTTTTGTAAATATGTAAGGAAGTGCCATAAGTTCTAGATCTATGAAGATAAAATTCATGTGCCTCCGACTCTTCTCAATGTTTTGTCTTCTCTGTGTCCTTTCTCAATGTAGGGTATTAATATAATCGGTATGATTGAACCCAAAGCCTCAAACAGACATTGTTTCATCCTGGTGGCTATTAATTATTTCACCAAGTGGGTCGAAGCAGCTTCGTACACGAATTTAACTCATCAAGTAGTGGTTAAGTTTATCAAGAACCAACTCATATGCCGATACGGTGTGCCAAGAAAAATTATCATAGACAATGGGTCAAATCTAAACAATGCAATGATGAAAGAACTCTGCAATGGTTTCAAGATAAAACACCACAACTCTTCTCCCTACAGACCAAAGATGAATGGTGTTGTTGAAGCTGCTAACAAAAATATTAAGAAAACTATTCAGAAGATGATTATAACTTACAAGGATTGGCATGAGATGTTACCCTTTACTCTGTATGGTTATCGCACATCCATTCTCACTTTGACAGGGGAAACTCCATTTTATCTGGTACATGGAATGGAAGCAATACTCCTTGTAGAGGTTGAGATCCCATCAATGAGAGTTCTAATGGAAGCTGAGTTATCTAAGGCTGAGTGGTGTCAAAGTAGATACGACCAATTGAATCTGATAGAGGAGAAAAGGATGATGACCTTGTGTCATTGCCAGTTATATCAAAAGAGAATGAAACAGGAATTCAATAAAAAGGTTCGACCTCGTGAGTTCAGAGAAGGTGACCTTGTGCTTAAGAGGATCATATCTTTTCAAGCTGATGCTAGGGGAAAGTGGGCTCCAAATTTTGAAGGTCTGTATGTGGTTAAAATTACCTTCTCTAGCAGTGAAATGACTCTGATGACTATGGACAGTGAAAAGCTCCCGTGTCTAGTGAATTTCAATGCAGTCAAGAAATACTTTGTCTAAAAAGAAACAAAAGAACAACTCTCTAAGTTGAAAACTTGAAAAGGTGACTTAGGTAAAAAAAACAAGCGTCTCGGTGGACTGAAAACCCGAAAGGGCGGTCGAGGAAAAAATTAGAGACATAAACAGAAAAATAATAATCTCGGTAGATTGAAAACCCAAAAGGGAAATCTAGGCAAAAATTAAAGATCTTTGTGACAAGTAACAACATTGGTCCGAGACTGATCTTCTTCAAGCTATTTATCCTACAAAGAGTCTTCATCAAGTTCATCTCCAGTGAAATTTGAACATAGTTGAAATGCAAAATTGATAGGGAGAATATGATTGTGTATTTCAATATAACCTTTCATATAATTACCATTTTTCGAACCTTGTAAATAGCCATGGAGTTACGCCAATTGCGAACTACCATTCTATTGAATAAATTTGAGCCTTTGTCCATTTGTTTTCTACTCTTATCTTATTTCAGCCATGCAAAATTTATTTTATTCTGTATGATGATTTTGAAACAATTTGTTAATAAAAATGTGTTTTAAATTATATATATATATATATATATATATATATATATATATATATATATATATATATATATATATATATATATATATATATATATATATCTGTGTGTGTGTGTGTATGTGTGTGTGTGTAGAAACAAAGAGTGTTTTCTTGCAACTCGTGGATTAAAAGGAAATGTTACTGGTTATCCCTAAGCCTGGTTAAATTTTGAAATGTGGAACCAAGAGGGCAGTATACTTTTCAAAGACTTCCAGATAATTAAGCTTCATCCATTTAACTTTTCAAGGAGTTTGTTGCCTCTTCCTGTTGGAATATTGAAAGATATAAACTTCAGGTTTTCTCCGCAGTGGAAGATGTGTTCCTCCAAGAGATAATGACCTTAGAGAAAGTTCTTGCTCCATCGGTGGCTCTTTGTTTTGTCCCCAAGTGACAATAATATTACCTAAGTACCCATTTGTGTTATAAATTGTCATCCTTAATGATATTCTCTGTTCACCTTATTTATATATTTTTGGTAAGCATAAACATGACATTCATTCATTCATTCGTTCATACTTACATCATTTATGTGTATTTACATTTCTCGATGCTTTGGAGTCCACTTACTTTGGTTATGTTTTTCCCCAAGTAGTTTACTCGCTTCTCCAGCGATGACTTTACTCCCTCAAATAGAGTATCGGCTATAGACAGAAAAATCTATATTCCTTTTGATTCCCCATTGATTTTGTTCCTCGCAGAAAGGTTTTGCTTTAGCTTTCCCGTCCATCTCTATATGGGATAAATCCCCAGTTGAGTTTATTTCTCCTTGGGAAGAGTCTTCTTTGACTGTTCTCCAGCTTATTCCTGAATTGAACATTGTCTCTGACAAATATGTAGTTAGACCCTGGATTGAGAATGCATTTATTTTTCACATCTGAAGACTTTATTTGAAGAAATTTATTCTGTAGGATTAATGACTTGCACTTCTTCTGAAGATCCACATTAAAGACTTTATCCCCTCAGTAGGAATTATTTCCCAACAATATTATTGCAAATACTCCAAGAATTATTACCTAACAACAAGTAGTGGTCTCTTTATTTGAGAATCTTATGTGTCACCATATTTCTTTTTGGATAGAAAATGACAGTCTCTTTTGACTAGTCTATCAATTCCCAGAAAATTTTGTCCCCGGATATCTATATTTTTACTCTAATGGATGGTTAATCTCTTCAATATGATAGAGATAGTTCACTATGAAGGTGTTGTTTACTCCAATGAATGGTTAATCTCTTCGATATGATAGAGATAGTTCATTGTGAAGATGTTGTTTACTCCAATGGATGGTTAATCTCTTCTATATGATATGGATAGCTCGTTGTGAAGTTGTTATTCTCCCAAATGGATGGTTAATCTCTTCGATATGATAAAGATAGTTCGTTGTGAAGATTGTTATTTGATCCAATGTATGGTTAATCTATTCGATATGGCAGAGATAATTCAATGTGAAGATATTATTTGCTCCAATGGATGGTTAATCTCTTCGATATAATAGAGATAGTTCGTTCTGAAGTTGTTATTTACCCCAATGGATGGTTAATCTCTTTTATATGATAGAGATAGTTCATTATGAAGATGTTATTTTGCTCCAATGGATGATTAATCTCTTCGATATGATAGTGATAGTTCGTTGTGACGATGTTTATTTGCTCCAATGGATGGTTCATCTCTTCGATATGATAGAGATAGTTCATTGTGAAGATGTTGTTTACTCCAATGGATGGTTAATCTCTCAATAAGATAGAGATAGTTCATTGTGAAGATGTTGTTTACTCCAATAGATAGTTAATCTCTTAGACATGATAGAGATAGTTCATTATGAAGTCCTTATAACAAGTGGTTACCCTTTTAGGAGCTTGTTTATTACCCTTTTCAAGTGGAAGACTTGATTAAAGAAGAAACGAGACCCGTTAATCATAGGGAAGTTTATTGTTACCCTTTTCAAGTGGAATATGTGATTAAAGAAGTAACCGAGACATGTTCGTCATGGGTATGTTTATTGTTACCTTTTCAAGTGGAAGACTTGATAGAAGAAGTACCCGAGATCAGTTCGTTGTGGGGAATTTTACAGTTACCCTTGTCAAGTAGAAGACTTGATTAAAAGAAGAACATGAAATCCATTTTGGAAGCTTAGTCTACTTTCATCTGCTTTTCCCCAGTAGAGATGAGTTATCTTTTCTCCAGGAAAGTTAAGTTAATCTTTCCCCAATGGAGTTGGACCCCTTCTTCTAAATTGTACTAGGGTATTTTGGTTATTCATTCCCTGATTGGTTGTGTTCTATTGTTATTTCCTGCAGAAGGCAGGATCTTGCATTCATATCATATCATAAAACATTTTTGTAGCATCTTAGGGCCAACAATTTGTGTTTATTTTTGTATTTCAGTATCTCCCATCGCGTCGAGATGAAGATTCCAATCTTCATATCTCCAGATAGAAGAAAGTTAAATAGGGGAATCTATTATATCTTAGCTTTTGACCTAAGATCCCACCTGCTTTTTCATCATTTAGAAAATAATATCATCCATGTTTTCATCACTAACCTTGAATAAATATAAGATATGCTCTACTTGTTTATTGTTTAAGCAAGATAGGAGTTCAAGAGATTGAAAAATAAATGGTCTTAAGGGATTCAAGACCCTTATGCTTCCATGATGATCAAGTAATCATCATCCTCATCACCCAAGAATATCAAGCAAAAAATGCTTCAAAGTATCTTGAGGACTCATGTTTACCAGAGGACTCTTCTTCACAAAAATACAAAAGGTGGATGACTCATATTTACTAGAGGACTCTTCCCCACAAGAAGATAAAAACATGATGTCATTATGACATCACGTCTCGAGGTTGCATGAGTAGAAGCACCACTATCAACCACCTAATCCATCTCATCATATGATAGATTGACATTATCTACACAACTATCACAAACAACAAATAAACCATCAACAATATCAACATATTCATTATTGTTACCTTCCTTTTTTTCTAGCTCTTTTTCTTGTTTTCTCTTTTCAACTTCTGGTAATACCTTTTTATGTGTCCCTTTTTCCTACAATGACGATACTCAATATGAGAGAATCTATTAGAGCCTCCTTGTGATTTACCATGTGAGGTTCCATGATTACTGAACCTCAAATTTGATGTCTCTCCCTCGATTTGGTAACTAACACCTCGGAACATGAAGAAGAACCTTGTGACTTATGCCTCAACTCCTCATTCAACACACTACTTTTAGCCAAGTCCATCGAGATAATACCATTCAGAGAGGAGTTAGACAAGGATGTCCTAAAACTATCCCGAGAATTAGGGAAAGTATAAAGAAGCCACAAACCTTGAATTTCATCATCAAAAGTAAGATTCATCGATGATATTTGATTTAGAATACCTTGGAAATTGTTAAAGGGATCGGTGATCGGTGAACCATCATTATACCTCAATGACATCAATTTCTTGAACAAGAAAAGTTATTGTTCCTCGTCCTTCTTACATACAACTCCTCGAGTTTGGTCCAAAGAGAACGAGCATGAGTCACCGAGATTACATGATTAAAAATATTATCATTCATCCATTGACGAATATAACCACAAACTTGTCTATGCAACAAATTCAATTCTTCATCTCTCTTTCCATCAGATTTTTCATTAGAAAAAACCAGCAAGTTAAAACCTTTCACATAAAGCAAATCTTCTATTTTTCATTTCCAAACATTATAATTGGAACCATTCAAACTCACCATCCTAGATATGTTCGACTCCATTGTTACACAAATCAACCCACGACTCTACATATCACTTATTAAGAGGAAATTACAAATGCAACAGAATAATCCAATAACACAAACTCTCCCAAATATAAAATGAAATTTAGAGACAATCAACAAAAAACACCAAACAACACAACACAATTTTATCGTGGAAAAAGAGTAAAAAACCATAGGACCTGTAGGCCACTTAATATATCTAATGTAATCAAATATAGGTACAAACAAGGTTCTCTCTAACACTAATTAGAGGCATACATAAACATTATCAAGATTTATAATCAATCATGGAATACAACAAGAATCAAGAGAGACAAAACAACCCAAAAAATACCAAGAAATTTTGACTTCAAATATGGCTTGATAGACAGACTTAGAAACTCAGAGTCCAATCTCCATCCTTCAGAATTTGCTCCTATGAGTCATGAACACTGGACCAAAATTTCAGGATGATCCGACTGTCGGATTGTGAGAAAACTCAGATTTTTAGAATTTGATTTGTACAGAAAATGGGGCTATGGGAACATTATTTTCTCTCTAAGTTTTCTTGTAGTTTTTCTCATACAATGAATAAATAACATAATTCTATTTTTGAGAAATAAAAAAGACTTACACACATATGAGCTACTAAAACACATTATTTAGACCACTCCATATAAGAGGGATAACTCAACAATGGGTCCCTCACAACTGGATCCTAGATTTTTGAATTATATTCATCCTTCTACGACTCTATGGGATTCTAGATATTATTCATAGTCATACAATTAGTGCATATAGTGAGAGGTGTCATTTCCTTTATGCGTACTTCTATAACTTTTACCATTCTTTACACTAAGGAAATATGGTTATATTATGATTATCATTTGGTTGCGTGCTAAAGGTATTAATTCATTAATAAGAAAAGTTATACCCGGCATATTTAACTTGAATCGGTCACTTGAAACTTCCTTAATCAAGTACGATATTCACTTCATCTTCCAACCCAAGGTGGTCATTGAAGATGTGAAAAACACAAGAATGGGGGGTTGAATTGAGAACTTGAATCTTAATTCGCTTAATGACACAGTAATTTTTATCCTGGTTTGTTTGATCTCAAACTACTTCAGTCCACCCGTCAAGGTGATTTCGCCTCTCTCCAACGAGGTCTTAATCCACTAATCTCAACAAGATTACAACAGCTACTTTAACAACTGTTAAAGTCTTCTTGAGTACAACCACAGTTCGGTTAATCTCAAGGAACACTTTTTCAATATAATTATACAATATGTGTCATTGTTTTTCTAACAAAAAACTGTTTATCACAACTGTGATAAATTACACAAGTTTATAGCTTAGAAAAGTAAAATGAAATTTCTTGCAGCTTTGAATATGCGTGAGTGGTTATTTAGAAAAATCGTTGTTTGATTTTGAAAGTTGACTTTTTTTATATAGGTAGTTGAATGACGTTGATCATAAAGCATATTTAATGTCATTAACACACTTTCCTTTTGGAGAAGATCCTGTCTGAAAGAAGCCGTTGAAATTGATGTTGTCTTGAATGAGCAGTAACGCTTCAGAATCTTATCTCCTTACTGCTGATGACGCTTCAGAATATTGATGACTTGGATTGATATGTTCTTGTTCAGAATCAGAGTTTACTTTGATTAAGCGCGGGTTCTGGTCATCAATCTTCAGCGTATGTTCTGATTGCTTCAGCGTGTAGCACTTATGGCTTATCTTTTGATGCTGATATGATCAGAACTTCTGCATACATAAAACATAAATTTTAAGGTGCATATTTGTTCTTTGTATTTTATAATTTATTTTTTGTATTTTTTATCATCAAAACTCTAACCAAGGGTTATAGAATCAAACTATGTTCTAACAATCTCCCCCTTTTTGATGATGACAAAAACTAGATTTTTCAATTTAAAAATAAAGAATAAAAAGTTTAGAAGAAACTCCCCCTGAGTTGATTACTTCCCTTAAGTTCCTTGAGCATCAGAGTTTATCTTTATCTTTCATCAGAGTTTGTACCTGTTCAAGCTTTTCAGAAGATAGAGGTTAAGTAGTCCAGAATGTTTTAGACTTCTGTCTCAGTAAACCGTTATTGAAAATATCTTACTTTCTCCCCCTTTTTGTCAGTTATCAAAAAGGCAATATAATCGGAGCCAAATAGTTGAATTATATTAAAAACAAGAAGCAATGATAAGTTCCAGAACAGAAGTGGTAAAAAAACGTTACAAATAAACATATTTAAAACAAAAAGGAATCTAAGAGGGAGGAGGAAGACGTGTGAACAAAGCTTCCAGCAAGCCCTTGATCTGAGAATTAGATTCTTCTTGTTTCCCCAATATGCTCTTGATCTCTTTGTTTGTGTCCTCCTGCTTATCCAACCTTTCCTGGATAATAGCATTTGCTCTCTTCAACTCTTCCAGAGTTTGCATGACTGAGGAAGGTGCTGGAGATTCTTCAGAATTTGGACACTTCTCAGAGCATTCTGCATCTTGATCACAGTGAACCATTTCCTCTGTTGTGATCATCTCTTCTAGAGCAGCAGTCAAGGAGAGACCTTCTAATTCTGGTTGAACTTCATCTGAGGGATGATGCTCTGACCAGGGAGCATTATCCAGAGGGAGAATATCCTTCTTGAGCAGATGGCTCAGAACTTGGTCTTCAAAAACTTTTAGCTTAGTACTGAAATTTCGTTGAACCTGTTCATAGCTTTGTTCCTTTAGCTTTAGTGTTTTAGAACTTAGCCAGTTTCTGAATCTTGTCCATATATAATAATAAGCAGCAGGATTAGTCATCACTAGACTAGCATGCCTCAAGGAATTTATCAATTCATGTACCCCTGTTTCAAAAATCAACAAATTTGTACCAACATCTGGTGTGGTTTCAGTTGGTTTTGGTTTGGGAATGGCAGTTTTGTGAGAGATAGCAGCTAGTCTTTCCAGCGCAATTAGATCAATGACAAGTCTTACGTTGTCAGCTGGATTGCTATTGGGTGAAGGAGTGGGAGAGTCAGGTATGATGATTGGACTGGTAGGAGAGTTTGGTGGTGTAGATTCCAGAGAAGAAGGAATTTATGGAATGTCGTGGATGGTGAGAGGCATGCGAATGGCAAGTGGTTCAGTGATTCCAGGTATCAGGATTGTATCAGAATCTGAATGAGGTTCTTCAGATTGGTTTGTTGAAACATGGTGATGTTCTGGTTCATGGATAAAGGATTGATTCTCAGAAGGTTGAGCTTCTGGTTATTGTTGTTCAGGTTGAGGTGATGGTGGATGAGGAATATCTTGTTGTGGAGAGAGAGTTTGTGGAATATCTGATGTAATTTCAGAGTTTAGATTATCAGGGAGTTGAGGATTTGGATTTTATGGTGTGGGAGCTGAAAAGTCTTGGTCAAATGAATCAATATTAGACAGAACTTTGGCATGTTCTGGTTGAGTTTGTTCAGGGTTTGGATTATGAGAAGGGGAGTGAGTTTCATTCAGACCTATAGTTTCTGATGGATCAAACCCTATGTCAAAGTCTTTAAATGTTTATGGGGTTGGGTGTTCTGGTTGAGTAGTTATGGTTTCAGATGTTGATAAATTAATTGATTCTAAAACAGGAACAGAGGAAGGATTACCTTTCTTTTTAGCAGCTTTTGGAGTCCTCTTGGATGATCCTTCTGCTGCAACTTTCCTTTTCTTGGTCTTCTTCAGAACAACTTCTGGAGCATCCTGATGCAAATCCTGGATATTTATTTCTGGTGCAGTGCCATCTGCCTTACACGCATCCATATATCTGACAATTATCTCTGGCTTGGAGTCAATCTCAGAGAAAATAGGAAAATAATCCAGAGGAATTCTTCTTGAAGTGATGGTTGCAAAAGAAGTAACATTGGGTTCCTTCTTGATATTCTCAATGATTTTCATCTTCTTCAGATTTTTTGCGTTCAGAGGCTTCCCAACAGTTACTTCCAGTGAGCTGATTTCCTGAGCTTCAGTCAAATGCTCTATCAGCCTATTCTCTGTCAAAATATATGATATGAGTCTTCCTAGGGGTATCCAGTCCCTTTTGGTACGTTCATCTTCTCTTGTTCCCTTTACACTAGTTCTCAGATGATTAAACAACAAGTGTGGGAGGTTTACCTTAGTCTTCTTGGAAATGAAATAGATCATAAACTGTTGATCAATGTTTATGTAATCAGGAGAGCTAGTTGGCTTCCTGTGGTTAATACACCCCAGAATTATTTTAGCCCAAACTCTGTGATGATCCTTTAGATCTATGATTTTGCTGGAGGGAAGACTAAGAGTAAATATTTCCCTTGCAATAGAAGCAACATCAGAGCATCTTTCAGCCATGTCAACACATCTGACACCTCCACCATTGTAACCAATAAGCCTTGAAATTAGGTCTTCGGTAATGACAATTTTCTTCCCCATGACATAAGAGGTAACTTGATGATTTGAGGAAGAAGCATGTATCCAGAATTCTTTGACAAGAATGTGAAATATTGGCCCTAGAAGACGGTCAAAGTATCTGTTCCAACCTTGAGCATTGACGTCTTCATATAGATTGAAGTCGTTTTCTTGCAAGCTTTCAAAGTCAATAATCAGTTCTGAAAGAACTTCCAGATTATCAATGGGAGTGAGTAGCATTCTGTAAGGTTCTTCGTACTGTTCCATAGAAGCAGATTCCTGAGTACTGATGTTTTGGACGCTTGAAGAAGCCATTGTTCACACAAGTTGAGAAAGATGAAAGGGTTTTTAAAAGTACGAACTAGAAATGATAGAAAGTATTGAGAGAGTAAAAGTGAAGGAATGTAAAGAGTGAAATTTGAGTTTAAATAGTTTTTCTTGAAAGCATAAACAGTAAGAAGGAGAAATAATTAGTCATGATTATAAGCATTAATGACAGCTGAAATTAGGGGATTTAGAAAGATACTGGAATGGTTACCCATGACGTGTGTCTCAATACACCCAATCAGCGCTTTTGACCTTTCAGAAAAGTGAATGTGTGTTCAGCCTCAGAAGGTAACTGATGAATGGATGACAATTGTTTGCTTATGTGAACAGTACACTTCTATCCTTGAAATGAAACGTTCAGATCTTCATGGATAGATTTTGATGCAATATGTACTTCTAAAACTCTGAAGGCAGGTTGATCAGTAGTTCACAGAAAATAACAAACTTCTAAAGGTTAAGATATGTAAATAAAACAATTTATTCTGGGCATAGTTTCATGATGAGATGTTTCAGAATGAAGTTAAACCTATCTTCAGAAAGAGATTTTGTAAAGAAATCAGCCCATTGATGGTCTGTGTCAATGAATTTTAAGTTAAGAATCCCTTTCTGAATATAGTCCCTAATAAAATGATGTTTTATTTCTATATGCTTAGCTCTAGAATGTAAAATAGGATTTTTACTGAGACAAATAGCAGAAGTATTGTCACAGAGGATAGGAATGTTACTCTCAAATATATTGAAGTATTCAAGTTGACTTTTCATCCAGAGCATTTACGTACTACATCCAACAACTACTATGTATTCAGCTTCTGCTGTTGATAGTGCTATTGTGGACTGTCTCTTGCTGGACCATGAGATTAGATTTTCTCCCAGAAACTGGCAGCTTCCAGAAGTGCTTTTACATTCTACTATGTCTTTAGCAAAGTCAGCATCACAATATCCTACTAAGCTGTAATCATTTGATTTTCTATAAAACAAACCCATATTAGCAGTACCTTTCAGATACTTGAAAATTCGCTTAACTGCTGTTAAGTGAGATTCTCTAGGATTTGATTGGAATCTAGCACAGATGCAAACACTGAATATAATGTCAGGCCTTGAAGTTGTCAGATAGATAAGAGAACCAATCATACCTCTGTAGACCTTCTGTTCTACCATTTTACTTACCTATTCCTTTTCCAGAATGCACGTGGGATGCATTGGAATCTTTGAGGGCTTACATTCTGAGAGATCAAATTTCTTCAGAAGTTCTCTGACATATTTTCTCTGATGAATGTAACTTTCTTCTGGAGTTTGATTTATCTGAATGCCCAGAAATAATTTGAGTTCCCCCATTAGGCTCATCTCAAACTCTGCCTGCATACATTTAGCAAACTCTCTTCCCATAGAGGGTTTAGTAGATCCAAATATAATGTCATCAACATAAATCGGACATACTAATATGTCATTCTTAACTTTTTTACAGAATAAGGTTGTGTCTACTTTCCCTCTGGTGAATTCCTCTTCTAACAGAAAGTTACTTAGTCTTTCATACCAAGCTCTGGGAGCTTGTTTCAGACCATAGAGTGACTTCTTTAGTTTGAAAACATATTCTAGATTTTAGGAATTCTCAAAACCAGGAGGTTGGTGCACATATACCTCTTCATTTATATAGCCATTTAAGAATTCACTTTTGACATCCATCTAATACAGAGTGATGCCTTTATTAACAGCAAATGATATTAAAATTATGATAGATTCTAACCTGGAGATTGGAGCAAAGGTTTCTATATAGTTGTTGTACCCCAAAATTTGCCCTCCCATATTCTTTAAGATTTGCAAAGAGCATGCTTCAAAATCTCCTAAAGGTTGCATAGTCCAACAGCCTCCTAACAGTCAAAAATTAGGGTTTTGGTTCTGGCAAAGAAATTGAAGTTTTCAAGGGTCCAATCAAGTCCCACATGCCTACAAACATGGTCAAGCATCCACATGCCAAGTTTCAAAACTTACAGCACAAAATTGCACAGTCAAAAACCCTAATTGCTCAGCAGTCAACTGTAGGGGCAAAATGGTCATTTGACAGTCAAAAGTCCAAATTTTTGGTCAACATCTTATTTTGAAGCCACAAACATCATTTTATCAATTCTTGATCATGATTTTCAAAGCATGGCTCAAAAGGTCTCAAGATGCAAAAGTTTCCATATTTGGACAGTTGAAAAAAGTCAACTGTAACTTGACCAAGGCATAACTTCCACATGGTTCATCAGAAAAATTCCATCCAAAGCTCATTTTGAAGAGAAAGACATTTCCTACAACTCCTCTTCACACTTAAAGTCCAAGAAATGCTCTCACAAAAAGTTATCAATTTCAACATTATAGGTCATTTTCAAAAGTCAACAAAAAGGCACTTTAAGTCAAAGACCATAACTTGATATTGGTAAATCAAAATGACATGGGACTAAAGGCATCGGTTAGAGGACTTCAAGACCTTTCCAAAATGTCCAAGAACATGATCAAAGCTTAAGAATTGAGCAAGATATGCCTTGTGGAAGTTGGGAAAGTTTTGGGAATTTTGAAAAGTCAACTTTACTTCAAATGCCTCAAAATTGCTAATAAGCCACATTTTCTTCCAAGATTCATCATCCAAAGGCTATGCACGACCATTTGGCCCAAAGGGGATTTATTTCATCATTTTTTATTATTTATTTGAATTTTTAATCACCATTAATTCATTTAATTAAATAAAATATGAAAAAAATACTAAACAAATGTATTTGAATCTTTTTATGCAGCATTTGCTCTCATTGGTTGTTGAAGATTCGTGCACATCAAAAAAGGAAGGATTTGGCCATGATTGGTATCAAAACACATGGAAAAGATTTGAAAAAATATGCCATTAAAATCAAATATTTGATTCATGATTACAAGGGTTTTTTGACTTGATTCTTACCCTAATTCATTCCCATACATAAACAGATGCAAACCCTAAAGCTCACAACCTGGAAGCTGCGCCCAAACCTAAGAACAAACTTGGCATTTTTTGTGGAAAAAGTAAAAACTGAAAACACCATTCCAAAGCGTTTCAAGGCAAGAGAACAATCCCATTATATTCCTGAGGCCTCAAGGAACGTTTCTGGATCAAAACCACTGCTTCTAACGCAAGGAATTGGTAGAACGAACCCGTCCTGTTCATAACTTTTCTCATATTCATGTCTCATGATTCATGCGTTATTTTCAATTTCTAATGCTTGATTTGTATTAAGTTAATCATTCTAAAGCTAACCATATCATTTAATTGAGTTTTCGTGCTTTATACATGAATCTACCATGGAAGCTTGCTAGGTTTTCAAGGTTGTGAAATTAGGGCTTTCCTCTTCAGGAAAAATTGGGACACGAGACCAGGGCCATTAGAACCGGAAGCTTCACACGAACTCAATCCATAGGTCGCGCTCAATTTATGAGCAACCAGGGCCTATTCGCTATTTTCATGTTTATCACTTAGTGAGGGTTTAAAACCCCCGCTATCTATCTGTTTTTTTTTTCAGGCAAAGCAAACAATCGGAGAAGAAGGTGAGGTGTAAGCCAGCGGTTGGTGCGTTTGAATTTTGCGCGAAAAAAAACACCATTAATCGTTGTTTCACGTTATGTTATTTATTGGTCATATTATATACAAAGCGCGTAAATGGTTCAGTTGGCAAGGCATTGGCTTGGTAAGCAATGGGACCTGGGTTCGATCCCCAGGTCCCCCACGTTATTTCAATGTTTTTCTTGCTAACGTAATTCCACGCAGCGTGTTCTCAAAGGAGTACCATAGGCCTCCATATCTGTGCTTGCCACCTATACATGAAGATCAAACCAATGGCCTTGATCTGGAGAACTCCATACGCCTTGGTCAATGAAGCCACACGCGCCCTGAAAAGTCAACTGAAGGCCTTAATTCATTGGGCCTGTTTGCTACAATAATGCCTCCAAATTGGGGTCAACACCCCCAAGTGTTTGTATTTCTTTTCTTTTTCCTATTTTTTTTTATTATTTGTTTTAATTTAATTATTTCCTTTTAATTCATAAATTAATATTTTCATAACATAAAAAATACCCAAAAAATTCAGAAACTATAAAAATAAAAAAATATATTTTATTTAATGTTTTCTTTGTAAATAAATTTAACAATTAAGTTAATTTTAATTCTAGGTTTAAATTTTAATATTTTTTGTAATAAACTAAAAAATGTAGAATTAGGGTTTTATACTTTTTTTTTCCTTTTTTCTTTTTTCATCCTATTTAATCATTAATTATTATTTTGTAAATAAACTTGCCATTAAATAATTAGGTTAATTCTAGGTTTAATTTTAACATTTTTTTAATAAATTAAAAATAGTTTAGAATTAGGGTTAATTAACTTTTCTTTTTAATTCCATTAATTCTCATTAAAATCCATAAATACAAAAAACTCAAAATAACTCCCTTTCTCATTTAATTTAATTAATTTCGTAATTTTAATTCAATTTCCTTAAAAGGGTCCAACGCCCTCGCATTCCTGATTTTAATTCTCTTCGCATTTTTATTTCCTAAATTTTCATGTAATTCTCCCAAAGCCATGTAATAGATTAATTAGGATATTTATTTTTTCGCACTTTATTTTATTCAAATCGGGTCTTGGATTAATTTGGCGATGTAGACCCGCGCCTTTGTAATAGCGTAGGACCTATTAATTCCGCATCTTTTTAACAGTTAATTAATTTGCATGAAAGAATGAATGCTAAAATAAAAAAACAAAGCGTAGATCACCAATGCATGAACAAGACAAAAATATCTGAAAACGACACACAAATCACACACCACCCCTAGGGTACGCCTCATTGTTGCCTTGCCCCTCGAAAGGTGGTCGTCGAGTAGAGGATGTTTTAGTAAGTCCTCATGTCCATGAACATGGCATGATGGTAGCTTCTAAGGTGTCTTCCTATTGCTCCGGTGATCACCATGTCCCGAACCCTCGAATTGACCCGAACACCTCCAACGGTGGTGCTACCTACCTCTCAATGGTGGGATGGCACTACTTTAAGGACATTTACACAGACGAATTCCTTAGGGTAGGTAGACAACTCGTAGATACTTGCTCTAATTTCAAAACAAATCAAAAAAATACTTTTCACACCGACACTTTTCAAAAAGCTTTCGAAAGCAACTTTTCAAACACTCTTGAGGACCGATACAAGAGTCGAACTGAAATTTTCAAAGAAACTTTTTTTTAAACCCACAGTTGAAAAGCAAACAAACAATTTTGAAAACACAATGAGCAAGTATCTAAGAGCCCATGGATAACCATGGATAGAAAGGGTGCTAACACCTTCCCTTTCTATAAATCTACCTCCCGAACCGAGAGCAATCTCTATAAGGAATTTTTCTGTGCTTTTGTCCTTTCCATTTGGAGAAAATAAAAGACGGTGGCGACTCTTGCTTCCGCGATATTTCGCGAACCAGTGTTAAACAGTCAGTTCCAGATCCACCGATCACAGAACTGGCGACTCTGCTGGGGATATCTTTAAAGTGAGGTGTACCTTAGGATAGTTCATAACTGTGTTTTCAATTGTATTGACTTGCTTGCTTTAAATTGTGGGTTGCATGGGAGTTACATAGATCCTAACCCGGATCTGGGGATACCCTGTTTAGGTAGCATAAGCTGTGAGGGACTTGTCCGGCGTAGACCGACACGGGTGAAGCAGTGGCTACATTGGTGTGGCACCTTGGTCTGTACCGATATCCCTTGTGTTGCAACGAGGAGAATATGGGTCTTCTGAGGAGTCATTAAGCACCAACAACCTTAGAACCTTAAATGACACAACTTGGCCATTAGAACAGTAGCAGTATGCTACGCCCATTGAGGCTAAACTCTCGTGATGGTTCTGGCCGCAAGAAAAGATTGCGATGCTGGAGTTATGACCGATTGAGGGTAGTCAATGATATTGGGATCCTCTAAGAACCCGGTTACTTTGATAGGACAGGTATGAACCAACAAACTGAAAGAGGGTAATACCTAGACCTCATTCTAGCCTAAACTTTAAGGGCTTGCCTTGTGTGACTTGTGTGCTTTACATGTGTGCCTTTGTAACTATTTGTGGTGTGCTTTATCATAACATCATAACATCATGAGCATTGCATGCATCCTGCATAAGGACTGACCATTTCAAAGACAAGAGGGTTTCACCTTTGCTCTGTTTTGTAGGACATCATGATGCCTATGCGAAGGAATACTATCCGGTTCAACTTTGTTCACCCACCTGAGTTGCTTGAAGAGTTGGTTAGCAGAATTCCAAGCACCACTTCCTTCATTCAGAGGCATGGTTCTCTTCTCAGTTTAGTCACTGCAAAGCGGGATCAACAGTTGATGAGTGTCCTGACTCAGTTCTATGACCCTCTGTACCAGTGCTTCACCTTTCAAGACTTCCAGCTGGTCCCTACCCTGGAAGAGTTCTCTGATTTGCTTGGTATCCCTATCTCGGATCAGACTCCCTTTACTGGGTGGGAAAAGACCCTCAGGCTTGAGGGGGTTGTTGCAGCTCTTCCTTTGACCCATCAAGAAGTAATGGACAATTGGGTGACTAGAAGCGGAGTTAAGGGTTTCTTGGCCAAGTTTCTGATTGGTAAACTAACAGTTTCTGGAATAACCTGGACTTTAGGGCATATGAAGACATCCTAGCTCTCTTAATCTATGGCCTAGTCTTGTTTCCTAATCCTGACAACTTCATCAATGTCACTGCCATAAGGATCTTTATGTCTCAGAACCCTGTGCCCACTCTCTTGGGTGACATCCTGCAACAACTTTATGCTCGTACTGCCCGAAGACGAGGAACTCTATGGTGTTGTATCCCTTTGTTGGTGAGGTGGTTTATTTCGCACCTCCCTAAGTTCGTACTGAAGAACCAAGAAGGAAGAGGTTGGGCTCATAGGTTAATGTCTCTCACTGATAAAGACATCATTTGGACTTTCAGAGGTTTGGATGAGGTAACTGTTATTGATCGTTGAGGAGAATACCCTAATGTTCCTTTGATTGGTACCCAAGGAGGAATCTCTTACAATCCATGTCTAGCGCTCCGTCAGTTTGGAAGGGCCAGAAGAGCAGGGCCTCATGAGATGTTGGTGCCTCACGTCAGTTTTGAGTTTCAGGTGGATAGTGACGAGCTGCGTCGTAGGTTCATCAAGGCTTGGGATAAAGTTCATAAAGCTGACCCACAAGAGTTGGGGCCAAAGACTTCTCTACCTATGGAAGCCTATTACAGATGGGTTCGCATCCGTGCTCAGAAGTTAGGTATGTCGTACGAAGCTGTCAGACCCGTCATTCTTGAGTATCCTGACAAAGATGGGGCTCCTCCAACTGTCCTCCCTCCTCAGATACCTACTGATTATGAGACATTAAAGAGGTCTTGGTCGCAACTGCGAGAAGAACGGGATTCTTATCGGGAAAAGTTCAACGACCAGGAATTGAAGATCCAGAAGCTGACAAAGCAGTTGGAGAATGAGCGAGCTCTGAATGATTACATCCGTACTGAGAAGAGGAGACCATGGGATCAATAAGGAGCTCAGGATGTTCTTTTACAGTTTTATTTCCCTTTTCAGTATTTCCCTTTTATGTAACGCCTAAGGGCAGCTTGTTGAACAATTTAAGTTTCAAAGTTGAATCTAAGGAAGTGTGTTCCTTTTTGTTTACAAAGTTGATTCCCGATTGTCTTTGAAAACATAAATCATACGCATTCCATTCATCATGTGCATAGCAGGTTTTCTTCTTTTCAGGTTGCTTACTGTTCTTCGCTGTTTATTTCAGCATCATGAATCTTGACTCATCATCAACCGAGATGTCTATCAAGGCTCTTCAGGCGCAGAATGCGCAATTTCAGGAACTGATCATGGGTTTGGCTCAAGGCCAAGAAGAGCTGAAGGCTTTACTCCTGAAGAAGGAAAAGAAGAAGAAGAAGAGAACTGTTCTTTTCAACTCGGGCCGAAGGTTTGGCAACACTCTGCAGAATGAAGAGGCTGGTTCTTCTATAGGCAAGAGCAGTCCCCAAGGGGGAAAAGGTCCTAGTCCAGTAGTCTCTGACAACGAGACTGACTTCAATGAGGAACAGTATCCTCCTGCTGAAGACCGATACAAGCAGTTGGAAGACAGACTGAATGCTATGGAGATCCAACAAGTGCCTGGGCTGGATTTTAGAGACTTGGGCTTATCTACTGGTGTGATTATTCCTCACAAGTTTAAGGCACCATCCTTCACCAAGTATGACGGGGCGTCTTGTCCCAAGCTACACCTCAGATCTTATGTGCGGAAGATTCAACCGTACTCAGTGGACAAGAACTTGTGGATCCACTTCTTCCAGGAGAGTCTTTCAGGGACTCATCTCGAATGGTTCTATCAGCTAGATGGGACCAAGGTTCGTAACTGGGAGGAATTGGCTACTGCTTTCTATAAGCAGTATCAATATAATGTCGACCTTGCTCCTACACGTACCCAACTCCAGGGTATGTCGCTAGGGTCAAGCGAAGGTTTCAAAGAGTATGCACAGAAGTGGAGGGATCTGGATGGCAGGGTGCAGCCTCCGTTAACTGACCGGGAGTTGGTAGACATGTTCTTGGGGACCCTATCTGGGCCATTTTTCAATCATCTTATCGGTAACTCATCTGCAGGGTTTACTGATCTTATCCTGACTAAAGAGAGGATAGAGGCTGGAATGAAGTCCGGCAAAATTCAGAAGGGTGCATCATCAAATTCAGAGAAGAAGCCCTTTAAGAAGGAGGCCAGTGCTGTATATGGGTCTAGAAGACAAGAGAAACCTGAGCACCGTCAATCTGTCAACGCGGTGATGATTTCTAAGCCTGCTGCCGCTCCTCGGCAAACCAATCCTCAAAGGGCTGAAAGACCCAGAAGAGAGTTTACCCGGCTAAGTATGAATTTGTCACAGATCTTGCCGCAGTTACTATCCACCAACCTAGTGACTGTCAGGGAGGCCCCGAAAGTGGTGAATACTGCCTCTCCGAAATACAATCCAAATGCCCGCTGTGCTTATCACTCCGATAGCCCGGGGCATTCCACTGATGACTGCTGGGCCTTAAGGAATAAGGTGCAAGACCTTATTGACGCAAAAGAGATACAGTTTGAAGCGCCTGAGAGGCCAAATGTGGTGACTGCTCCTATGCCCCAGCATGGAGTGAATGCCGTTGATGAAGATGTATACGCTGTTTCTGTGAATGATGTAGCTACTCCCTTGATGACTGTTAAGAGGAACCTACTGTTGGCCGGTTTATTTCCAGGTTGTAGTGAAGGTTGCCTTTTCTGTGTTGTTTCCCTTTCGGGTTGTCCTTTGCTGAGGTTGGGCATCCAGAGCTTGATGGACAGCAAAGAGATTCTGTTCAAGAAGACTGTTGTTCAGTTTGTTCCGGTGGAAGAAGTTTCTGTTGTTACAATCTTTAATAATCCGATCAAGGCTCTCCCAAGGAAGCCGGTTAAAATCATGACTGTCGCACCCATTATGATTACTGTTCCGGGGCCTCTCCCCTATGAATCTGATAAGGCTGTCCCATGGCACTATGGGGCAGACGTGTATGTACATGGAATCAAGCAAGAGTTCAACATTGGCACCAGCATCAGCAATATCACTGGTCCAGCAAAAGTTACCCGCAATGGCAGGCTCTTCTCGCCTGACATTGCGCCACCAACTATTCGAAGACCCCTCACTATAACACCTACAAGTGTACCTGTTCCCAATTCTGATCAAGTCGTTTCTCCTGCTGCCGAGTCATCTAATGCTCGGGGTAAAGGGATTGAAGATGAGCCTGCCCGGATGGAGGCGCAAAAATTTGTGAATGCTGAGGCCTCCCAACAAGAGATGGAGGAAATTATGAAAATAATCAAGAAGAGTGACTTTAATGTTGTTGAGCAGCTGGGGCATACCCCCTCCAAGATCTCCATGCTCTCCTTGCTGCTATGCTCAGAGGCCCATGCTAAGGCCTTGATTTCATTTCTCAAGACGGCCCATGTGCCACAGGAGACATCTGCAGTCCAGTTTACTGATTGCGTAGCAAATCTGACAGCGGACAATGGTTTGGGTTTCTCGGATGCTGACCTTACTGCTAAGGGAAAGGACCACAATGACGCCCTGCATGTCTCTATTGAATGCAGGAGCACTACTCTTGCGCACGTGCTGGTGGACACTAGTTCTTCCCTAAATGTGCTACCCAAAAAGGCCTTAGACCGTTTGGATTGTGAGGGCCTGGAGCTGGAACCTAGCAACATCATCGTCAGAGCCTTTGACGGTTCTAAGAGGATGGTTCATGGAGAGGTAGACATTCCTATTCGTGTGGGTTCTCAAGTATTTGACTCTACTTTCTATGTGATGGATATCCGTCCATCATACTCTTGTCTACTGAGTTGACCTTGGATCCACAAAGCTGGGGCAGTGACCTCTACCCTGCACCAGAAGCTCAAGTATCCCGTCAGAGGGAAGATTGTCACTGTGCAGGGAGAAGAGGAGTATATGGTGAGCCATTTGAATTCCTTCAAGTATATTGAGATGGACGGGGAGTTTATTGAAACCCCCTTTCAGCATTTCGAAGAGGTACCTCCCACATTGGTAGCAGCGGAAACAGTGGTCGAAGAGGATGTTCCTTTGAAGATGGCTTCCTTGAAGGATGCCCGGGCTGTGATCAAGAAAGGTGAATGTGCTAACTGGGGCAGGCTCCCTGACTTTACACAAAAAACTGACAAGTTTGGACTGGGTTTTACTGTAGAGGGTCATAAGGTTGTGCGCAAAGCAAAGATCAGAAGACCTCCTGTGCTCATTACCAATCCAGGAGTGAATGTTGTTGGGGACGAAGATGAAGTGGAAGAGTCAGAGTTTGAAAGCTGGATCTACCCGACGACTGATGGTGGATTGACCAATTGGACCGCTAAAGATCATACTCTTGTTACCTTTGTTTCGCAGTAATAAACTCCTTTGTTTTGTTATTTGTAATAAACAATGATTTGAAACTCTATGGCCCGGTGTCTTACCCGGGGCACCGTGGTTTCATTTGTGAGGGTATATTAATTGTCATTTCATATATCATGAATAAAGACCTTGGACGTTTTCTCGCATTTCAAATCTTATGCTCCTTTTCTTTCTTTCCTCTCTTTATATATTGCAAAACAGTTGTATTTACACACACTCACTCATACAGGTTTCAATCCACTCTGGATCTCACTGGTAACGACTCTGCTACTGCCAGTTATGACTTCGAAAATCCGATCAACTTAGCCGAAGACGAAGGTGAAGATGATTGCGAAGTGCCTGGCGAGCTTGCAAGACTGTTGCTCCAGGAAGAGAGGGCAATTCAACCACATGAAGAGTCAGTGGAAACAAAAAATCTGGGTACTGAGACGGACAGGAAGGAAGTTAAGATTGGTGCCAACCTAGAGCTCAGTGTGAAGCAACGGTTGACTCAGATGCTACATGACTACATGGAAATCTTTGCCTGGTCCTACAAAGACATGCCCGGGTTGGATACCGACATTGTGGTCCATCATTTTCCTAGCAAGGAAGACTGCCCTCCGGTTAAGCAAAAGGTCCGCCGTATGCGTCCAGAGATGTCTGAGAAGATCAAAGCCGAGGTTATGAAACAGTTTGACGCCGGGTTTCTTGCAGTGACTTCTTACCCTCAGTGGGTTGCTAATGTGGTGCCAGTACCAAATAAGGACGGTAAGGTCAGAATGTGCGTTGACTACAGGGATCTGAACAGGGCCAGCCCCAAAGATGACTTCCCTCTACCTCACATTGATGTCCTTGTTGATAATACTGCTCAGCATAAGGTATTCTCTTTCATGGATGGTTTTTCAGGGTATAATCAGATCAAGATGGCTCCTGAAGACATGGAAAAGACTACCTTCGTTACTCAGTGGGGCACCTTCTGCTACAAGGTCATGCCTTTTGGACTGAAGAATGCTGGGGCAACCTACCAACGTGCCATGGTTGCTTTATTTCATGACATGATCCATCATGAGATAGAAGTGTATGTTGACGACATGATCGCAAGGTCCCAGACTGAGGAAGAACACCTTGATCATCTGCAGAAATTATTTGACCGTCTGAAGTTGTACAAGCTGAGGTTGAACCCGAACAAGTGCACCTTCGGGGTAAGGTATGGAAAGTTGCTAGGCTTCGTTGTAATTGATAAAGGTATTCAAGTGGACCCTGCCAAGGTTAAAGCTATTCAAGAGATGCCAGTTCCTAAGACAGAGAAGGAGGTCAGAGGCTTTTTAGGGTGCCTGAATTACATCGCCCGGTTCATCTCACACCTAACTGCTACCTGTGAACCAATCTTCAAGCTGCTGAAGAAAGATCAGGTAGTACGTTGGAATGATGAATGTCAGGCTGCTTTTAACAGGATCAAAGAGTATCTCCAAGAACCACCCATCCTTATGCCACCAGTTGAGGGGAGACCTCTGATACTATACCTGACAGTGCTTGACAACTCAATGGGGTGTGTGCTGGGGAAGCATGACGAGTCTGGCCGAAAAGAGCATGCCATTTATTACCTTAGCAAAAAGTTTACCGACTGTGAGACCCGATACTCACTGCTCGAGAAAACTTGCTGCGCTTTGGTATGGGCTGCTCGCCGGCTGAGACAGTATATGCTGACTCACACTACCTTGTTGATCTCAAAGATGGATCCTATAAAGTACATATTTGAAAAGCCTGCTCTGTCTGGGATAATAGCAAGATGGCAAATGATCTTGACGGAATACGACATTCAGTACACGACCCAGAAAGCCATCAAGGGAAGTGTATTGGCAGACCACTTGGCACATCAGGCAGTAGACGACTATCAGTCAATGAACTTCGAGTTTCCAGACGAGAGCATCATGATAGTGACTGATTGTGAAGTACCTGGACCGGATGAAGGACCTGAGGAAGGATCCCGATGGTCTATGCACTTTGACGGAGCCTCCAACGCTTTGGGTAACGACATCGTCGCTGTGATCATATTCCCCCAAGGCACTCATACTCCACTCACTGCCCGGCTATGTTTCAATTGTACCAACAACATGGCGGAGTATGAGGCGTGCATCATGGGTCTTCAAGCTGCGATCGACCTAAGGATCAAGTTTCTGAGTGTCTTCGGAGATTCCGCTCTCGTGATCAATCAGATCAAAGGCGAGTGGGATACGAAACATCTGAATCTTATTCCTTACAGAGAATGTGTGTTGACCTTGATCCCCCACTTCACAGAGATAACCTTTGAACATTTCCCAAGAGAGGAGAATCAGCTGGCGGACGCGTTAGCTACAATGTCTTCTATGTTCAAAGTAAATGGGACAATGAGGCTCCCCGTATCATTATCTGGAAACTGGATGAACCGGCATACTGTTGTGATCTCGAGACTGAATTGGTAACTGAGAATCCTTGGTACCATGAGGTAAAGAGATACTTGGAAGTTCAGGAATACCCTGAAGGTGCGTCTGTCAACGATAAGAAGTTTCTGAGAAGGTTCGCAGCGAAGTTCTTCCTTAGCAACGGCATCCTATACAAACGAAACCATGATTCGACCTTACTGCGTTGTGTGGATAAAACTGAAGCAGAAAGGATCATGGAAGAGCTGCACGAAGGGACATTCGGAACACATTCCAGTGGACACACTATGGCAAAGAAAATCCTTCGGACAGGGTATTTCTGGTCCACAATGGAAGCCGATTGTTACCAACACTCTCAAACATGCCACAAATGCCAGATTTATGCAGACAAGGTGCATGTTCCTCCAGTTCCTCTAAATGTTATGACTGCGCCTTGGCCGTTTGCAATGTGGGGCATAGACATGATCGGTGAGATTAAACCAACGGCATCCAATGGGCATCGCTTCATCTTGGTGGCAATTGATTACTTTACGAAGTGGGTTGAAGCAGCATCCTACGCTACGGTAACCAAGACCGTTGTGGCACGGTTCATTCGGCACAACCTGATCTGTCGATACGGCGTCCCAGAAAGGATCATTACAGACAACGGTACCAATCTCAATAACAAGATGATCACTGAGCTCTGCGAGCAGTTCAAGATACAGCACCACAACTCTTCTCTTTACAGACCGAAGATGAATAGGGCTGTAGAGGCAGCGAATAAGAACATTAAGAAAATCGTGCAGAAGATGACAGTGACTTATAAAGATTGGCACGAGATGTTACCGTTCGCTCTACATAGGTACCGTACCTCAGCCAGGACGTCAACCGGGGCAACTCCTTTCTCCTTGGTCTATGGTATGGAGGCAGTCTTACCGATTGAAGTGCAAATACCCTCTCTTCGGATAATGAAGGATGCATATCTGAGCGAAGATGATTGGATCCAGACACGACTTGATCAGTTAAACTTAATTGACGAAAAGAGACTTGCTGCTATTTGTCATGGTCAGACGTATCAAAAACGGATGATCAGGGCATTTAACAAAAAGGTCAGACCACAAGAATATCAAGTTGGGGATCTGGTAATCAAGCGTATCATCCTTCCTCAGAGTGATCCAAGGGGAAAATGGACCCCTACATATGAAGGGCCATTTGTGGTTAAACATGTGTTCTCAGGAGGAGCCATGATTCTAACCAACATGGATGGTGACGACCTTCCTCACCCCGCCAATGCAGACATAGTAAAAAGATACTACGCATAAAAAAGACCCGCTAGGTTGACATACCTAGGATAAAATTAGGGCTTCCCGGCGAACCAAAAGGGTTCGGGCAAAATGAAGGGATGAAATGAAAAAAATCTGTACACCCGGCAAGTCGAAAACCTGAAAAGGCGGCTTGGGCAAAAATGGGTATCCCGGTGGACTGAAAACCCGAAAGGGCGGTCCAGGCAAAAGTTAGGGATAAAGCGTAATACTATGTCTCATTGGATCACCTTGCATCCAGAATCCGGTATCAACATCAGGTTCAGAAGGCATCGATCAATCAGCTTCATCGTCAACTAGGTCATCAAGTGATGAGACGCTCGAAGATATAAGGGCAATAGCAGAGTTGGAACCCAGTGGGATCATTCATTTCACACAGCTGTTTATTTTCTTTTGTACAAATTTGTATAAACTCTTTTGTTTGGCGGCATTCTCTTACTAGGATGTCAGCCTCTTGTACATAAAACGCCTATTTACAGGCAAATTCAAAAATCAATACAAATATACTCTTCAGTTAAAATTGCCAATTGTTTTTCCTTTTCTGTTTTGTTTTGCGAAGAACGTCCAAGGTTCAATTTGTGATATATGCATTGACAATAATTCGCTAACTCATGAATATTTGCATACGAAACAAATGATTAATTACAGGTGACATTAGAAACAGGGGCAATAAAGAGATGTCTAAGTAATTTAATTGTTCTGTCCTCCAAGGTATCAAGGTAGGTTCAGCTGAATAACATAACCAGTACATCTTAATTCCCCAGAGAGTGCGTCAGCAAGTCAATACACTCTCCCCAAGAAAAGTTACAGTCAACCTTAGGGAAGTTGGGTATCCCCCAGCAAATCTCAATGTTCCCCATTAATATACGGATATTCTTAACAAGCATCCCCGGCAATCTTGATCTAAGATTGTTCCCCGGCGGTATACCAGGCATTCAACGGAGTCACTTCCCCAATATAGTTCAAAATTTCCCCAGGAGAGTCCAATCCAGTTTCCCCAGGAAAGTTGGAGTCATCTCCCCAGCAGGAAGCTTATCCCCAGTAGATTCTGGAAGCTTCTCCCCCACAGAGCACGAACACGTCTCCCGGTTTTATTCAAAGGTTATTTCCCTACCAGGATATAACTGGGTTATCCTCAGCCAAAAGCCACGGAAAGATCGTTCTCGGCGAAGTCTTCTTATCCCCAACGAAGTCTATTAACACTTCCAACATAACAACGGTATCCCCAGCGAAGTTACCATCAATATCCTAGCAAAGTACCTCTCTCCCCACAGAGTATTGTTCCCCATCAATATCGCTAGAGTAATTTTCTCCCCGCAGAGTGTTCTATTCGCCAAGTTTATCCCCCAACGGAGTTATCTTCTCCTACCGGTATTCTTGCAACTATCATCCCCAGCGGAGACAACAAAGCACTATTCTCCAACATCAGCCCAGGATATGACTTCCCGGCATCCGTCAAGGATTTATTTTCCTAGGACGAAAACATACGTTCATAAACATCACATTTCCATACATTATAGCATGCATATATGCATCATATCTCACAAATCTCATTTATGTTGAGAACATCATTGCTTGATCCATATCATGTATTGCATATGACTGACCTTTACCTTTCAGGAAAGATCCAGTTAAGTTCTCAGCTATATTTCAAGACTTTAGTCTGGTTCAGTTAAATCAATTCTAAGATTTTCCTGATTCTTATCCAGTCAAAGGCCTTCTCTGGTTCAGTCATATCGACCCTAAGATCTCCCTGATTCTTATCCAGTTGAAGATATTCCAAGACCTTGTCCGATTCAGTTAAATCGACCCTAAGATTTTCCTGATTCTTTTCTAGTCAAAGGCCTTCTCTGGTTCAGTCAGATCGACCCTAAGATCTCCCTGATTCTTATCCCAGTAGAAGACATCCAAGATTCCCTCAGCGTTCTTGTTGAGGTAGTAATCGCCCAAGGTTCTCTCAGCGTTCCTGTTGAGGTAGTAATCGCTCCAAGATTCTCTCAGCGTTCCTGTTGAGGTAGTAATCGCCCAAGGTTCTCTCAGCGTTCCTGTTGAGTTAGTAATCGCCCAAGATTCTCTCAGCGTTCCTGTTGAGGTAGTAATCGTCCAAGGTTCTCTCACAGTCCCGTTGAGGTAGTAACCATCCCTGGTTCATTAATCACCTTTTGAAGCTCCAGATTCAATTCCTGTAACCAGTCAGGGCGCATCTATACAAAGAGTTTGAAGACCAGCTCCTGTAACAGGTCAGGTAATCATCTTTCTCTTTCAGGTACGCAAGTTCTCGCTAAGGAATCTCTTACGCGATCGACACCCAGATGGCATCTATAAGCCCATCCACCTATCCATCATCTCTTAGCATGGCATCTATAAGCCCATCATCCTATCCATCAATCTCCAAATGGCATCTGTAAGCCCATTCCCCCCATCACACTGCTAACATGTGAGCGCAAATTTCTGGGCACTCTAGTGTTCAATCATCTTCCACCTTCGGATTACGAAAGGCACGTCAGCCAATCTGCATCCTCAGGTTTAAGAAGATTGAACAGGGGCAACTGTTGTACCCTAAAATTTGTCCTCCCATATTCTTCAAGATTTGCAAAGAGCATGCTTCAAAATCCCCTAAAGGTTGCACAATCCAACAGCCTCCTAACAGTCAAAAATTAGGGTTTTGGTTCTGGCAAAGAAATTGAAGTTTTCAAGGGTCCAATCAAGTCCCACATGCCTACAAACATGGTCAAGCATCCACATGCCAAGTTTCAAAACTTACAGGATAAAATTGCACAGTCAAAAACCCTAATTGCTCAGCAGTCAACTGCAGGGGCAAAATGGTCATTTGACAGTCAAAAGTCCAAATTTTTGGTCAACATCTTATTTTGAAGCCACAAACATCATTTGATCAATTCTTGATCATGATTTTCAAAGCATGGCTGAAAAAGTCTCAAGATGCAAAAGTTTCCATATTTTGACAGTTGAAAAAAGTCAACTGTAACTTGACCAAGGCATAACTTCCACATGGTTCATCAGAAAAATTCCATCCAAAGCTCATTTTGAAGAGAAATACATTTCCTACAACTCCTCCTCACACTTAAAGTCCAAGAAATGCTCTCACAAAAAGTTATCAATTTCAACATTATAGGTCATTTTCAAAAGTCAACAAAAAGGCACTTTAAGTAAAAGACCATAACTTGAGATTGGTAAATCAAAATGACATGGGACCAAAGGCATCGGTTAGAGGACTTCAAGACCTTTCCAAAATGTCCAAGAACATGATCAAAGCTTAAAAATTGAGCAAGATATGCCTTGTGGAAGTTGGGAAATTTTTGGGAATTTTGAAAAGTCAACTTTACTTCAAATGCCTCAAAATTGCTAATGGGCCACATTTTCTTCCAAGATTCATCATCCAATGGCTATGCACGACCATTTGGCCCAAAGGGGATTTATTTCATCATTTTTTATTATTTATTTGAATTTTTAATCACCATTAATTCATTTAATTAAATAAAATATGAAAAAAATACTAAACAAATGTATTTGAATCTTTTTATGCAGCATTTGCTCTCATTGGTTGTTGAAGATTCGTGCACATCAAAAAAGGAAGGATTTGGCCATGATTGGTATCAAAACACATGGAAAAGATTTGAAAAAATATGCCATTAAAATCAAATATTTGATTCATGATTACAAGGGTTTTTTGACTTGATTCTTACCCTAATTCATTCCCATACATAAACAGATGAAAACCCTAAAGCTCACAACCTGGAAGCTGCGCCCAAACCTAAGAACAAACTTGGCATTTTTTTGTGGAAAAAGTAAAAACTGAAAACACCATTCCAAAGTGTTTCAAGGCAAGAGAACAATCCCATTATATTCCTGAGGCCTCAAGGAACGTTTCTGGATCAAAATCACTGCTTCTAACGCAAGGAATTGGTAGAACGAACCCGTCTTGTTCATAACTTTTCTCATATTCATGTATCATGATTCATGCGTTATTTTCAATTTCTAATGCTTGATTTGTATTAAGTTAATCATTCTAAAGCTAACCATATCATTTAATTGAGTTTTCGTGCTTTATACATGAATCTACCATGGAAGCTTGCTAGGTTTTCAAGGTTGTGAAATTAGGGCTTTCCTCTTTAGGAAAAATTAGGACACGAGACCAGGGCCATTAGAACCGGAAGCTTCACACGAACTCAATCCATAGGTCGCGCTCAATTTATGAGCAACCAGGGTCTATTCGCTATTTTCATGTTTATCACTTAGTGGGGGTTTAAAACCCCCGCTATCTATTTGTTTTTTTTTCCAGGCAAAGAAAACAATCGGAGAAGAAGGTGAGGTGTAAGCCAGCGGTTGGTGCGTTTGAATTTCGCGCGAAAAAAACACCACTAATCGTTGTTTCACGTTATGTTGTTTATTGGTCATATTATATACAAAGCGCGTAAATGGTTCAGATGGCAAGGCATTGGCTTGGTAAGCAATGGGACCTGGGTTCGATCCCCAGGTCCCCCACGTTATTTCAATATTTTTCTTGCTAACGTAATTCCACGCAGCGTGTTCTCAAGGGAGTACCATAGGCCTCCATATCTGTGCTTGCCACCTATACATGAAGATCAAACCAATGGCCTTGATCTGGAGAACTCCATACGCCTTGGTCAATGAAGCCACACGCGCCCTGAAAAGTCAACTGAAGGCCTTAATTCATTGGGCCTGTTTGCTATAATAATGCCTCCAAATTGGGGTCAACACCCCCAAGTGTTTGTATTTCTTTTCTTTTTCCTATTTTTTTTATTATTTGTTTTAATTTAATTATTTCCTTTTAATTCATAAATTAATATTTTCATAACATAAAAAATACCCAAAAAATTCAGAAACTATAAAAATAAAAAAATATATTTTATTTAATGTTTTCTTTGTAAATAAATTTAACAATTAAGTTAATTTTAATTCTAGGTTTAAATTTTAATATTTTTTGTAATAAACTAAAAAATGTAGAATTAGGGTTTTATACTTTTTTTTCCTTTTTTCTTTTTTCATCCTATTTAATCATTAATTATTATTTTGTAAATAAACTTGCCATTAAATAATTAGGTTAATTCTAGGTTTAATTTTAACATTTTTTTAATAAATTAAAAATAGTTTAGAATTAGGGTTAATTAACTTTTCTTTTTAATTCCATTAATTCTCATTAAAATCCATAAATACAAAAAACTCAAAATAACTCCCTTTCTCATTTAATTTAATTAATTTCGTAATTTTAATTCAATTTCCTTAAAAGGGTCCAACGCCCTCGCATTCCTGATTTTAATTCTCTTCGCATTTTTATTTCCTAAACTTTCATGTAATTCTCCCAAAGCCATGTAATAGATTAATTAGGATATTTATTTTTTCGCACTTTATTTTATTCAAATCGGGTCTTTGATTAATTTGGCGATGTAGACCCGCGCCTTTGTAATAGCGTAGGACCTATTAATTCCGCATCTTTTTAACAGTTAATTAATTTGCATGAAAGAATGAATGCTAAAATAAAAAAACAAAGCGTAGATCACCAATGCATGAACAAGACAAAAATATCTGAAAACGACACACAAATCACACACCACCCCTAGGGTACGCCCCATTGTTGCCTTGCCCCTCGAAAGGTGGTCGTCGAGTAGAGGATGTTTTAGTAAGTCCTCATGTCCATGAACATGGCATGATGGTAGCTTCTAAGGTGTCTTCCTATTGCTCCGGTGATCACCATGTCCCGAACCCTCGAATTGACCCGAACACCTCCAACGGTGGTGCTACCTATCTCTCAATGGTGGGATGGCACTACTTTAAGGACATTTACACAGACGAATTCCTTAGGGTAGGTAGACAACTCGTAGATACTTTCTCTAATTTCAAAACAAATAAAAAAAATACTTTTCACACCGACACTTTTCAAAAAGCTTTCGGAAGCAACTTTTCAAACACTCTTGAGGACCGATACAAGAGTCGAACTGAAATTTTCAAAGAAACTTTTTTTTAAACCCACAGTTGAAAAGCAAACAAACAATTTTGAAAACACAATGAGCAAGTATCTAAGAGCCCATGGATAACCATGGATAGAAAGGGTGCTAACACCTTCCCTTTCTATAAATCTACCTCCCGAACCGAGAGCAATCTCTATAAGGAATTTTTCTGTGCTTTTGTCCTTTCCATTTGGAGAAAATAAAAGACGATGGAGACTCTTGCTTCCGCGACATTTCACGAACCAGCGTTAAACAGTCAGTTCCAGATCCACCGATCACAATAGTCTATCCCCTCTTGCTGACTATAACCTTGTGCTACCAGTCGTACTTTGTTTCTAATGACTTCACCTTGCTCGTTTAGTTTGTTTATGAACACCCATTTTTTACCAATGATGTTGAATCCTTTTGGTTTGGGAACTAGATCCCATACATCATTTCTGGTGAATTGATTTAGTTCCTCTTGCATTTCCAGAATCCAGTCATTGTCCAGAAGTGCTTCATCAATTGTTGTTGGTTCAATCAGAGAGACCAGTCCCATGAAGGATTCTTCAGAGTTTCTGAATGTTGATCTTGTTCTGATTGGATCTTCCTTCTTTCCCAGTATTGTATCTTCTGGGTGATCAATGCTTCTTCTGGATAGTCTTTTCTGGAGTTGATCAACAGACGGTGCTGGATTGCTTGCAGTGACTCTTTCTGATGTTGAGGGAGAGTCTCTGTTGAGAACTTCTGATGAATTGTCTTTAGTAAATGTGAGTTCAACTTCCATGCCTGCAAGGAGTTCATTCTGCTTTGACTTTGGAGGGTCAAGCTTATCATCAAACCTAACACTGATTGACTCTTCAACAATCTGTGTTTTTGTATTGTATACTCTGTACCCTCTTGAGCGTTCAGAGTATCCTAACATAATACACTTTTGTGCTTTAGATTCAAACTTGTTCAAAAAATATTTTTGTATTCAGAATAAAACAAGTACATCCAAATGGATGAAAATAAGAAATGTTGGGCTTTCTGTTCTTCCACAATTCATATGGAGTCTTTTCCAGAATAGGTCTTATATAGATTCTATTCTGAATGTAACACGCTGTGTTAATTGCCTCTGCCCAGAAAATCTTAGCAACGTTGGTCTCGTTGATCATGGTTATGGACATTTCTTGCAATGTTCTGTTCTTTAGTTCTACAACTCCATTTTGCTAGGAATTTCTAGGACAAGAGAAGTCATGAAAAATGCCTTTTTCATTAAAGAATAATTCAAAAAATTTATTTTCAAATTCTCCACCATGATCACTTCTGAGTTTGACAATTCTAAGATCCTTTTCATTCTGAACTTGGCTGCAGAAGGTAACAAACACAGAGTGTGACTCGTCCTTGTGTCTTAAGAATTTTACCCATGTCCATCTGCTATAGTCATCTACGATTAATAACCCATACTTCTTGCCACTGACTGAAGCAGTTTTTACTGGTCCAAATAAGTCAATGTGCAGAAGTTCTAATGGCTTAGAGGTGTTAACAACATTTTTGGATTTGAAAACAAGTTTTGCAAATTTGCCTTTCTGACATGCTTCACACAGAGCATCTGAGTTGAACTTCAATTTAGGAAGTCCTCTGACCAGATTGAGTTTGTTGATCTGAGATATTCTTCTCATACTAACATGCCCCAATCTTCTGTGCCAGACCCATTGCTCGTTATTAACAGAAAGTAGACATTTTACATTCTGACTCTTTAGTTCAGAAAGTTTTATTTTATAAATCTTGTTTTTCCTCTTTCCATTAAATATGATAGTCCCATCTTTCCGACTAACAGCTTTGCATGAATTTTGATTGAAGATTATATCATAACCATTATCACTTAATTGACTTATGGATAACAGGTTATGCATTAATCCATCAACTAATAAAACATTGCTTATAGAGGGAAGATTTCCATTACCTATTGTTCCAGAGCCAATGATTTTTCCTCTCTGATTTCCTCTGAAGCCCATGTAGCCTCCAGGCTTAAGTTCCAGGCTTTGGAACATATGCCTTCTTCCCGTCATGTGTCGCGAGCAGCCAGAGTCCAGGTACCATGATTGGTGTCTTAGCCTTGCTGCTAAAGATATCTGCCACATGTATGATTTAAACCTTAGGTACCCACGTTTTCTTGGGTCCTGATTTGTTAGTTTTACCAAAATTTTGATTGAATTTTGGTTTGACAGAATAATCACTACTTGTGTATTTTATGTCATGTGTGTGCCCATATATAAAATGTGAATTGAGTGGTGTGCATTTTATAACTAAGTCCATGGCATTTTTTGGTGTAGATACCTTACCTTGATATCCTATCCCTTTTCTGCCATTTCTGATAACTCCATAGATCATTGAAGCCATCTTGCTTCTGTCTATGGTTTTAGCTAGAAACTTCTGAAAGTTGTGATCATACTCTTTGATGATCTCATCAGCATTACTGGGAGTTTCAGAGATTGTTTCCTTCTGAGAGTTTTGCAAATCATTTTCTAGTTTTGAAATTTTTTATCTTAACTCAGAATTCTCCAATCTGAGACTCCCAGTCTTTTCAGAGTCAGAGGCAAGATTCCTTTTCAGGTTCCTGAATTTGACTCTGATTTGCTGATACCTTTCCAGAATTTAATTTAGAGTTTCAGCAAGTTCAGCCTTAGTAAAGTTTATGGTAAAGTCAGGGAATACCTCTTCAGTGTCTGATTCTGAGTCTAAACCAGAAGCTTCACTGTCTTCTGATACGTTTGCCATGAGAGCTATGTTTGCTCTTTCATCATCTGATTCTGAGTCAGCTTCAGAAGTGTCAGAATCATCCCATGTAGCCATGAGGCTTTTCTTCTTTTCCTTGAGAAACTTCTTTTTGGGTTTTTCCTTATGAAGCTTTGGGCAGTCACTTTTGCAGTGCCCTTGCTCATTACATTCATAGCAGATGATGTCTTTGTTGTTTGGCTTTCTGTATCCTGAAGAACCTTCAGATCTTCTGTGTCTAGAGGAGGACTTAGACTTTCTGTATCTGGAGGAGGATTCATTCTGATTCTCTGATCTTTTGGGATTTCTGAACTTCCTTTGTCTCTGCTTCCATAGTTGGTTCACCCTTTTGGAGAGGAGAGATAGTTCATCTTCTTCTAATGAGGATCCATCAGAAGTTTCTTCCACAGCCTGAAAAACCTTGGAGTCAGGTTTTCTATTAGATTTTAAAGCTAATGGCTTACCTTGCTTTTGAGGCTCATCTTCTTCTAGCTCTATCTCGTGACTTCTGAGGGAGCTGACAAGTTCCTCCAGAGAAATTTTGTTGAGACCTTTGGCTAGCTTAAGTGCTATGACCATTGGCCTCCATTGTTTGGGCAAGCTTCTGATGATCTTCTTAATGTGATCAGCAGTAGAATACCTTTTGTCAGGAACCTTTAGTCCAGCAACAAGAATTTGAAATCTTGAAAACATAGTTTCTATTGATTCACTATCTTCCATCTTGAATGCCTCATACTTCTGAATGAGCGCAAGGGCCTTGGTTTCTTTGACTTGAATGTTGCCTTCATGCGTCATTCTCAGAGAGTCAAACATATTCTTGGCAGTTTCTCTGTTTGATATTTTCTCATATTCTGAATATGAGATGGTGCTGAGGAGAATTGTTCTGGCCTTGTGGTGGTTTCTGAATTCACGCTTTTGCTGATCATACATCATTTTCCTGTCTATCTTCTGACCACTTCCATCCATAGGATGCGTGTATCCATCATTCACCATGTCCCACAGATCAGCATCATGGGCCAGAAAGAAACTCTCAATTATGTCTTTCCAGTAGTCAAAGTTTTCTCCATCAAAGACTGAAGGTTTGCCACTGAATCTCTCCTTGTCTTTATGGTTGTCATTGTTGATGTTTTGGCTTGGTCCCACCATAGTGTTTTTCTGATGCTTGGATCTTGTACTGATACGGTTAAGTGTTTAAGCTCAGAACCAGGCGCTCTGATGCCAATTGAAGATGTGAAAAACACAATAAGGGGGGGTTGAATTGAGAACTTGAATCTTAATTCGCTTAATGACACTGTAATTTTTATCCTGGTTCGTTTGATCACAAACTACTCCAGTCCACCCGTAAAGGTGATTTCGCCTCTCTCCAACGAGGTCTTAATCCACTAATCTCAACAAGATTACAACAGCTACTTTAACAACTTTTAAAGTATTCTTGAGTACAACCACAGTCCGGTTAATCTCAAGGAACACTTTTATTAATATAATTATACAATATGTGTTGTTATTTTTCTAACAAAAAACTGTTTATCACAACTGTGATAAATTACACAAGTTTATAGCTTAGAAAAGTAAAATGAAATTGCTTGCAGCTTTGAATATGCGTGAGTGGTTATTTAGCAAAATCGTTGTTTGATTTTGAAAGCTGACTTTGTTTATATAGGTAGTGGAATGAAGTTGATCATAAAACATATTTAATGTCATTAACACACTTTCCTTTTGGATAAGATCCTGTCTGAAAGAAGCCGTTGAAATTAATGTTGTCTTGAATGAGCAGTAACGCTTCAGAATCTTATCTCCTTACTGCTGATGACGCTTCATAATATTGATGACTTGGATTGATATGTTCTTGTTCAGAATTAGAATTTACTTTGATTAAGCGCAGGTTCTGGTCATCAATCTTCAGCGTATGTTCTGATTGCTTCAGCGTGTAGCACTTATGGCTTATCTTCTGATGCTGATATGATCAAAACTTCTGCATACATAAAACATAATTTTTAAGGTGCATATTTGTTCTTTGTATTTTATAATTTATTCTTTGTATTTGTTATCATCAAAACTCTAACCAAGGGTTGTAGAATCAAACTATGTTCTAACAGTCATTACCCCGCTTTGGTTTTCCCTAATAATAACATCATTCTGTAATCTATACATTCTTTCATTGACTATAACTAGTTCATAGTCTTGTACTACCTCGTATACAGAATCGAAATGCAAGAATTATGAACATCAAATAAGGGGTGAGGAAAATAGGGTCCATTACCACCTGTCCCTAATGTGGGCTTACAGCCGTAATATGCCCAGCCCTCTCTTGGTGCATTTTTTAAGTGGCATTTAGGGCCTACCCATAATTAGGTGTTACGGGAATATTATGCCCAAGAAAGAAGCTCATCCTCTTCCTCAAGTGTTCATGCAAACCGGAGATTTCCTAATCCTCTTTCCTTTCATACATTACACTTCTAACTCCACACATTATCAAGCATGATAACAACATTGTGAAACAACAAACATTCAACTTAACATAGAAATTAAGAGCTAATGACATGCATTTTCAAATAACACGTGATCAAGGGTTTCTACATAAATTTCTAACAACAATTCCTAATATGTCATTTTCTTAATTTGAATCCTTAAAGAATTCTAAGCCCAAAGAGGACCCATCTAGGTTGAACCCTGAATTTATCCAAGAAGGGTTTGAGAGTGAAGAAGAATGGAAATTGATGCATGCTCCTCATCTCCTTCTTGCAAAGTCTTGAGATCCTAGCTTCACATGAAATCTTGAAAGGATATACAAATCTTCACTTGGGCTCTTATGAGTTAGGGATGAAAGTACTAGTATGCCCATAGCTTAACCATTATGTCTTGAATTCACTCAACATAAATAATAATGCAAAAATACTACTAATGGTTCTATCTAGGTAAAAAAATTCTTCTTAAAATCTAATTACCAATAATTGAATTTACATTTTACTTAGAAAATAAAAATGAGATATAAATAAAATGTCATCCTTTAAATTTATAAGTTGGAAGATTTATCTGAATAGGTGTGAATAAAGTAAGGAAGTGATTTTTAAGTATAATATAAAAGTAGGAAGTTTTAGAATAATGAAAGAGATGCAGTGCAAAAGCTCGTTACGTCGTAACTGTTTGAGTGACCGTAGTTTTGTTAAAGTCATAAATTAATTTAAAAGTAATAAAGATACTCCCACACACATTCAAAAATATCTTTTTCAAACATTTTCATCTTAAATATTTTCTATAGCAAGTCTGGTGATTAAGAAATTGTCTAAACGCTTTTCAAACCTTTTTTGAATTAATCAATCAATTGGGTACGTATGCCAATTGATTGGAAACTTTTTGTACCTAGCCAATCAAATGGAACATTAAGTCAATCGATTAGGAAAAGTCTAAACAATTAACAAAACGGTTGGAACAACATCTTTGTGACTTGCAATGATAAGGATACTCCTAGGCCTTAGTAGGTGTATTACAAATAACAGGGTTTAGAGCTTGTCTGCGGCAGCGAGAAGCCTTATACAGTGGTCTTAAGATCATGCTTACGTGAGGTAATAAGCCTTGATATGGAGTGGCTTTCTTAGGTTTAATCGTATGGGAGATATATTTATAAAAGTCTCTTGGGCCTAGGGTTTAGGTAACCCTTATGGTAAAAATGGCTTC